>QANU01049107.1:245451-384507 GCA_003254905.1 Nissolia schottii
ATATATATATATATATATATATATATATAATAGATTAGGAAGTAGCATTCATAAATAAACACTACATATACTTATTCTTATGATTCTATGTTGAAATTCAGTATGTGAAACTTTTGTTGAAAAAAAAGACTATATCAAATATGCCATTATCAGAAAAATTCACGATATCTAATCCAAACAATTTATATTGCCTCAATTGTTCAGTTATCACATAAAAAAGGGCCAATTGACAACATTTCAGATGATAATGTGTACTCCATAATATATGATTACTCAATAAAAACAAAATAAGGATAGTAAGTTGTTCTATTTGGTCATGTACATAAATTAATACGACAACTCTGTAATCCCAGTTTGTTCTTGTGAAAAGTTCAGCACCAAGAAGAAGTTAAGGGGCATAACTTCAAAAAAGCAAAAAACAACGGCTAATAAACAGCAATTATATGCCTGGGTGCAAAACATGATCAGTGCACAATGTCGAACTTGTATTTATACAGGGCTTGTTTTCTTCTTGACTGAAGCCTTCAAATCCTTATATATGCATACAATTCTCAAAAAAATTGTGAGTCCGATCCCTCTGAAAAAGGATCATATTGCATCCCTAACTCAATAATGCATCCCTCAAAATATTTCTTTTTTAGCAACAACTCACTCATTAAGTTACAACCAAGCTTAAAAAAGTTACCTTCTCGTCAACAAAAATCATCTTGAGGCTAAAAATTTCTGACTTGTTTGCATTTGGCACTTTCCATAGTCGCGTAATGTAAACCTTGAACAGCCAGGGGAGTTTTGTTGGGTTAGCCATGTGAAGTAAATCATATTTTGCATCCATTTTTACTGAAAGCAATATGAAGGAAAACATTATGTTATGAAGAGAATATGACAACATTTGAGGAATATGAAGGAAAAAATTCACTTATGCAAAAAGTTCCACAACCACATGACACGATATAGATGAAGTTCATATTCCTATTACGGCCTTTTTCTTCCCCACTTGGACGGTTTAACCTGAGAGCATAAGGAATAAACACTTTATGAAGGAACACATTATGAGAGCATAAGGAAGGAACACATTATGAATGATGGATATAGATATGTAGTTTCAGTATATCTTCATTTTTTGATTTCATTTCCCAGGTGCTATAAAAACAAAAAATAAAGGAAGCTGAAGGGACACTTTATGAAGGAACACATTACGAAGGAACACATTATGAGAGCATAAGGAAGGAACACATTATGAACGATAGATATAGATATGTAGTTTCAGTATATCTTCATTTTTTGATTTCATTTCACAGGTGCTATAAAAACAAAAAATAAAGGACGCTGCTAAAGGTAGTGAAGAACTTCATTTGTGACCAAGGAATAACAATAAATGAAGGAAGACAATATGCAAGCATTTTTGGAATATGAAGTAAGAAAAATAAATATGGAAAGATTTTTGGAATATGAGATGATTTAAACATAAATGTTCTACCTACTCCTTTGCTTCTTGTGCAGGTGGAAAACCAAATGTTGAGAGGCACAAAGCAACCTATTTATTTCCTTATTGTGCAGGCAGAAAACCAAAAGAACATGGAAGCACAAAGCAAATAAGGAGGGGAGATGCTTCTGCAGGAGGTTTTGCTAATCCAAACAAATGTGAAAGTAAGAGCGAAGACGCACGTGAGCCTCACCTGAGCTGGACGGGATGAAGTTTTGGGCGAGAAAATAATTGATGTATGAGCGACATGTGTCCGTTTTGGGTGTGGGGCCCAGGTGTGGGCATCTATTTTTCCTAAAAGCAATATGAAGGACAACATTATTTTATGAAGAGAATATGACAACATTTGAGGAATATGAAGGAAAAAATTCACTTATGCAAAAAGTTTCACTACCACATGACACGATATAGATGAAGTTCATATTCCTATTACGACCTTTTTCTTCCCCACTTGGACGGTTTAAGCTGAGAGCATAAGGAAGGAACACTTTATGAAGGAACACATTATGAATGATAGATATAGATATGTAGTTTCAGTATATCTTCATTTTTTGATTTCATTTCACAGGTGCTATAAAAACAAAAAATAAAGGACGCTGCTAAAGGCAGTGAAGAACTTCATTTGTGACCAAGGAATGACAATAAATGAAGGAAGACAATATGCAAGCATTTTTGGAATATGAAGTAAGAAAAACAAATATGGAAAGATTTTTGGAATATGAGATGATTTAAACATAAATGTTCTACCTACTCCTTTGCTTCTTGTGCAGGTGGAAAACCAAATGTTGAGAGGCACAAAGCAACCTATTTGTTTCCTTATTGTGCAGGCAGAAAACCAAAAGAACATGGAGGCACAAAGCAAATAAGGAGGGGAGATGCTTTTGCAGGATGGGAGGCACAAAGCAAATAAGGAGGGGAAATGCTTCTGCAGGAGGTTTTGCTAATCCAAATGAATGTGAAAGTGAGAGGGAAGACGCACGTGAGCCGTACGTGAGCCGCACGGGATGAAGTTTTGGGCGGGAAAATAATTGATGTAGGAGCGACACGTGTCCGTTTTGGGTGTGGGGCCCAGGTGAGATTTTCCAACTTTAATATAGTATAGATACTTAGAACTCATAATTTATTCTCCTAAACTTTCTCACGCTATTAAATAAAATTAAAAAAAATTGGATGTAATCCATGTCTTAAATATTTAAAAAATATTGATAAGAAAATTTAGAGTGATTATTATGGGTGATTAAGATCTTATCCCAAAACAAATAAAATGTGAGTGGAGAAGATGCAAATGGAAATTGACGGAAGATGCCTTTTCTCTTGGTTGAATGGATCATTTCTAAGTTTCTGGTCACAACCTAGGGTTGTCAAAACGAGCGAGCCAACTCGTTTATGGCCTGTACGTTTATGGTCCGCCCGTTTAGGCCCGCCATCCGTTAGCCCGTTTATTTTTTTTTAAAAAAATTTAAACAAAAATTAAAAAAATCAAAAAAAATTATTTAAAATTTTTTTTATAAAAAAATCACGGGTAAATGGGTTAGGCTTAAACAAGTCGGGCCAATTTTTTTTCAAGTTTTCGCAGACCTATTTTTTACATGTAAAGTTCGTCTATTTAACCGAGTAAACGGGCCGAATAAACGGGCCGAGCCCATTTTGACATTCTATCACAACCCCATGAGAGCTAACTTGGACTGTTGTGCAAGTTGTGGGAAGAAGAAGAAAGAGCATCTATAAAAATTCCCCTGCTTTAGCTGCACAACCCCTTCATTACTAGCTGAGATCTTCACTTCACTTCACTTCACTCATAATTCCTTAATGGCTTCCCTCAGAAATTTTCTTAGACAAGGATCCTCTTCTTCATATGTTACTGCATGCCACCACCCCATGATGATGATGAGGAGGTTGTTGTTCTCAACAACAGCAACCATAGTTGATTCTCCTTCTTTTGCTCAGAGAATCAGAGATTTGCCAAAGGATCTTCCTGGAACCAACATCAGAAAGCAAGCTATCCATGTTTGTTTTCTCTGTCTGCGTCATGTTTTGTGCTTGTTCACTCATTTTATGCCACGTGTCCTCCGGAATCTTTCCTGTCTATCATCCAACTTGATCCCCCCCATCATCGGGGCATTTACCTGTGTATGGTTTTTAACAAAGGCATTTCCCTTTGTATGGGTGGTGGGGAGAAATTACAAAAGTATGGGGGGAGGGTGGAGATTTCAGAGGTTGGCGCGGAAAAAAAAAGAAAAAAGAAAAAGGGCATTTCTGAAATCTCCATGCCACCGGGAGATTTCAGACGGAAGTGACGCCTGCAGCGGTGACGGGACGTGACGCGGAGTGGGGGGCAGAGCGAAGGCGAAGCGGGGCGCGACACGTGGCAGGAAGGACGCGGAATCTCTGCGCCTTGACCGCACGGCAACCGAAGCGGCGCAGAGTCTGAAATCTCCCCTGACCATGGAGATTTCAGCTCTGCGCAGGTGTCCCTGTAGCGCTGCTTCCCCAGGACGAATTTGTCCATAAAATCGCCCCACTCTCCCTGCAAACTCGCCCCACTCTTCTCTTCTTCATCCTTCAAATTTTTCTTCTTCTTCTCTCACTTCTCCCTCACTTCACCTCACTCCCCCATTACCATAACATTGCAGAGGTATAATTTCTGTTAATTTTGGCTTTTTTTTTGCTTTTATTTTTGTTTTTTAGTTGTGTAGTGATGCAAACCCTAACCCCAGATTTTTGTCAATTTTTTTTGTATTTTAATTAATTAAAAAATTAATTATAATGACCCTAACCCTATAATTTTTTTTTTATGACCATGGTTTTAAAGAAGAAGTAAATTATTTTTTTGTATTTTAAATAATTAAAAAAATTAATTATAATGACTCTACCCCTATAAATTTTTTTTATGACCATGGTTTTAAAGTAGAAGTAAATTATTTTTTTTGTATTTTAAATAATTAAAAAATTAATTATAATGACCCTACCCCTATAATTTTTTTTTATGACCATGGTTTTAAAGAAGAAGTAAATTTGGTGATTCTAATTATAATTAAAAGATATATAATAATATTTTTTTTTTGTTTTTATTGTAGTCTGAACTTATTGTAGGCTTGTGAAAAAATATCGTCACGATGGTGAGAGGACAAGATGATACTATGGATCCATCGCTACACATCTCAACGAATATCCTACGGAATAATCAGGTTTATATTTATTATAATTTTAAGTATCCCTTATGTATAATTTATTCATTAGTAGTATAAGCATCATAGTAGTATAAGCATCATAATTTTAAGTATCCCTTATGTACATTTGTATTTATATTATTATTACTAGATCATTATTATTATATTATTATTATAATTTATATTATTATTGTTAATAATTAATTGTAGAATATATTAACAATTATTATTAGTTACATTAGTGTTATTAAATTTATATCATTATTTGTATTTTCGTTTATTATTAGTTATTATAATATCATACATTATTGTTATTATTTTTATTTTCATTTTTCGTTATTATTATAATTATTATTATTATTATTATTATTATTATTATAAAATATACATTATTGTTATAAAATTTATTTTCGTTTTTATTTGTTACAGATTGTGCGGCAGTTGCGGACTAGGCACGGGTTTATTGAGCCACCGAACATCCTCATACATCCGTATCTTCAAAGCGCTGGTTTACTACAGGTGTCCTTGTTACCCCACGTTGGAGTGAACCAAGGACTAATTTCTGCTCTTGTAGAGAGGTGGAGGCCGGAGACCCACACTTTTCATCTGCCACATGGAGAATGTGCAATAACGTTGGAGGATGTGAACATGATCCTCGGGGTTGGGTCAGAAGGTGAGCCCGTTACCGCCCCAGAAATTGTGTTCATGGGACCAGCTCTTATGGACTTATGCCAAGAACTTCTTGGGGTAATACCGGGCCCCGAAGATATAGACAGATCGTTCATTAATTCGATCTGGCTCCATAACCATTTTTCCGCTGATATCCGAGATCTCTCACTTGACCCATACGACATGCAACAAATACTGACTTGGCATGCGCGCGGGTATATACTACGTCTTTTCGATGATTTATTGTTCGGCGATAAGCATAGTACTTGGATCCACTCCAAGTACCTAGCCATATTGAGAGATTTGGGTGGCCTAGGAAGGTATAGCTGGGGTTCAGCCATCCTAGCCATGCTCCAGAGAGCATTGTGTCGCGCTTCGCGCGCAAACTGCAAGGGTATAAGTGGTTGCATGGTGCTGCTACAAGTATGGGCATTTTACCGATTACCTCAACTTGCACCAAACCCTAAAGACCCGAACCTCTTCCAGTTTCCCCTTGCGGCAAGGTAGTTGGTTATTTATTTGACACTTTCAATATTAGGCTTTAGTTTATCAGAACCACTTATTTTGATCATTGTTGTTAACTTGATTTATTTTGATTATCGCAGGTGGGCTGATCATGAGTACATTCCTAATGTACATAACATTACGGTAAAAGATTGTAGAAAAGCAATAGACGATATGACCCCAGACCAGGTATAGACCTAAACTCTAAACCCTAATATTCACGTTTGCATTATTGTTTTTTTCCCTAATATCCACGTTTGCATTATTGTTTTGTGTGTGCAGTTTATATGGCAACCATATCGTCATCCCCAGATTGCCGCAATCATACCTGGGGAAGTGAAGAATAAACGGGGTACGTGGCCAGTGGTATGCCCATTAATATGTTTTGAGATTGTTGAGTGGCATGCAGCTGATCACGTGCTCCGACAATTTGGGTTGGTTCAGAAGGTGCCTTCTGGTCCTAGTTGCAATATCCTGGGCCGTTCGCATAATGCTGATCTGAGGAGAAATCCACAGTCGTTGCTGACTGTTAACTGGGTGCAAAGGCATCATTCTTGGATCCTGATGTGGGCCAACCGCAAGGCAGTGGACGGTGAAAGTCTTGTTAATTACCGACCAACCATGCAGTACTGGCAGTGGTATCTAGTTCATGGTCAAAGATATCTAAAACAAATCTACGATCATCAACAGGTACCTGATGTGTGGCAAGAATATTATCCTTCGCCACCGCACGGTATGTACATGCCGCATCCACAAGATGGTTTCTTTGCTCCGCCACCACAGACACATTATGTTGCTCCGGTTCCCCAAATGTTCAGTCCCCTTCCACAACCTGGTTTATCTACATGGCTAGACGAACAAATGGCTCAACAATTACTGGAGATTGATGACGAATTTGACCCATTTAACCTTGGCCCCTCATCAACACAACATCCCCAAGATCCAGTTGATGAGGTTACAGTGACTCCATACCCACTTGATCTCACTGTTGAAGTCACTCCACCTCCGTACAGACCTACCGTTCAATCCCCTCTTCTTGGTGAACTGTACAGTGAGCAAAACTCATTGAGGCGAAGATCCTTCTACGTAGGGTCTTCTTCAAGATGTAGTGAGCCACGCGTACGCTCACCAAGAAGATCGGTTGATATTGATCGCGTGGAAATACACAGAGGTGCTTCTGAGCCAGCAGGTTCTGTTACCAGGGTTAGAGCCGATTTTGATTTGAATGAGCTGCCTGAGGATGCATCAAACGATGACCACGACAACTCTCAGCTCGATGCACCTACGAGGCAACCGTCGCCCACATCTGGCCCAAGGGGAAACCTATTTGCCAGGGGAATTCGCGGAGTGCAGAGACGCATGATGCGGTGGATAGGACACCGGGGCAACCAAGATGGAGCAAGTACCAGCAACGCAGGTGAGCAGGGGTATGATCTTCGTGACCGCCAGAATATTAGGGCACCTAACAGATATACCCCTACAGAGGCACCTAGGCACTCAGATTTTTCATGAACAAATATGTTTGTAGATGAATCTTCACTTCCCTTTTATAGGCCGAATTTAAATATATTTTTCCCTACTGTGAAATCTCCACGCGAAATGGCAATTTCAAAGCCTGAAATCTCCACACTTTGTGGAGATTTCAGAGCCTATTAAAAATTAAAAAAAAAAATTTGAAAAAGTATGAAATCTCCACGGTATGTGGAGATTTCAGAAAAAAAAAAAGAAAAAAAAAAAGGATCTCTGAAATCTCCATGGTATGTGGAGATTTCAGAAAAAAAAAACCATACATCCGTAATTATTTTTTGCACACCATATTATGGGAATATATCATTTTTTTCCCCATAAACAAGTAAAAAAACCCCCATCATCTGCAAAGAGAGTGAAAAGAAAAGAACTTAACTAGTCTGTTCCGAATTTTGTTCAACTTTTTTGGGTTAAATTATTCTGTTGTATTGAAAAGAAAATTAAATTAGATTTTTCACTTATTGACATGTTCTTCATTTTTTACCATTTTTGTTCCTTGGAGGATATATTGGCATTGCCACTTATACACATTGCATAATTGCTTATAACAATTTTCACTTCTTTCTTCAGCTAATTGGGAGAACCCCACTGGATTTTCTCAACAAAGTCAGTGAAGGATGTGGAGCTTATATTGCTGTCAAGCAAGAGATGATGCAGCCTACTGCCAGCATCAAAAACAGGTCCTAATTGAATTCCACTTTAAATTTAATCATGTTTCATGTCATTTGTTAAACTTAATGGTATTAAGAATTAATCAATTGAAGTCTTATAGAACTTAATTTGTAATTTTCATTATTGTGGTTTTGACAGACCAGCATATGCAATGATTGAAGATGCTGAGAAAAAGAATCTGATATCTCCTGGAAAGGTAGGTTAGCTGAATTGATTCTGATAGCACCAATTTTCAGCAGCCAAATATTCACTCAGCTAAGCGGCAATACAAGATAGAGGGTCCGACCTATTGTGTGTAGAGTTTCTTTGAAGATGATGAAGGGTAAGAAAACTAATGGTAACCTATTGATAGTGGAATTTTATGCCCTATTTTGTTCCTTCATAATTGAATATTGCGAACTAAAAAAATGTGTAATTTAACACTTAAATTATCTTGTTTTGCACATTGTCCTATTTATGCTCAATTTTGAGGATTGTTGCTATGTATTTGGGTTATATCATGAGTTGTAGACATACAATTCTTTCAAGTATTATATTGTAGAGCTGAATTAATTGTCTACTTAGTCATTTTTAACCCAAAAGTCAGAACACTGATGCTCAAATTTTAGATTGGAGCTGCAACAAAGATTGGGACATAACTTCTTCACCCGATGTCCAAACAAGACAAAATTTGAGTTTAATTCATGTAAAATTAAAAGATCTACAACTTTGGTGAAGACCTTGGAGGCAAAAAAGATTGCTAGGATCGCTGCAGTCCTCATACACGGTGACACACATCAAACAGTGCTATTTTAATGCGAATCAAATGATAATTTATAAAAGACAAAGTAACCCAAAAAATGTAGGAAAGATGCTAACCTAAGTCGTCTCTCAAAAAAGCACAAACAATTCAATTCCATTTAAATAAAATAAATGGGAGTTGAATGGTTGCCACAAATAAAATAAAATAACATATACAAAATCAAAAAGAAAAGTATTATGCACACAGTTTTTCACATATCAATGATTAATTATCATTGGTCCACAAATTAATGTTCATGAAGGGTTGTTATTTATTAGATAAAGATCTCTAACTAACATGCAATTCGCTTAAAGAGATCACGATCACATTCTCCTAGGAATTAACTAGTACAGATCTCTATCTTAACTACATATAATAATTTTATAACCAATTGTACAACTTAATCTAATCAGATTAATCCCTAATTTGTTTTACCGACTTGAATAATCTTAATTAATCAATTCAAATTACCAATCATACCATTTTTCCTAACACATGAATGCGTTATGCACAAACTGTGTCCATGAACCATATGCATGTGCGTTCCTAAGAATAAGGTTCACATGAATTAACTACATGACGAATGCCAAAATTGCTCTTCTACTAAAATAATTTGTGCACATATTTCAACAGAAGATCGTATAATCGCGTACTTCCAAACGGCTGAGTTAAGAAATAGGTGATTCAATAATGTCAGAGATATAATAAAGTTTTATTTCTTTTTACTCTAATTTTTTATTTCTTTCAGAAATTATTTTGATATGATTTTTTAGCATTACATGTAACAAGTGCACCTTTATGCTCAAAGCCTCTAAGCCTGCTAGGTGATACAAGCAAAATAATTGACCCATTTTTATGAAATTCTAATTTTTTTTGGGTTGCTGATGTAATTTTGGAAGTGGGACCAAGAATGATATAGATAAGTAGAGGCGGCTTCAAAATGATATTTGTAAAATTGGAGCATGAGATCCATTTTCTGTTCCCCAGTCTAAATTTTCAGTGAATGGACGGCTGAATTGGGAATAAGCCATACAAGGTTGACTTTAGTTATCTTTTACCCTTTGTTTGGATTCATAGACAAATAGAGAAACGAAAATGGAGAAGAAAAAATAGTGAAAAATGATTTTTTTTTATTTAGATAACAAGAGAAAAGAGAAAAAATCTTATGGTCTAACATAAAAAGTTGTATTGCATGACACGAGGAGAAAATAATAGAAAGAAAATTTTCTAGTACAATTATAATTATAGTCCTATAATAAAAGATAAAATCCAAACATGAGAAGAAAATAAGAAAAAGAGAATAGAGAAAGCATGACATGACATTTTCTTTTTTCACAAAAGATAAAATCCATTAAAGTTATTTACATACAATTATATTTTCTTTTTTCTTACCCTTTTTTTCAACCAAACAATAAAAAATAAATATATTTTTCTTTTCATTATCTTTTCTTCCGTTTTTTCTTCTCATCCCAACGGAGTATTAGTTATCTTTTATTCGAATACATATATCTAAGTATGCAATATTTATTAAATTGAAAATTCATATCCTCTTTAAGAGAAAATTACTGTCCATCATAAAAGTAAAACATTTTTAACATTTTTTTATTAAAAAAATGTCAGACTGTTTTAAGCAACCATCAATTTATTGGCAATTTTATATTTTACATTTTATTACTTAACAATATTTCATTTTTAGAGTCTGCAAAGTGTAACCCACATGGCATTACATAATAAGCGCTAGAAACTAACAAAAAACGAGGACTAGAAAACAAGCAAGTCTATCTAAATTCTAATTTTAGTATCTAAAAGTCACTGCCGCTAACGTAATACTTTATGTGGTTGTAGACCACCATATCATCATCATGATGAGTTATGACCAATTGATCCACTATGAATGATGCTCTTGAGATTCGTGCTAAGGTGACCTCATCATTACAAAAATTAGAGTTGTGTTATACTTAACAATCTATTTATTATTTATTATGATTTTATTTATTTATAATATTTACCTGTAATTTTTTTTATTCATATCAATAATTATAATAACACATTTATTATTATAATGAATGTGAGGAGAATAATAATTAAATTGAAAATAAAAATATATTTTTTATACAAGAATAATTTTATCAATTCATATTATCTTATACATTTATCAAGTTTCTTTTTTGTTTACCTTAATATGTATAATGTTTGATTTTGGAAAGTTAAAACATAACAGATAGAGTAATTTATGGGTGAAACAAATGAAATTTTACGATGATTTACATTTTAAAGAGATCTCATCTAATAATAAATATGTGTATGTTCATACGATGTTCAACACATAAATGAATACGAACAATATTTTTTAAAAAATTATTGTACCCCAATGCAAGATTAAATATGTCATTAGTCACTTATTAAAATGACATTTCAATTTTAAATATTGAAAAAATTCATCTCTAGTTATGAAACATGATTCGGTTTTTTTACCTATATATGGTCCCTTTCACTTTTATTTGCCAAAATGTGGCCGTGGGAGAAATATTACGGATGTATGGGAATTGGGGCTGAAATCGGCTGTCCCTGGGCCGATTTCAACCCCTTTAATTTTATTTTTTTTTAGATGGGGCTGAAATCGACTGTCCCTAGGCCGATTTCAGCCCCTTTAAATTTTATTTTATTTTTAGCTGGGGCTGAAATCGGCTGTCCCTGGGCCGATTTCAGCCCCCGAACAATGTACCTGTTGTACTGAAATTGGCCCAGGGACAGCCGATTTCAGCTCTCGAACAGTGTACTTGTTGTATTGAAATCGGCCCGGTCTGTGCCGATTTCAGGAAAAAAATTTGACTCGGTCACGTAGCCCGGGAAGCTTTCATTATAAAAGGGGTGGGGGATCTGATATCTCCCCACCACTTCACACACTCCCTCTTCTTCTTCTTCTTCTTCAATCTTCTTTTTCATTTCCAATCTTTTCCTCTTCTACTCTATCATTTTGCTTTTTTGTTTAAATACAAAAAAAATGGATAGGGAAGGGATTGCTGCATATATTTTTTATGAGGGTTCAGTGACAAAAAATAATGTTGAGGGTGTCGAGTTTGTTAGTCCGCATGAAGCCGAGGTCATTATTCTGTGGCCGTCTATGTCGTTCATCGACTTGTGTAGTGTAATTTCTCATCATTTTCAAAAGAGAGTGGAGAGAATAAGATACAAATCTCCAGTATCTTTCTTAACTGGGCTGATAAAATATCGGCCTATAACAATATCAAACGACGCTCAAGTCCAACATATGTTTTGTCAGTATGAAACATATAAGACACACTTAAGTTGTATTGATTTGTTCGTGAACTTCGCAGGGGCGTCAGCTGTGAATGAGGAGTTAAGCGGCAATTCAAACGCAAATGAATTGCATCATGAAGATGTTGTTGCGACGCCATTAGTGTCAGATGATGAGTTCTGGGCAGAGGAAGAGGGTGATGGAAGTTGGAGCGAGCACGAAAGTGACATGTCTGATGGCGATGGATCGAACGATGATTCAGATATAGTTATATAAATTTAGTGTCAATATAAATTACGGTATTATTTTTAATTTTAATTATCGTTAATGGTTGGAATTATATAATTGTAACTCAAATTGGTATAAATTACATATGTACATGGACAGAAATGCAAAGTATGCTCTATGCTTGCCTCATGATGAGGACCTTGCATATCAGAAATGCAAATCTGTTCACTATATGAATGCACGGATTTATATTGTTTTTTGTGAAGGTTAGGAATTATTTATTTTGTAACTCAAATTGCTGACTTTAGTGACGCGTAAATTACGCATGTACATGGATAGAAATGCAAAGTATGCTCTATGCTTGCCTCATGATGAGGACCTGGCATATCAGAACTGCAAATCTGTTTACTGTATAAATGTATTATTTATATTGTTTTTTGTCACATGAAATGCATTTTTCATCAATTGTTGAAACAGACGACGAAAGGGTTGCACAGCATGAGGATACACCAACGTTCTTGCAAACATATGATGTTGGGGGAATGCGTGCAACTGAATCAGGAGAGCTGTATAATGAATATTTTGCTGGCGATGAACTGTACAAAGGAAAATTCTTTGCAAGCAGGGATGAAGTTAGGGAAGCCGTTGCAAGCCATTGCTTGCGTGTCGGGGCCGACTACAAAATAAAAGAGTCAGAACCGGTGACTTACTTTTGTAAATGCAAGAAGTTTGGTTAAGGCTGTCAATGGCTTATTAGGGCATCCCTAAAGAAAAATAGTTATTATTGGGAGGTCACAAGATACAACGGCCCTCACACTTGCCTTGCAGAGCGACTAACTCATGACCACTCAAAGTTAACTTCTGTTAAGATCGCTAGCATGATTCTGGCACAGATTAGGGCGAAGCCTACAATGCCAGTGAAGTCAATTCAAGCAGATATGATGGACCGTGAAGGATACTAGCCATCATATAAAAAAGCGTGGCTTGCCAAGCAAAATGCAATTGCACAAGTATATGGCAATTGGGAACAATCGTACAATGACTTGCCGTATTGGTTGATTGCCTTATAACATTTTGATCCATCATGCACATGGGATGTGGATACAACTGAAGCTTACAGCGCTAATGGATCTATTAGGACAGATGCACGTACTTTTCGACGTGCATTTTGGGGGTTTGGTCCGTGCATAAATGCATTCAATCACTGCAAGCCAATGGTCCAAGTAGATGGAACACACTTGTATGGAAAATACAAGGGTGTTTTGTTGATGGCATCAACTCAAGATGGCAATCAGTCAATTGTTCCCATTGCATTTGCGATAGTCGAGGATGAAACCGCAGATGCATGGTTTTTTTTCTTGCACAATCTGCGGCAATCCCTACCCGAAGGGCCACTCATTGGCTTGATATCTGATCGGCATGAGTCAATAAAATCTGCCGTACGACGAATGGGTAGTTTGTGGGCATACCATTTGTTTTGTATCAGACACATTGCACAGAACTTTGCCCGCCACTTCAAGGTGAAGTTCATGGAAAAGCTTGTGAAGGCTATTGGTAAGTTACAATTTGTACTACAGGTTACATTTTCCCATTTAAATGTTCATGTGATGGGTTGAGCATGAGCTTACGGGCGCTTCTTTGTTGCAGGGTATTCTAGCACCGTTGAGCAGTACAATAGGCGTTACGAACGTCTACGTCAGCATTCTGAGGCATATGCTGCTTGGATTGATGAGATCCCTCGAGAACAGTGGATTTGTGCATTCGATGGTGGACGTCGTTGTTCTCATATGACCACAAATCTAGCTGAATCAATGAACGCGAAATTTCTTGAGGCTCAGAATTTTCCAATAACAGCATTGGTCCAAGAAACGTATTTTAAGACGGCTGCCTTGTTTGTTCAAAACGCCCGGTGTGCCCATGCTCGGCTAAGTGCAGGTCATCAATATTCAGAGTTTTTAAGTGAAATATTACAAAAAATGATGACACAGACAGGAACGTTGCAGGTTATTCTCGTCTTTGCACAATATTAAATCCAAGCCTAAGTAATTGACATTGTCATATTTTTGTTGTGACTATATACAGTTGTGTGCTGCAGGTTCACAAATTTTTGAGAGTTTCGCAACTATTCCATTGCACGGATTTATCTAAAGGCAATCAGTATAGGGTCGACCTTGGGAGGAATTACTGTGACTGCGGGGCTTTTCAACGGTTTAGGTTTCCATGCGTCCATGTTATGGCATGCTGTGACGCAAAGTGTGGACTGGCGACAGTACGTGGACAGTGTGTACACCGTTGAGAACCTTTGCAAAGTGTACGAGCAAGAGTTCCAGGTTGTTGGTCACAAGTCAACCTGGCCGCGGGTCACATATCCGACCGTTATCCCCGACCAAAGTTTAAAGCGAGTGAAACGAGGCCGGCCAAACTCTTCTCGTTTTCGGAGTAAAATGGACTCAAACGAGGGACGCCGGCAACGACATTGTAGACTTTGTCGTGGAGCAGGTCACAACAGTTCCCAGTGTCCACATACTGGTGCGGGGCCAAGTCACCATTCATAAAACTGGGACCCACAGCCTTAAACAGATATTTGTGCAATTAACATTATTGTATGAAAATAAAAAAATTTATGACATGTATATTGTGTTATTTTTGTATCAGTGGGGTTTCGTTCATTTATTATGGATGCATGGTAATATGAATTATAACAATAATATCAATGTCCACAATATACATGGTTTTTGTATGGTGCGATCGCACATGTACATTTATCAATATGGTTTACGGTCAAAATGGGTGGTGCCTGGGTGCCTCTGTGGGGGTATATCTGTTTGCGGCCCGAATATTTCCACGGGCCCGGAGATCATACCCCTGTTGTTGTTGCTCTACTCCGCCGGTTGGACTACCTCGTTCATGATTGCCTCTCCGCCTCATCAATCCCGAAATACTTCGTTGCATCCCTCGAATTCCCCTCGTAAATAGGTTTCCCCTCGACCACGAGCGGGCGACGGTTGAGGAGCATCTGCGTCGTTGTCGTCATTGTCTTCATCAGATGCATTCTCCGGCAGCTCGTTCAAGTCTAACGGCACCCTCATGGAAATTTGTCGCTATGCAGATTCAGACTGTCCTCTCTGAGCATGCAACCGACCAATGTCAACTGATCTTCGTGGTGACCGTAGTCGTGTCTCATTACATGTTGAAGAAGATCCCGCATGGAAAGAAGACCTTCTACTGAATGAGTCTTGGTCACTGAACCATTCACCATGAGAGTGCGAACTGATGAAAGCCTTTTTAACCACTTTCTCGGTTCTTGACACGGCTTTGGTTTTGTCACAACCATGCCAAGCTCGTTGAAAGCTTCTATGCGCTTTTGTCGTTTCAAATTAAATTTATATATACATACCTACTTTACGGCTTTCAGATTCCAAAGGAATCCAATTGCAGTATAGGGTATGGTCGATCCCACAGGGAGTTGTAAAATACCATTCTTGAGTTCATTTAATTAAACAATAAAGTGAAGGATTTATTTGATAGTTAAATAAATAAGTAAATAAATGACATAAAAAGTAAATAGGAAACAAATCAGAGGTAGTTCCGGAGCTTGTTGGGAATTTTAATCACATTATAGTTTCATGCATCCAGTTACTTATTACATAGAACTATCGTTTGATTGCCCGCCACCAGTTCTTAACTTGTCATCACTTTCGCGCATGACAAGATCACAGATTTTCCTTGTTAAACTGTCACTTTCGCACACTAGCTTAACAAGGTACACCAGCATTAATCCAGATGTTAAAACTGCTAACCTTTATTCCAGTTACGGCAACAAGGTTAGATGAAATGATTTAGGTCAGATTCTAATGATTGTAACTTTCATTCACAACGTTCAAGTCTAGGTTCTAGTTAAGCATAGCATTATTGATTTTAATTTGGTTATGACCTAATTAGCACAACTTTCGTTCATGTAAATAAGTCCCAAATCAAGAATCAAAACACTAAACAAAACTAGCATTAGGCATGAAATCATTCAAGCAAATCATAAGAAAAAGGATAGATTCATATGTAATAGTTACATGGATACAAGCAAACTATAATAGTAATCAAAATCCCAACAAAAAGAGGGTTAGGAACCCATCTTATAAGAAAATCTCGGAGGCAAGGTTTGGGCACTTACCATGACACGTGCTCACGCTATCGTGGCCATGGCTTCGCCAAGCTTCCTTGATCTCTGGCTCCTTCACAAGCCTCGTCTTTGTTCCTAACCTAACCTAAACTAAACTAAGCTTAAAATACAAAGAAAATGTGAAAGAAGTGAAGAATGGAGGGGTTGGGATGGAATGCTTCGAAGTGGTCTTGGCCTCCTCTATTTATAGGCAAAATTTGGGGTCTGTCGCTCAGCGGTTTTGGTACTATCGCTGAGCGATACAAGTAACATCGCTGGGCGGCGGTGCTTTATCGCTGAGCGATCGTACTTGTACGCGTCTTCATTAAATGCTTGGCAGCTTTTTGCAGGGCGGCGCTGACGTGGCACTCTATGATTGCCTGGCTCCAGTTGGCTCCAGCTGGCTTAATGATGGTGCCGGCGCAAGTGGCTTGCCGACTTAAGTTCGCTGAGCGATACAAGTAACATCGCTGAGCGATTTGTCCCTTTGCGCTGAGCGATTAAGGTTCCTCGCTGAGCGATGCCTTCGTCCAGAATCTTCTTTTTAAGCTCTTTCCCAATTCTGCCCTTTTCTTCCCTTCTTCGTGGGTTTATTCTTCAATAATTTATGCTTGCATCCTTTTATCAAAACATATTTAAAACCTACAAAACATAAAGATTCAATTAGATAATTTTTTAAAATATGTAAGAATAAGTGCCATTTTGAACGATGAAAATTGTGTATTTTGGGCACTTATCACGAACGTGCTGCAGGTCTGAACAGAGGAGGAGTAACTTCCATTGGGTATGGAGTAACTTCAACTTCGTCAGGGGCCGTCGGAGGAGAATTGGACGACGAAGGGCCAGGGTTGAACAGATCAAAGGTGTCGTCAATGTCTGACAATTGTTGGGCCATCTGTTCGCCTAACCAACTGTAGAAGCCTTGTTGTGGAGGCGAATTATATGGGGTCGTCTGGGGGGGCGGCGGAATGTACACATCGTGCGGGCCGTCATCCATAAATTCGTGATGTGGGTTCACGTGTCCCTGATCATGTGGTGGCGACGAGAAATAGGGTTGCCACACATCGGGTATCTGTTGATGGTCGAATACTTGTTTAAGGAATCGACGACCATTAACAAGATACCACTGCCATTACTGCTCGGTCGGTCTATAAGTAAGTGTTCTCACACCGCCTATTGGCACGCGGTTAGCTCACATTTTGATCCATTCACGATGCGCCTGCATCTAGTTTGTACCCATCAACACCCTTGGATTTCCCCGTAGGTCGACATTGTGCGATCACCCTAGAGACCCACAGCCAGGACCAAAAGGCACTGGCTGAACATATCCAAATTGTCGTAGCACATGGTCAGCCGCATGCCACTCCACAATCTCAAAACATATCAATGGACATACAACTGGCCACGTTTCCCGCTTATTCTTCACTTCATCGGGTATTACTGCGGCAATTTGAGGGTTCCGGTACGGCTGCCATATAAACTGTACGCCAAAACAATCAATTATTCAATTAGTGAGGGTTATGGTTATATATTAGGGAAAATGCCTTTTAGACTAGGTATCACAACATACATGGTCAGGGAGCATATTGTCTATGGCTGTACGGCATTCCATTAGTGTAATGCGATGGACATTTGGAATATAAACATGATCAGCCCATCTGCAAGAAGTTAAATTACAGTGAGTTAATTGAGATAAATGTACACAAGTGATGCTATTAAAGTAATGACAAACATTGCAACAGCGAACTTCATAATACGCAATTACCTTGTCGCAAGAGGAAAACGGAACTGGTTAGGCTCAGATGGGTTCGGTGCAAGGGTTGGAAATCTATAAAATGCCCACGCTTGAAGGAGCATGATACAACCATTTATACCCCGGCAGTTTGTGCGCGAAGCGCAACAAAGTGCTCTCTGTAGCGCGGCTAGAATCGCCGAACCCCCCCAACTATATCTTCATAGGCCACCCAAGTCTCTGAGGATGGCCAGGAACTTACAGTGGACCCAGTTGGAGTGCTTGTCATAGAATAAAATATTCTCAAACAGGCGCAAAATGTATCCGCGCGCATGCCACTCCAATAATTGATTCATGTAACCCTCGTCAAGGTCGTGGCGGATATCTGGTCCGAAATGATGGCTCAGCCAGACTGAACTAATGAACGATCTGTCTATGTCCTCGGGACCAGGTGTAACCCCCAGCAGTTCCTGACATAAATTTTGTAGGGCCTCTCTAGTGAATACAATTTGAGGTGCCGTGATCGCTTCCCCCTCTGACCCAATCCCCAGGATCATGTTAACATCTTCCAACGTGATCGCGCATTCCCCATGTGGAAGATGGAACATATGGGTCTCTGGCCTCCACCGCTCAACAAGAGCTGAAATCAGTCCACTATTTGCCCTAATATTGTCTATCAAGGATGCTTGCAGTAACCCGGCATTTTCAAGATATGGATATATCAGGGGATTTGGTGGCTCCATGAAAGAGTGTCTTGCCCGCAACCGGCGCGTAACCTGTAACAATAACGATTAACATCAGAATAAGGTTAGGGTTTAGGGGGTATATAGTAGGGGTTAGGGTTAGGGTTTAGGGGACCGCTTATGGTGTATGGTTACGGTTAAGGTTAAGGTTAGGGTTAAGGTTAAGGTTAGGGGTAAGGTTAAGGTTAGGGTTAGGGATTAGGTTAGGGTTAAGGTTATGGTGTATGGTTAGGTTTAGGGGGTATATAGGAGGGTTAGGGTTAGGGTTAAGGTTAAGATTAAGGTTTAGGTTTTAGTATTTAAACTCATTTAGGACCATAACAAATTTAAAAAAATAGCAAAAACAAGAAAAAAATTGGAAAAATACAAAATATAAATTGGAAAATGATAGTAATAATAATAACAATAATAATAAAAAGAACAATAATAAAAATTTTATAACGATAATAATTATTTTGTTATTATTTAAACCCATTCAAGACCATAAAAAAAATTAAAAAATAGCAAAAACAATAGAAAAAAATTGATGGTAATAATAATAACAACAACAATAAAGTAATTCTTTTTAATAAAACTATCAACTCCAATTATATATTATGTCTTTAGTTTAGTTGACACATTTTTTTTAACAAAATGTACAATCGTTATGCATATTATTAATTTGACTCTACCAAATTTTGGAATTTGATAAAATTAATTAACTATACTTTTTTAAAAAAATCTTTGATTTATCTAAGCCTAATCTTTAAACATTTTATTTCATTTTACATAAAATTATGTAATAAAAATAATTATTTGAGATAAATGAATTAAAAAAGAAACACTAAAACGAAACCCCCCCCCCAAAAAATCATTCTTGATTTGCATCTGTTACTTAAATAAAAACAAATAAAAATAAATAAAAATAAAAATAAAATAAAATAAAATAAAAACTGAATTGATTAACAAATACTAAAATAAAGGATGCAAAAAATTAATTATTTATTTAGGCACATTTATTTAAATAAAAATAAACACTAATAAAAGTTAAAATATTAAATAAAAATATATAAATAAATAAGCAAACATAAAAAGAAGAATCGACAGAGATAACTTAAAAAAAAACTAAATAATTTACCTCTAAATGATAGTAATAATAATAACAATTATAATAAAGGGAACAATGATAAAAATTTTATAACAATAATAATTATATTGTTAGTATTTAAACTCATTTAGGACCATAACAAATTTAAAAAAATAGCAAAAACAAGAAAAAAAAATAGGAAAAATACAAAATATAAATTGGAAAATGATAGTAATAATAATAACAATAATAATAAAAAGAACAATAATAAAAATTTTATAACGATAATAATTATATTGTTAGTATTTAAACTCATTCAAGACCATAAAAAAATTAAAAAAATAGCAAAAACAATAGAAAAAAAACTGATGGTAATAATAATAACAACAACAATAAAGTAATTCTTTTTAATAAAACTATCAACTCCAATTATATATTATGTCTTTAGTTTAGTTGACACATTTTTTTTTAACAAAACGTACAATCGTTATGCATATTATTAATTTGACTCTACCAAATTTTGGAATTTGATAAAATTAATTAACTATACTTTTTTAAAAAAATCTTTGATTTATCTAAGCCTAATCTTTAAACATTTTATTTCATTTTACATAAAATTATGTAATAAAAATAATTATTTGAGATAAATGAATTAAAAAAGAAACACTAAAACGAAACCCCCCCCCCAAAAATCATTCTTGATTTGCATCTGTTACTTAAATAAAAATATAAATAAAATAAAATAAAATAAAAACTGAATTGATTAACAAATACTAAAATAAAGGATGTAAAAAATTAATTATTGATTTAGGCACATTTATTTAAATAAAAATAAACACTAATAAAAGTTAAAATATTAAATAAAAATATATAAATAAATAAGCAAACATAAAAAGAAGAATCGACAGAGATAACTTAAAAAAAAACTAAATAATTTACCTCTAAATGATAGTAATAATAATAACAATTATAATAAAGGGAACAATGATAAAAATTTTATAACAATAATAATTATATTGTTAGTATTTAAACTCATTTAGGACCATAACAAATTTAAAAAAAATAGCAAAAACAAGAAAAAAATAGGAAAAATACAAAATACAAATTGGAAAATGATAGTAATAATAATAACAATAATAATAAAAAGAACAATAATAAAAATTTTATAACGATAATAATTATATTGTTAGTATTTAAACTCATTTAAGACCATAAAAAAATTTAAAAAATAGCAAAAAAAGAAAAAATTACAAAAATACGAAAAATAAAGACGAAAATGATGGTAATAATAATAACAACAACAATAACACTTACCAATGAAATTTAACTCTTCTTACAGCTACCAATAATAATACTAAAAATGTTACCTGCTCGTTTTGGAGGATTTGTTCAGAGATGTGTAGAGACGAATTTACAGTATCATCCTCTCTCCGACCTCTCACCATTGTGATACTATTTTTCTCACCTGTATATAGACAGATCATTTTTAAGTGTCATTTGTTTAAACGATCAATATTTTTTTAAACATAACTACAAAAAATATACCACAACACTTAATTTAAAATAAAAATAAAATAAAATATTATCACAAACTTACTTAATTTAATTTATAACAAAATATGCAAAAAAAAATTGTTACCTCCAAATAATTAAAGCGATGGAAACTAGGAGCTGAAGGTAGAAGAATTGATACTGAAAAGGGGAAAAATTTAGAAATATTAAGAAGATGGCAATCGGGCAAGGTTAATTGCATTTGCCAAAAAAAATTTTCAGTGCAGTGTGTGAGAAGTGAAGAATGAAAGAGATGGTTTTATAAGCAAAACCTTCCTCTCTTTCTCCCTTGTTCTCTCTTCTTCCCCCCCTCAATTATCGGTCTCTCCTCGCGTGCCTGCGGACCCGCATGCCTGCGTCCCCCCTGCACCCTCCGCGTGCCGCGTGCGCCTGGCCCCCTGCAGAGAGCAGGTCCTGAAATCGGACCCCTTAGATCCGATTTTACCCCTCCTGAAATCGGGCTCCCCCTAGCCGATTTCAGCTCTCCCTGCCCGCGCGTCACTTCCCTGAAATCGGCTACCCCTCGTCTGATTTCAGGTTTTCCTTTTTTTTTTCGCGTACTGAAATCGGCCAAACGTGGTCCGATTTCATACACCTCGCCCACACATCCATAATTTTTTCTCCCCGTCCATATATTCGAAATTACCGCATTTCAAACCCATACATATGTTATTACCCCACATGATTCAATATGAGGCCAAAATATATTTAATACATAATGTTGTCTTATTTTCTTGAGAATCTTTTTATTTGCACTAATATATTAGTAGTAATACTTAGAACTCATAATTTATTCTCCTAAACTTTCTCACGCTATTAAATAAAATTTAAAAAAAATAAATTGGATGTAATTCATGTCTTCAAATTTTAAAAAATATTCATAAGAAAATTTAGAGTGATTATTATAGGTGATTAAGATCTCATCCCAAAACAAATAAAATGTGAGTAGAGAAGATGCAAATGCAAATTGACGGAAGAAGCCTTTTCTCTTGGTTGAATGGATCATTTCTAAATTTTTTTTATAAAAAAATCACGGGTAAATGGGCCAGGCTTAAACGGGTCGGGCCAATTTTTTTTCAAATTTTTGCAGATCTATATTTTACATGTAAAGTTTGTCCATTTAACCGAGTAAACGGACGGAATAAACGGACCGATCCCATTTTGAAATTCTATCACAACCCCATGAGAACTAACTTGGACTGTTGTGCAAGTTGTGGGAAGAAGAAGAAGAAAGAGTATCTATAAAAATTCCCCTGCTTTAGCTGCACAACCCCTTCATTACTAGCTGAGATCTTCACTTCACTTCACTCATCTCATAATTCCTTAATGGCTTCCCTCAGAAATTTTCTTAGACAAAGATCCTCTTCTTCATATGCTGCTGCATGCCACCACCCCATGATGATGAGGACGTTGTTGTTCTCAACAACAGCAACCATAGTTGATTCTCCTTCTTTTGCTCAGAGAATCAGAGATTTGCCAAAGGATCTTCCTGGAACCAACATCAAGAAGCAAGTTTCCCAGGTATCTTCGTATCTCTGGTTGTTTTCTCTGTCTGCGGCATGTTTTGTGCTTGTTCACTCATTTCATGCCACGTGTCCTCTGGAATCTTTCCTGTCTATCATCCAACTTGATCCCCCCCAAATCACCTGCAGAGAGAGTGAAAAGAAAAGAACTTAACTAGTCTGTTCTGAATTTTGTTCAACTTTTTTGGGTTAAATTATTCTGTTGTGTTGAAAAGAAAATTAAATTAGATTTTTCACTTATTGACATGTTCTTCATTTTTTTTACCATTTTGGTTCCTTGGAGGATATATTGGCATTGCCACTTATACACATTGCATAATTGCTTATAACAATTTTCACTTCTTTCTTCAGCTAATTGGGAGAACTCCACTGGTTTTTCTCAACAAAGTCAGTGAAGGATGTGGAGCTTATATTGCTGTCAAGCAAGAGATGACGCAGCCTACTGCCAGCATCAAAGACAGGTCCTAATTGAATTCCACTTTAAATTTAATCATGTTTCATGTCATTTGTTAAACTTAATGGTATTAAGAATTAATTAATTGATTGAAGTCTTATAGAACTTAATTTGTGATTTTCATTATTGTGGTTTTGACAGACCAGCATATGCAATGATTGAAGATGCTGAGAAAAAGAATCTGATATCTCCTGGAAAGGTAGGTTAGCTGAATTGATTCTGATAGCACCAATTTTCAGCAGCCAAATATTCACTCAGCTAAGCGGCAATACAAGATAGAGGGTCCGACCCCAACGCCTCAAGATTTTGGGTCAACGTGGTGTCCGACACACTATTTTGATTTTCCACTTGTGCTGAGGGTCTAACACAACATCTTGATCCAAGAATCCGTAAGACTTTGGGTCAACATGTGGTGTCAAATCGGTTATTTTGATTTCTCACTTGGTATGTTGATTTAGATCTTCCTGAATTTCGGACTTTCCTAACTACTTGTCTCTACATTTGCCTTAATTTATGGTGCAGACGACTTTGATAGAGCCGACATCCGGCAACATGGGCATCAGCATGGCATTTATGGCTGCAATGAAGGGATATAAGATGGTTTTGACCATGCCCTCTTACACAAGCTTAGAAAGAAGAGTGACCATGAGAGCATTTGGAGCAGATTTAATCCTCACTGATCCGACCAAAGGGATGGGAGGAACAGTGAAGAAGGCTTATGACCTTCTGGAGTCAACACCAAATGCTTTCATGCTGCAACAGTTTTCAAACCCAGCCAACACTAAGGTAATTGAATCCAAAATTACTGGTTCTGTTTGCAATTTTTTTTTTTTACTAAGAAAAACATTTTGAAAAACTATACTTGTGTGCAATGCTCGGTTTCCCATTAAATTTAATATTGGGTAAATTACATTGATCTCCCCTGAAATTAGATAATGTTACACACGATACCCTCTATTTGTCATTTCTACTGTATCATTCCTACAACGATACTCAACATCATACTTATAGGGGTACTCGGTGTCCCATTCCACCAAAATATCGCCTAAACCTCAAGGGAGGTTAGGGTAATTGACTAATTTCTGAATAAACTCAACAGTTTCATGTGTAATATCACCTAAGCTCAGGGGGTGTCAAATCTGCCCTTTTAATGTTAGATAGTTCTTAAATCAATTGGCATTTGTAATGGTGAGTTTATATATAATTGACTTCAAAAATTGGGAATATAGGTGCATTTTGAGACAACAGGTCCTGAGATATGGGAGGACACAAATGGACAAGTTGACATATTTGTCATGGGAATAGGCAGTGGAGGCACAGTCTCTGGGGTTGGACAATATCTTAAATCCAAAAATCCTAATGTTAAGGTGATTTTCTTCATATCATAATTCAGAATTTGAGATTACAAACTGAAGAGTGTTCTGTTAGATAAGCCCGTTAAAATCCCTTGAAATGTTATCTTATTGTATAGATATATGGAGTGGAGCCAGCAGAAAGTAATGTCCTGAATGGTGGCAAACCTGGTAAATATCATGCTCTTTTTTCTTCGAATATAGTTTTTTTTTTTATGATAATTTTGTACATATTTTCTTCTTGAATGCCACATTTTAGTCATTTCTTCTGGCACTATTATAGAATAATATAAATGTAAAAAGCACTTAAAATGAGGATCTGGTTCTAAAGTGATGATGATGTTTACCTGCACAAGTTGGCAAAATCTGATGCTGACTTCTTATGAATAGGTCCACATCACATAACTGGCAATGGAGTTGGATTCAAACCAGACATATTGGATATGGATGTAATGGACAAAGTTCTTGAAGTAAGTGTACAAGTGCTACTTTCTTTCTATATAGATATTTTAGCTTGAAAATTGAAAGCTTCATTATGTTTTTCCCCTAACTGTCATTGGAAACTTGTGTGGTAGGTTAGCAGTGAAGATGCTGTTAACATGGCTAGGGTGCTGGCCTTGAAGGAAGGACTCATGGTAATCTTTTTTTTTCCCCCTTTTCTTCTTCGATGATTTATTAATTGCTTTAAACCAAATATGGTCATTTGATCCACCTACTGATACTCAACAATGCTTGGGTAGAAATGATTAAGCCCCCTTAAAATTTTTAAGGGAAAACCCAATGGGACAAAACCCAAGAAAAGGAAAATGGATCAAATGACAATTTTTGTAGAGATAACTAAAATAAGAATGCATGAAAATTTTCAAGCTTTATGCATTTTAACCATGTAGCACAGTCTAAGACTTATATTTTTTTCCTTAAATTAATGCCCAACTATTTTTCTTTTGTTAATTTTTTTTTTGCAGGTAGGGATATCATCTGGAGCCAATACAGTTGCAGCACTCAGATTGGCTAGTCTACCCGAAAACAAAGGAAAACTTATTGTGGTAAGAAGCCAATTTTCCTTGAAACTAATAAGGATTTCTAGAGTAATTAAATTTAAGAAAGGTGCTTTTGCACCGTGATTTTAGGCAGCAAACTTTGTTATATTTGTTGCTGATATGTTGTGTAAAATCAACAATGTCCTGAATTTCAGACTGTTCATCCAAGCTTCGGCGAACGATACCTGTCGTCTGTCCTGTTTGAAGAGCTTCGCAATGAGGCTGCAAACATGCAGCCAGTGTCAGTTGATTAATATTCCTTCCATGAGATCTCTGATACAAACAATAAGAAGGCTTTAATTGGTTGTGGAGTTTACAAGGATCTTAGCCGCTACAATCCTGTTGTGGCAAAAATTAACAAATTCAGCTTACAATCCTATTGTCACTGAAAATTCTCAATTATAGCTCGCAATAATCTTTAGTCTTAATGATTTGTGTTGTTTTCTTGATTTTATTTGGTGAAGTATATGGGCCTAGTTTAAAGTAGGACCATTAAAATGGGCCAAGCACATTGGGCTGACCCGTCTACCCATACTAAAAGAACAAGTTTAAGATAAAATAAAAAAAATAGCCCCATAAAAATTAATATAATTTTAACCTGGTTCAATTAAGCCGCGAATTAAACAAGGCTAGCTTGGCAGGCTAGGTGGGCTGCTTGTTTACTTGTTATTTAACAAACAAACATCCTATTACCCTCGCCAATTAGAAGAGTCCAACATGACAAAAGAAAAAGTCCAATGGACCTATTTTCGAACATTTTGAGCAATTCAAAAACATTATAAATTAAAAATTAAACGGACTAGTTCATTTAGGCTTACAAACTGATAATAAATGAGTCAGATTTTTATATAGACCATAAATTTGTCCATCCCATTTAATTCACGGACCTAAAGAAGTTAGGTAGAAACGAGTTGGATTGATCCGTTTAACACCCCTAATTTAAAGTAATTACTATCACAAGTTAAATATGACAACCAAGGGATCGAATTGGCAAAATAGGTTTTCCGTTCCTCCACCTTCATTTGTTTTCTCAATTTGGTCCCTTAAATTTTGTTTGGTTTCTATTTTTCATTTCTTGTTTCCCATAATTTTGCAAAGAAAATAGTGAAAATTTAAAAAAAAATCATATTTTTGTTTTTACTATTTTTTTCACAAAATCCTAGAAAACATGGAACAAACAAAAAATAAGAATGAAAATAGAAATAAACCAAACCCTTACATTTTTGTTTTTCTCAATTTGATCCATTACATTTAAGTTGTTTCTAATTTGGTTCTTTTGTCCAAATAGCAACCAGAATGCTGACATAGCACAAATGATGCTGGAGTGACACACGTGAATTTGATATGAATCGTGTATATCAGCATCTTTAGTTATTAAAAAGAAAATGTAGTAGACCAAATTAAAAAAAATTAAAATGTCAAGGACTCCATTGAAAAAACAGATAAAACCCAAAAGCCTACTTTCCCATTCAAGTTCTATTATGGGCAAACTATCTCTTCTTTGACGTGAAAGAAAAATATGAAAAAAAAATGTTATTTGTATTTATTTTAACGTTCAGACACTCATTCACCATTAAATAAGATATTTTTGTGATAAAAGTCCTGCTAAAATTTCATCTAATAGTGAATGAGTATGTTTTAACATATTGCATCACACTAAAATGAGTACAAGTAACACCACTCCACGACTTGTCATGTGTTGTAAGCAATGTCAATAAGCTATATTCGAAAGTGGCTGTCTAATAGTATAATTAGGTGCAAGGCCATTGGTTTCAATATCAAAATATATAATCAATTTATAAATCTTAACAAATGATAATTGTTGGGTAAGAAATGTGTGTATGGTTTTTCAAAGCAAAAATTACCAGTGTGTGTGGCATTGCAAAATTATTTACGAGAGTGTGGTGCTCTTTGTCACCCCAAATTGGCGAATTTTAGAGCAAGGATAATAATATATACAACAATGTTATTTGGACATTAAAAATGTTTAAAGACACTATACACATTGTATAGTGAGGAGAAAAAGACAAAATTACTGCATTTAGTAAAATAAAAAAGCTTTAACATAAACGGTATCAACATGTGTGTGTATGGTATCAATATTTGTGCACATAGTATCAACGCATGTTAAAAAGGTGTCAACGTAATTATTTCTTAGTCTTTTGAACACATTCTCTCTATCTAAAAATGTTTTAATTATAACTAAAACAACTTAGCAATTTAGTTTACAATTTGAGCTTCAATTTGAACGTGAGGTATCAATTATTATGTAATTTTATTAACTTAATTTTTAAAAATAACAATTTGGGTTTGCCAAGTGCCAAAAGCCCAAAAGCTTTTGATTTGAAAAAAAATCACGGGCTCCTATCGGGTGGGCCTGTTTAGCCCATGAGAAATGGGCTAGACCATTTTTTTTTTAAATTTTCACGGACCTATTTTTTGCATATAAAGCTCGTCCATTTAACCGGGTAAACGGTCTGGGCTCACTGACCGGGCTCATTGGTCGGGCTCATTTTGACAGCCTTACATGGGAAGCTCCATTAGTGGTGGATAAATTTAGCACAAGTGCTTGTTTCACATACTTATGCTTCATGATTTGGACCCAAAGCTGCTGCTCTTNTAAGTTGCACACAAGCTTGCCAAGCAGAGCCATATTGGAAATATGAGAGTCTCGCATACCCAAACCTCCATACCTCTTTGGTGTCATATATCCAACTTCACAAGGGAAAAACTCCAAACAGCACCTTTGTCATTCCTAATGAAATTTCAAGCTAACTTGATCATCTCATAACCCACTGCCTCGGGGAAAGCCATGACTTGCATTTGATAAACTAGAATGGTAGCTATCACTGATTTAGTTAAGCAAACTCTCCCAACTCTATTAAGAAGCTTCACATTGCAAGAAGTGAGACGATTTTGAATTTTCCTTTTTTTCAATCACTGCATGAAATGTCGAGCGACTAACATGGTCATGCATAAGAGGGACACCAATATATTTGCCTAAATTCGTTGTAAAACGAATAGAGGAAACCTAGGACGTCTGGAGACATTTTTTGAGCACAAAGCACAAGATTTATGATAATTCACTTTCATATTCGCAAAGCTTGACAAAAGTTGTGTAGCATGGAGAGAAGAATACAAACCTGCGTGGAGGAAGCCTTACAAAAGAGTAATAAATCATTTGCAAACATAAGATGAGAGATCTTAGGGCCTCCCCTGGATCCCGATAGAGGTAGGTTGCCAATCACCACCCTCTCCATGGCAGAAATAAAAGAAGAGAGACGCTCCATACACATACATGATAAAGAGATAAGGAGATAAAGGATGTCCTTGCCAGAGATCACGGGTAGATTAAAAACTCGCCAGCTTATTGCCATTCCATAAGATAGACAAAAAAGATGATTTGACACAATTCATAATCAACTCGATATATAGTCGTTAGAGGGAAGTCAAAAGAATATAATATTTTCTCAACTTTTGTAATGATCTTATAGAGGACATTGCAAAGGCTGATAGGGAGAAAATCCTTAAGACACACACACAGGCTGAAATTAAAACAAGCAATTAAGGAAGTGTCATGCACCACTCCCCAATACTGCTTGAAAAGAAAGATCAAATGTCGCCAGGCGCAGGGGCTTTAAAGGAGTTCATTTGCATTACAAAACTCCTCACATCTTCTTTGCTAACGAACCGGGTTAATAAACAAATCACTTCCCTCATTAGTAACTTGCAAAAGCCGAGGCTCCCCCCTAGCCTCCAACACAACATTCTCATCAAAGCAAAAAAATCACTTATAGAATGAAAGAGCCTCATTTTGTAGAACCTTCGCTCATTATATAGATTAATTACGATTACCCCCAAAATTCATGAGCTCACTTTCCTCCATGACTTCTAATGGCAAAATGATATCATTAAAATCACTAACAACCAACCACGACAATTGTTGAACATGTGACTTAAAATTAATCAAATGGTCCCAAAGGAGGTCACAATTAGCTAGAGGGAATAGGGTCACCATAAACCACTATGCAAACCTAAACATCACTACCATGCTTCAACTCAACTGAAGTAGCTTGAGAAAAAGCCGTCAACACACTGAACATATATGAGATGGAATTATTAGCAGACAATAACCAAATTCTACCCTTCTAACCCATAGCTTCAACATTAATGATCGGACTTAAACCCAGGTTGTCCTAGAACTTACTCACCTTACTAAATAGCACAGAGTCTCCATTACCACAAAAATTGTAGGTTGAACATGCTGCACTACAGCCCCGTCACATTCCACGAAATAATACTTAAGGTTGTATTATTCATAATAACCATGTGAAGAGAAAGGGTCTTCTCTGCGTAGTTATTCAATGTATGGCCATAACATTTGTACCTCGTATATATGAAGTGTAAGCTTTCAAATTCAACGTCCTTCCATCGATCCATAACCCTAACATGAGTAACTTTGATGTAAACTCTCGCATATTTGCCCCTCTCCGCATTCTTCATAGTAAGGGCCACCTTAATCCATTTTCCTATGCCAGAGGCAATGAATTTAATCATATCTTATTCGTAAACACCTTAATCAATTTATATTGATTTAACTTTAACAATTCCATGTTCATGACATTAGAATTGTACCAACAAATTGTTGGGCGAGTAGTAAACGCTTTGATCCCCTATATTAAGAATGATGACACATGTCCGATTATAGAGAAATACATTTGCTGGGAGGAGGAGTTGATGCATTATATATTTTCAGTTATTTTCTTTACTTTAATTGCGTGTTTTAGTGTTGAACTATATATAATAATAAGGAATTAACAAGAACTTTTGTTCTGTCCTCTTAGAATTTAATTTTGTAAATTGTGAATAAATTGTGCCATTTTATGAAAAATAATTGCTTAAGGATCCTATGCGTTTAATCGCTCGCTCTTTGAGTATTGTTTTGCGTAGGGACACACCTTGACACTGGAGATTGAACAAAAATTAAAGGAATAATGAATGATTGTTGCCCCAAACTCTATTTCAAGCTCCATAGCTCACAGTTCTAACATATTGGAGTTTGGGCATCAAATTGAGCTTTTACAGCTATTCTTGTGTGATTTACAACTATTAAGTTGTATATTTCAAAACCTTACATATCCTATATGGTTGGAAATTTGAAAGAAAGATCTCAAGAGCTAAATTGGATGTCTATTTGGTCAAATAACACCTGGAAGTCAGAACAGTAATGCTGAAGTTCCAACTTAAAGATGCCGCAAAGATCAGTGCGTCATTTCTTCATCTGAAGTCCAAACGAGGCAAGCTTTATATCTATTTCATCAGAATTGAAATATATACAACTTAAATGAAGTAAATTTTGGCAAATTTGGAACACAGTTCGATGTAGGGAGTATTCTTTGCTGTAGCAAACATATGCTCACTGTAGCGAGCAAAGATCACCTTAACCGCATTGAATTAGCATTAGGTCAACAATGAATCAGCCCTACTATAGCCACCTTCGCTACAACGAAGGATATTCATTGTAGTGAACAAGAACAATAATTTTTTGCCTATAAATAGAGCTCAATTTCCCCACTTCTTCCTTGCACCAAAACTGAGCTCCATCTCTCTCTAGCTTGGTAATCTCTCTCTAAAACCCTTATTCTTCTTCTTAATTTTCCTAATTTTTTTCTATTTTATTTATATTTTTGTTTTAATGTTTTGTTGTATTTAGGCAGTTAATCCCCCTAGTTAGGCTACAGTTTAGCAGAGTGGAAATCTCCTGCTTAGTTTCTAAGTTGGCTAGAGTGGTTCTACTCTCGCCTAGTTTCTAGATTGGCAGAATGGATTCTCTCTGCCTAGGCTATAGCTTAGCAGAGAGGTTTACCCCCACTTAGTTTACATTATGTCTTCATAATTTCTTTTACCTTGTGTAAGGTTTTCTAAGGATTGATGTTTCTTAAGGTCATATGCTATATTGGTGTTCTCATATGATTCTTATTTCTTATGTTTGCTCCTAGTTGTGTTATAATTGATGATGATTAATTATCGCATTGCTAGTAGTTTTAATTATGTTGTTATTTTGATGTGCATTTTATGCATGAATTATGCTACACTTGGGACATTTAATTGATTAATTAAATGATACTAGTTTGATATAAAAGGAATTGGGTAATTCTGATAAAAATTAGGCTGTGCAATTGGTGCTTAAACTAATATACGTTCATAAAACCATGATTACAGATAATTAGTTCTTGTGTTGGCTACAATATTAATTTAGATTGCGATTGTAATTCGGTTAAGTAAAATTACATTCTAGTGATACGATGGTATAACTAGTCAATCAATCATCAATGAGAACTGAACTTTTTAAGAACGCCGACAATAACTCTCAATCTGCAGAACTCCGTGAAGGTAATTTTAATTAATTGTTTAAAGTTCTAATTGAGACCATAATTCACAAATAAAATCCTCACTTTTATTGTTCAAGATTAACTAAGAGACAATTTGAGTTAGCCCCTGCACTACTTATTAATATGACGAAAACTTAATTTTATAAATTCAATTTGACACTGCATTAAAAGTAAATGACGTTTTGATGTGGGTCGAGGAGTAACCTTTAATGCACAATCCCTCAAAATTGTAAGAACAATGTCTTCTACAAATTTTTTTATAAAAAAATAGTTTAAATCGAAATTATAAGAGATAAGCAGGCCACGTAATGATTGGAGACTTTTCTAAAACTAAATCAAACGTTCTACTAATCTTTTCGGATCAAATTTAGGTATAATTTTTATGATTATGCACATTGCACAATACATAACCAAGATTTGAGTTTTCCATAAAAAAAACAATAATCTTACCCATTGAATCATCGAATTATAGCTTGTTTGGTTTGCACCACTATCTCTAAAATCCGTATTTTCGAGATGCGTTTAGGATTCTTTCATTAAACGCCAGATCACGTTACCTAAAATACAATCCAAACGCGCCACAAGCCGGATAAAAATGTAAATTTGAAGAACGCGAGGGGCAATTTAAAATTCCCATTTTACCATTTAGTTGTTCATGTATAAGAGAGGTCCAGTGGCAACCAAGAGACCTTCATTTCTCTGCCAGACAGAGCAGGAAAAAAAAAACATATTTAACATCATTTTTTTATTTTAAAAAAATGTGAAATAAAATTACAAAAGTTGAAAAGGAAAAAAAAGAAAGAAAAGAAAAAAACTCTCCTTAGGGTTTGACTGTGAATTTTTCCCAAATCGCGGGTGACGCAAACAGTGGATTCACCGATTCCGTCAAATTCGCTTCTGTGCAGGGGAGATCTGCCCCCAATTGGCCCGAAAGTCGCGGCTTTTAGAGAGAGAAAGCTGGTGTCACAGTAGCTGCGGGTAGAGAGAGAAAAAATGGGCATGCTATGCTGCTGATATTTTGAACGTTGGGATCGGAGGGAAAAAAATAATAATAATAAAGCGCCTTTCTTCCAATTTGGAGGGATTCTGAGGATTTTACATTCTTTGGTAATTTCAATTCGTTCAAAGCTCGAGCCTTTTTTCTTCTTCTTCTAAGTGATCTGAATTTTGGTTGATGATTTTGATGATGTAGGTGTTGAATTCTGGGGTGATTGCATGCAATCTGCCGGCGGTGGTGGTGGCGGCCCCGGCCGGAACCAGCCGGCGGCATCACCGTCTTCTTCGTCTTCCCAATTGGGGCTCGAGTCATTGCATCAGCAGCCGCATCAGCAGCAACAGCAGCAGATAGGTTCTAGACAGGTGTGGATTTTGAATGGTTGTGCTGAATTTTTTCAATGATTTTTGGTGGCACTTGTACTCGGATGACAGGTTCTGGCTAACTGTGGTACTGTTTCCTAGGTGGTGCTGTTAATTCAGTGGGGGACGGGGGGTTGGAACAGAAGTTGTTGGTTTTGGGAATGGGAGTGTGTGAATGTGGTGCTTGTTGGAAAATAAATGGGTTGGGCTAGAATTTGTATTTATACACTTTGCAGTGGGGTTGAGCTACCCAAGAATTGTCTTCAGTTAGTTTAGTTGAATGGTTTTATGGCTTTTTTTATTTATTAAAAAAATAGGAGTATATTTTCCTTTCTTCAAAACCAATTGTTTTTCAGTTGTTCAAGGAATCAAAATAGAGTTGTGTTAATGTAGTAGAATATGGAAGCTGCTGGGAGCATTGAACCTAGAAATGATTGGGTGCAATTGTGTGCTGCTGACATTGTCAATTGCAGTCGTGCTTCCTTTTATTCAATCACACACTAGCATGAACTCTTCTGTAGGCTTTGAATTCTTTACTAATTTGTCTTTACCTTTATTTTTGGTTTATATGTGATGTCCAATTGTAGGCAGACATTGACTATTCTGCATTTGATATTTTTTTGTGCCCTTTTCTGGGGAATTTCCTTTTAGAAGTTAATGTTCTGTATTTATGAAACATCAGGGTAACAGAGATTGGGGTTTGTACTCTTTATTAATTAGTTAATGAATTCCCTCTTTCCCTTCTTTCTTTAGGTGCTATTGTTGAAATTTAAACATGTTGCTTAACTCAGGATTATGGATTTCCCCTTTGCCTTTTCTTTCTCTCTTTAGTGAACTTTCAATGTTTAAAAGCTTTGATTAATTGTGGATTGTAATCAGACAAGTTCAAATTGCAACTTGCTAAAAAGTGTTGTTTCGTCAGCTTCTGTACATTGTCAATTTCTGTCTTAGCTGTTACTGCTGTCTCTCACTTCTGTTATTATTAGTAAATAAAATATGTTTGATGCCATTAATTGTAATCAGTCTGTTTCTTGTTGACTCATTGTTTTCTATCAAATGCAGTCTTAATGGGAAAATCATCATTGCATCGACTTCTTTCTCAAAATGGTTTGATGATTAAACATATGAATGACGTCCTTTATGTTAATGGTACTTAAGAATCTATCATAACTTATACTCTTGGTCTCATTTTGCTTTCATGGATCATGGCATGCTACTTTAGTAAAGGATACAGTTGGTTCTTTCTTGTTTATTTAAATTTGATAGTAGCCTGCATAAATCTCTATGGAATTTCTGTCATTCCTATCCACTTAGTTTTTCAGATGTGAAGTCACAAGTGGGGTTGTAGGTCTTGTGAACCCAATCAGTTTATGCTATACTTTGACAAGTACTTGTTTCTTGTTTGTGTCTTGGTATCTTATAACAAGTATTGATGTTATTATGGGCAATTATATTTTTTGTTTTTGTGCAACCTTTGAACAAACCATTTGTATTACTGAATGACGGGCTTTTTCTCAACTATATACTTTTGCAGTCATTTCAACATCAACTACTTAGAAAACCTGATGGGAATGAAGCATTTTTGGCATATCAAGCAGGGCTTCAAGGCGTATTTGGGAATCACAATTTCTCATCTCCTAATGCCATGCCTCAAAACCCTCGGAAATTTGTTGATTTGGGTCAGCATGGCTCCAGCCAGGGACAAGGCGTTGAACAGCAAATGCTAAACTCTTCCCCACAGGCATACTTTCAATATGCTCTTCAGGCTTCGCAACAAAAGTCTGCTTTGGCAATGCAGTCACAGCAGCAATCTAAAATTGGAATGGTAGGCCCTTCATCTGTGAAGGATCAGGACATGCGTATTGGAAATTTGAAAATACAGGACCTTATGTCTATGCAAGCAGTGAATCAAGCACAAGGGTCGTCCTCTAGGAATTCATCCGAACATTTTGCTCGTGGGGAAAAGCAGCAGCTAGCACCTGATCAGAAGGGTGAAGGAAAACCTTCAACCCAGGGACCGGCCATTGGACACTCAATGCCTGGAAATAGTATGAGACCACCTGTGCAAGCACCAGTAACTCAGCAGGGCATCTCAAATACTGTGAACAACCAGATTGCTATGTCTGCTCAATTGCGGGCTATGCAGGCGTGGGCACATGAACGAAATATTGATCTATCTCATCCTGCTAATGCTAATTTAATGGCTCAGCTCATTCCGATGATGCAATCAAGAACGGTTTCACAACCAAAGGCAAATGATGCTAACATTGGTGCTCAGTCATCACCTGTTCCTGTTTCAAACCCGCACCCTACTTCTCCAGCAGTTGCAAGTGAGAGCTCAGCACATGCTAATCCATCTAGTGATGTGTCTGCGCAATCAGGTTCTGCTAAAGCCAGGCAAACGGGTCCATCTAGCCATATAGGCCCACCAATGAATGCTGGTATAGCTGGTAACTCCAATGAAATGGCATTGCAACAATTCAGTCTTAATGGCAGAGATTCTCAAGGACCATTGAGGCAACCAGTTGTAGTTGGAAATGGAATGTCTTCTATGCATCCACAGCAATCTTCTGCAAGCATAAACGTAGGTGCAGATCATCCTTTGAATGCAAAAACACCGTCATCTGGTCCAGAACCTATGCAGATGCAGTACATGAGGCAAATAAACCACTCTTCTTCTTCTTCTTCTTCTCAGGCTGGGGGTCTGCCAAATGAAGGGAGCTCAGGAAATCATACCAAATCTCATGGGGCACCCTCTCAGAAGCCTCAACAACAAACTGCATTTACCAAACAACAGCTTCATGTTCTTAAAGCTCAGATACTAGCATTTAGACGGCTGAAGGTTAATCTCTGCTTCCTTTCTCATTTTATCTGAGGCTGTCTGCATTTGTTTGTCTGCCGTATGTGTGTATATGCTATTTATATAGGCCTAGTGAAGATGTAGTATGCTGCTATGTAATATTTATGGAGATTGTGCTAACTGATATTCCTTTACTGTTGATTGATAGAAAGGAGAAGGTACACTCCCGCAGGAACTTCTTCGAGCCATCAATCCACCACCTCTTGATTCACAATTGCAGCAGCCAATTCATTCTGCAGGAGGGCAAAATCAAGATCAACCAGCTATAAGTAATGTGGCAGAACAAACAAGGCAGATCGAGTCAAGAGCCAAGGATTCACAACCTATCCCTTATATTAATGGAAAGTTTTCTTCAAACCTGGAAGTCTTTGCCAGAAATGAGAATTCCACTGCAACAGCAAGCCATATGCAAACTGCACCTCCTGTGCCGAAGGAATCTGCTGGAAGGGAAGAGCATCAATCTGTTGGATGCTCTGATAAGTCAGATCAAGAAAGTGAACATGCAACTAACCGAACTCCTGCTAGAAATGAGTTGGCATTAGATAAGGGAAAGGCTATTGCACCCCAAACTTCTGTATCTGAACCTATGCAAAATAATAAACCTGCACAAGCAAGCACTGTTTCCCAGGCAAAGGATGTGGGGCCCACCAGAAAATATCATGGACCCCTATTTGATTTTCCTTTCTTCACTAGGAAACATGATTCCTTTGGGTCATCGATGATGGTTAACAACAATAATAATTTGTCACTGGCATATGATGTGAAAGAGCTTCTTTTCGATGAAGGCATGGAAGTCCTTAATAAGAAAAAGACAGAAAATTTAAAGAAGATTGAAGGTTTACTGGCGGTTAACTTAGAGAGGAAAAGAATTAGGCCAGATCTTGTGTTGAGGTTGCAAATTGAAGAGAAAAAGCTTCGCCTTTCAGATCTACAGGCACGTTTAAGGGACGAGATTGACCAACAGCAAAAAGAGATAATGGCAATGCCTGATAGGCCCTATCGCAAGTTTGTTAGGTTGTGTGAACGTCAGCGTATGGAACTTGCTCGACAAGTGCAGGCGTCTCAAAGAGCATTAAGGGAGAAGCAATTGAAATCTATATTTCAATGGCGCAAGAAGCTTCTTGAAGCACACTGGGGCATACGTGATGCTCGTACAGCTCGCAATCGGGGGGTGGCCAAATATCATGAGAGGATGTTGAGAGAGTTCTCAAAACGTAAGGATGATGACAGGAACAAAAGGATGGAAGCCTTGAAAAACAATGATGTTGATAGGTATAGGGAGATGTTGCTGGAGCAGCAGACTAGCATGCCAGGTGATGCTGCAGAGAGATATGCTGTTCTTTCAACTTTCTTATCCCAGACTGAAGAGTATCTACATAAATTAGGAAGTAAGATAACAGCTGCAAAGAGTCAACAGGAAGTAGAGGAGGCAGCAAGAGCTGCTGCAGCTGCTGCACGATTGCAGGCATGCTTCATCAATCCCACACTCTTACTAGAAATAAATCAATGATAATGGCCGGAGAAAATTTTTTCTTCTTTTTTTTTTTTTGTGTTTTTCCCTCATACAAATAATCTTTCAAGGTTTCTGTTTTAACCTTTCTTTTTCAAAGTCATGTATTTATGATCGATCCCTTATTTGTTTTCTGACCAAAGGGTCTTTCTGAAGAAGAAGTAAGAGCTGCAGCAACTTGTGCTGGAGAGGAAGTGATGATTAGAAATCATTTTATAAAGATGAATACTCCCAGAGACAGTTCATCTGTCAACAAGTGAGTTCTGTTTGTCCAATTTTATTTATGTGTCTTGAGTTTTGGCATAAAAATTCTTGAGGTCAGATGTATTTTTGGTGCTTGGTGTTGCCTCAAAATGTAGTAATGCTATCTTAGTAATTTTTAACGCTGATATTGTTTATCTAAATTATGTTTTTGAACCTTTTGTTATTGGTTGTATAATAACGCATCTGTGCCCAGTGGTTACTGATGTTCACTGCATACCAGGTATTACAGCCTTGCTCATGCTGTGAATGAAAGGGTTGCAAGGCAACCATCAATGTTACGGGCTGGAACATTGAGAGACTATCAGCTTGTAGGTTCCTACGTTTGATGAAATTACCAGTGATTGTTTTTTGTTGTCTTTTTGTGTAATCTTTCTCAAGGATCTCTTTATTTTGAAGGTTGGTCTGCAATGGATGCTTTCTTTGTATAACAACAAATTAAATGGAATTTTGGCAGACGAGATGGGTCTTGGTAAAACTGTGCAGGTTAGTGTTATGTTTAGTTTTGGTAACAACAAATTAGTCTTGCTGTCTCCTTTAACATGGGAAGAATATATCGTGTTTTTTTCCCTGCTGAGTGATTTAATGATTTTACACTTCATATTTAAGTTTGTTATGTCATATATGGAATGGAATAAATTTATTTATTTATTTGTTTGTGATTTCAACTGTAATGCACAACTATTTACTGTGACAGTAGCGTGCCCATCCCATAAACTTAAATATTTCTTATCTGTCCAGGTTATGGCATTAATTGCTTACTTGATGGAATTCAAAGGGAACTATGGCCCGCATCTTATAATAGTGCCGAATGCTGTTTTGGTTAACTGGAAGGTGAGCTTTCAACTATTTCATTTCAACAATACTCATTTTCTTTGTGATTTTGTGCACCTTTCAACCTGGAAACTTGTGTTCATCATGCAGAGTGAGTTGCATACTTGGTTACCATCTGTGTCATGCATTTATTATGTTGGAACGAAGGATCAGCGATCAAAATTATTTTCTCAAGTAAGTGCACCTCAACTTATTGGCTCATATGCTGTTAAGAGTATTTTAATCTTTTGTCCTGAGTTTCCTTTTGGCTTGTATTTGCAGGAGGTTATGGCTATGAAATTTAATGTCCTTGTGACAACTTATGAGTTCATCATGTATGACCGGGCAAAGCTTTCGAAAGTTGATTGGAAGTATATTGTAATTGATGAGGCACAGAGAATGAAGGATAGGGATTCAGTTCTAGCACGCGATCTTGACAGATATCGTTGTCAACGACGCTTGCTTCTGACAGGAACACCTTTGCAGGTCTGTTTTGCTTTAAATATTAGACACACATTCCTCTGTACGACCAAGTGGTCAGGAGGTTGATCTTTTACCCCTCCATTCTTCAAACCGATAGGGCTCTTGTGTGACGGTGTGTTAGAGATATCAAAACTATTTATGTGCATTCTCTAATAGCTTAAGCTTTTTTTGGGGAATTGCCTTGACAGTAACAAAATATTTCTTAGCTCTTTGATATTTTAAATATTTGCAAAGACACTAACAGAGGTGCTGTAAAGTACTGTTGTGCCATTTAACTTGTTGAGCTTGGACTTGAGAATAAAAATTACTTTACCTACTTCTGACCTGTACAAATCCAACTTGGACTTGAGAATAAAAATTACTTTACCTACTTCTGACCTGTACAAATCCTAAGTTTTGTTTAGATAAGATGGGAATATGCTATATAGAATCCTTATGTGAGTGATTTTAATGTGTTGGCTCCTTCGAGTGATAAGGAGTTAAAATTGACTGATGCTAAGCTGGGGTTTTGAGCCAAGTCACAATTATCAATGGTTCATTTAGTTTAGTCATAAATTTACCGAAGCTTGAATGTTAATCACGAAGTCAGAATCTCAATTAGGGCCTCGAGCAGTAACCAAAACCATGGGTTAAGTATCATATTGGGCTAGTTGTGGTTGGTTAGTTGTCACTAGGAGGTTGTTGAAGTTATCTGATCATTGACTCAAATGTTCATTGTCTTTTTTGATAAATAAGTCATGTATATAATATTGAATTATATGTTCATGTAGCTGACATTTTATATTGATTTATCATATAGAAATATGTGGCAGTATTAATCTTGTTGAGGGCATTATTAATGGTGTAATTTTCTATGCAGAATGATTTGAAAGAACTCTGGTCACTTTTAAATTTACTTCTTCCCGAGGTTTTTGACAATAAGAAAGCCTTTCATGATTGGTTCTCAAAACCATTTCAAAAGGAAGGTCCAAATCAAAATGCAGAGGATGATTGGCTTGAGACGGAGAAGAAAGTCATCATCATTCATCGACTTCATCAGATTCTTGAGCCTTTCATGCTGAGGCGTCGCGTTGAAGATGTTGAAGGCTCGCTACCTCCAAAGGTGTGGTTTTGACTCTTGGTCATTTGTTTTTTATCATGTGACTCAATTCTGATATCATTGCTGCATTTCAGGTCTCCATAGTCTTACGATGTAAAATGTCTGCTGTCCAGAGTGCCGTTTATGACTGGGTCAAATCCACCGGTACCCTTCGTGTTGATCCCGAGGAGGAGAAACGTAAGGTTCTGAAGAATCCGCTCTACCAGCCAAAGCCTTATAAAACTTTAAATAACAGATGCATGGAGCTACGCAAAACTTGCAATCATCCATTGCTCAATTACCCATTATTCAGTGAGTGGTCAAAAGAGTTCATTGTACAATCTTGTGGGAAATTGTGGATGCTGGATAGGATCCTTATCAAACTTGAAAGAACTGGACATCGGGTTCTGCTATTTAGTACCATGACGAAACTCCTAGACCTCTTGGAAGAGTACCTGCAATGGCGAAGACTAGTGTACAGAAGAATTGATGGGACAACAAGCTTGGAAGACCGTGAATCAGCTATAGTGGACTTCAATAGCCCTGGTTCAGACTGTTTCATCTTCTTGCTTAGCATTCGAGCTGCTGGGAGAGGCCTTAACCTCCAGTCTGCTGACACAGTTGTCATTTATGATCCTGATCCAAACCCAAAAAATGAGGAGCAGGCTGTGGCCAGAGCTCATCGCATTGGACAGAAAAGGGAAGTCAAGGTTATCTACATGGAAGCTGTTGTTGACAAAATCTCTAGCCATCAAAAGGAAGATGAACTGAGAAGTGGAGGCATTGTTGATGTGGAGGATGAACTTGCTGGTAAGGATCGATATATAGGATCCATTGAGAGCCTCATAAGGAACAACATTCAACAATATAAGATAGATATGGCTGACGAGGTTATTAATGCTGGACGTTTTGATCAAAGGACAACGCATGCAGAGAGACGCTTGACTTTGGAGACGTTATTACATGATGAAGAAAGGTATCAAGAAACTGTCCACAATGTTCCCTCACTACAGGAGGTAAATCGCATGATTGCTAGGAGTGAAGAGGAAGTTGAATTGTTTGATCAAATGGATGAAGAACTGGATTGGACTGAGGAAATGACACGGTATGATGAGTTGCCTAAGTGGCTTCGACCCAGTACAAGAGAAGTGAATGCTGCTATTGCTGCTTTGTCTAAAAGACCAGCAAAGAACACTTTATTGGGTGGTAGTATTGGCATTGAATCCAGTGAAATGGGTTCTGAAAGGAAAAGGGGACGACCCAAGGGAAAAAAACATATCAGTTATAAAGAGTTGGAGGATGAAAATGGTGAATACTCTGAAGCAAGTTCTGAAGACAGAAATGGATATTCTGCAAATGAAGAAGGGGAAATAGGAGAATTTGAAGATGATGGGAATAGTGGGGCTGATGGAGCTCAGCCCATGGATAAAGATATATTGGAAGATGGTCCACTTTTTGATGCCGGATATGAATTTCCTCGGTCTTCAGAAGGCACTAGAGGTAATCACGTGGTTGAAGAAGCTCGTTTGTCAGGATCATCCTCAGACAGTCCAATATTGGCACAGACTGTGTCGCCATCAGTTTCCTCTCAGAAATTTGGTTCCCTCTCTGCATTGGATGCCAGGCCAAGTTCCACTTCAAAAAGGGTACATGGCTTTTTGTATTTTGAATTTTTTATTCTTTCGTTTTGAGTGGTTGTCTTTGTTGTTTCTACTTCTGATTAAATATCTTGTGTTAAATTTTTGCAGGCAGACGAGTTAGAGGAAGGGGAAATTGGAGGATCTGGTGATTCTCACATGGATCATCAACAGTCTGGAAGTTGGATTCATGATCGTGATGAATGTGAGGATGAACAAGTTTTGCAGAAACCCAAGATCAAACGTAAACGTAGTCTTCGTGTTCGACCCCGTCATGTCATGGAAAGGCATGAGGACAAGTCTGGCATTGAGGTGGTTCCTCTTCAGCATGGAGAATCATCGTCTTTAGCTAACTATAAATATCAAGGTCAAACAAGGACTGACCCAGAATCAAAATCATTCAGTGACAATGGCAGCAAGCACAATAAGAATGAATCATTAAAAAATAAGCGAAATATACCTTCAAGGAAAGTAGCTAATACATCCAAATTACACAGCTCGCCTAAGGCTAGTCGTTTGAATTGCATGTCTGCACCTTCAGAGGATGGCGGCGAACACTCAAGAGAAAGTTTGGATGGAAAGCCTATCAATTTAAGCGGATCTTCAGTTCATGGCTCTAAGATGACTGAGATTATCCAGAGAAGAGTATGTATCATTTAAGTGATCAATGTTGTGTCTTCTTGTCTACCTGTGATTGGAGCCTTATGCTTTTCCTAAATGGAGTGGATCTTACTGCTTGTAGTGGTGATTACTAGCGAGTAAACTTTCAAATTCGTCTTTGAAGCTTTTAGCGTCGGTCAAGTTCGTCCCTGAGTTATGAAAATTGTTATATTAGTCTCTGAAGTTGCCAAAAGCCAGTTAAATTAATCATTTGACATCAATCAAATTAGTCTTTCATAGGGATTAATTTAGCCGACTTTTGGCAACCTCAATAATTAATATGACCATTTTCATAACTTGGGTACGAACTTTGCCAACGCTGATAAACATAGGGAAGAATTTGCAGGTTTACTTGATTGATAGCAGAAACCCTAATTAACTTCAGCTTAATTACAATATTCATAATACAGTACAAAGTTCTTAGGTACCTAATGGTAGGTTTCTTTACCACTGCAATCCTGCTAATTTTGCTCACTTTGCTTCTGTTTTGGAATTAATCTCAGTTGCTTTCCATGGTAATTATTCTGTCGCTAAAATTTTTTCCTTAATTTCATTGTTGCCCTGCTTACTTATTGTAAGTATATGAACTCGTACAACTTATTTTGCAGTGCAAAAATGTAATCAGCAAGTTCCAGAGGAGATTAGACAAGGAAGGCCATCAAATTGTGCCTTTGCTGACAGATTTGTGGAAGAGGATTGAGAATTCTGGGTGCACTGGTGGATCTGGGAACAGTCTGTTGGATCTAGGAAAGATTGACCAGCGGATTGACAGGCTGGAGTATAATGGTGTAATGGAGCTTGTGTTTGATGTGCAGTTTATGTTGAGGAGTGCAATGCAATTTTATGGGTATTCACATGAGGTTAGATTTCTTATCTCTTTCGGCTTTTGGTGGAAGCATGCGCTGACTAATTGTAATTAATGTCATCTTTTATTGTTACGAAGTTGCATATATATTTCGTCTGTATAATCCAATTAAGCGGGATTAACAAAAATAGCACATATTTTAAAAATCCTGAAAAAGCTTTTGACTACTTATGTGCATAGTTAAATTAGGAATATGGAATAACTATAGATTAATTTAATTTAGTATGCTTTAGCAGATATGTGTTGGTAAGCCCTGATAATTAATGATCTGTAAAGATAATCAGCACACCTCCTTCTACGTGTAAATTCACCTTGCATTGCATAGCTATTAGAAAAATCAAGACAGGGTTATTTGTTGCTCTTTGTATCCTATACATCAAAGTGGTTTTTCCCCCAAATTTGTCGCCGGAGAAGGAATGGGATGCATCTATGTCCTTTCACTACTTCGAGTATTGTGTTGGCTGTTGAATGTTAATGAACTGCTATTAAGAGTATGATTGCTTTATAATCTCTATTTTTATGAATGTTTAAAGTTCTCAAAGAATGATCGTTATTCGCAGGTAAGAACTGAAGCAAGGAAGGTTCATACTCTCTTTTTTGATATCTTGAAAATTGCATTTCCTGATACGGACTTCGGAGAAGCGAGAAGTGCTCTTACTTTCTCCGGTCAAACTTCTGCCAACACTGTCACATCCCCGAGGCAAGCGAATGTTGGCCCAAGCAAGAGGCACAGGGTGGTAACTGACATGGAAACTGATCCACACCTTGAACAAAAGCCTCTGCAGCGCGGATCCAGTTCCGGTGGTGAAAAGGCCAGGATCAGAGGCCATTTGCCGCAGAAGGAATCAAGAAGTGGAAGTGGTTTCGGCAGTGCTCGGGCGCAACATCAGCAGCAGGATAACTCTCCAGTGCTTACTCATCCAGGTGAACTGGTTGTGTGCAAGAAGAGAAGAAACGAAAGGGAAAAATCATTGGCGAAGCCAAGGACCGGATCAGCTGGTCCCGTTTCGCCACCTAGCGTGGGTCCTCCGGGCATAAGAAGTCCCCGGTCAGGTTCAATCCCCAAGGACACTAGGCTGGCTCAACAAGCCGCGCATGCGCAAGGGCGTGTTAGCCAGCTGTCTCAACAACCAAATGGGTCTGGCGGGTCAGTTGGCTGGGCAAACCCAGTAAAGCGGTTAAGAACGGATTCCGGTAAGAGGAGACCAAGCCATTTGTAGAATTTTTGAAAGAGACAAAATGTTAGATAATTCAAATAGTGCAACTAGTTTCCGAAAAAAAGGTTTTAGTTGGCCCTTTTACCTTTGATAGATTTTAGCTCCATACTGTTAATATAGAGTTAGACCCTCCATTGCATTAAGTTACAATGGTCTCCATAGTTTTTTAATTTGGTATCTGCATCTTGCTGGAATGGATTCTCCTTTTGATAGATGCTGCTGAAACTCTTGTAAACTCTTGTATAGTTACTTGCTGCTTCATATTAGTCCATTCAAGGATTAATCTCTATAAGGTCCTGCCTCCCCCAATGTTAGTTCCCCATTCAAAATACATATAGATGCTTATGAACCTTCGATAATTTTTGCGGGAGCGGATACGTGTTTCGTTTTGGTATTTAACTTGTTATTTTTAATGATTAAATTATAATTATTTTTTAAAGAGAATATGGTACACGTTATGCAAAATGAGAAATTTAGTATGTATGATAATTATAAATATTATTTAGAGGGTACGTTTATAAATATCATTTAGGGAATTTAGTACATCCCCGCCCTTTAATTAGTCTATAGTTGGGTTGAGCAGGGTTAATTGAATTCTTGGTAATAAGCTTCGGATATTGATCGTTTAATTGGGACCAAAATAGTTAAAGAGAATTTGATATACAATATGCAAAAACAAGAAATTCGGTAAGTACGAAATCCAGAAAAAAGAAAGAAAATTTGTATGCAGGCTAATTGAGAGAAGAAAAGTGCTTGTATGTCATTTATTAGTTTAACTTATCTTCTTGATCATTTTATATGTACATTTGTTAAAATATGAAATTGAAATTAATGAGATGTATTCAAATTTTAATAATTTTGTATAGAATGAGTAAGATGATAAGTTAGCTAAAATAATAAACTCTCAAACATCTCTCTATAGAATTTAGAACACACCATAGAATGGATTTTTGAGAGAATCTAAGGAGACGTCTGATTCGCACAATCTTATTTTATTTTTGAGAACACTATTATCAAACATGCTATTTTTAAGAAAAGCTTTCTCAAAAATATGTTTTAAAAGTGTTTAGTGGTAAATTAAACTTTTAACAACATTTGTGGGATTAAAAAACATGCCTTTGACAATTAAAAAACATGCCTTTGACTTTTGTCTAAGCATGAAAGAAAAAAGAGAGAAAACATGTTGGAAACCCTTAAAAAGAAAAAAAAAAAAAAAAAAAAAAAAAAAAAAAAAAAAAAAAAAAAAAAAAAAAAAAAAAAAAAAAAAAAAAAAAAAAAAAAAAAAAAAAAAAAAAAAAAAAAAAAAAAAAAAAAAAAAAAAAAAAAAAAAAAAAAAAAAAAAAAAAAAAAAAAAAAAAAAAAAAAAAAAAAAAAAAAAAAAAAAAAAAAAAAAAAAAAAAAAAAAAAAAAAAAAAAAAAAAAAAAAAAAAAAAAAAAAAAAAAAAAAAAAAAAAAAAAAAAAAAAAAAAAAAAAAAAAAAAAAAAAAAAAAAAAAAAAAAAAAAAAAAAAAAAAAAAAAAAAAAAAAAAAAAAAAAAAAAAAAAAAAAAAAAAAAAAAAAAAAAAAAAAAAAAAAAAAAAAAAAAAAAAAAAAAAAAAAAAAAAAAAAAAAAAAAAAAAAAAAAAAAAAAAAAAAAAAAAAAAAAAAAAAAAAAAAAAAAAAAAAAAAAAAAAAAAAAAAAAAAAAAAAAAAAAAAAAAAAAAAAAAAAAAAAAAAAAAAAAAAAAAAAAAAAAAAAAAAAAAAAAAAAAAAAAAAAAAAAAAAAAAAAAAAAAAAAAAAAAAAAAAAAAAAAAAAAAAAAAAAAAAAAAAAAAAAAAAAAAAAAAAAAAAAAAAAAAAAAAAAAAAAAAAAAAAAAAAAAAAAAAAAAAAAAAAAAAAAAAAAAAAAAAAAAAAAAAAAAAAAAAAAAAAAAAAAAAAAAAAAAAAAAAAAAAAAAAAAAAAAAAAAAAAAAAAAAAAAAAAAAAAAAAAAAAAAAAAAAAAAAAAAAAAAAAAAAAAAAAAAACCTTAAAAAGACATGCTTAAAGGATTCGAATTCCTTTCGCATGGATCATCGCTGTCGTGTATTGGTAGATTGGAATCACATATAATAATACTAATAGTGATGATGATAATGAGGATGACTATGATGTGTTGCTTACCCTTTTTAGTGAACATAGGATCAACTTGGAGGCTAGTGAGAGGAATATACGTTTCTTTAATATGGAATTTGGAAAGGATGGAATTCTAAATTTAAAAGACACGTTTTAGATAACTGTTGATCAACAAGCAGAAAATTTTAATATGATCAAAGTTTTCAGCTAAACTACGGAATTCTCCTTGAAGTTTAACAAAATGGCACTCAATCTCTTAAATTATAGTCAAAACTAGGTTTAAACTTGCGCAATGCGCAGGTAAAACAAAATTGTAAAATGAATAGAGTTTTCTAAGAAGTAATTTAGTATCAAACTCATAGAAACAATTATTATCAAACTCATAAACGAGCCAATATTAAACACACATGACCGTGAATGCATAAATGCACAATGACAATATTTATTTTTTATATTTATTTCTCTATTTTATAATGTTTATTTATCTGTGAAATGTTCTTATGTGTCAATTTTTTTGGGTTTACAATAATACTTTTTTTTTAATGTAACAATTGCATCCATATGCTTAAGTCGTGCACTCCATTAAATAATACACAAACTTTTTTAACAAGTAGAAATAAAGAATAAGAATAAAACAAAAACAACAAAAATTTCGATATTCACATCCTCAAACTTTTCTTCACAAATACACAAACTTTTAAACCAAAAACAAAGAATATGACTAAAACAAATGAAAACGAAGATAAAACTTTAGTGTTCACATATACAAACTTTTCTAAACACACACACAAACTTTTAAACAATAAAAAAATAATGATAGAAATGAAAACGAAGAAAAAAAATTTGGTGATCACGTGTATAAACTTTTGAATAAAAATACACAAACTTTTTTACACACATGTACAAACTTTTAAACAACTAAAAACAACAAATATAATACAAACAAAAATGAACTCTATGATTCATAACATCTTGAGAAGAAGAAAAAATGAAGATGGGGAAAGAAGAGAGAAACAATAAAGAATAAGAAAAAAAATGAGAAGAAGCAAGTTAGGGAGAGAAGATAAAAAAACGCACATTAAATGTGAATGTACAATAGGTGACAAATTTTTGGGGGTGCGCATAGCATTTATGCTTATTAAGTTATTATTAAGTCAGTCCATAGGAGTTCATCTCCGAATGAATACTTCAAAATATTGAAATTTGCACAGGTAAACATATAACAACAAAGTTATGATGTAGAAAATGGCCACCCAACATCAATGTCCTCTTGAATTTTGTGTGAACAGCTTATGGATTTGTTTTGCATTAGCTAACAACAAATAACATTGCATCAAGGAAATCAATGGTACACTATTTACAGTGACATGAAACTAAACAAGAAGGGGACTTCCCCCCATTTATCCACAATAATGTTCATTACATGCAGTGAGGTGAATTAACAGAAACTAGAACAACATTTACAGATAAAACATTTAAAAGTTAAGAACAGGACATGCATGTGAAGCTAGGGATCTGCTTTACCAGCAACCTGTTCATCACTAGAGTCATATTCATCTTCACTCATCTCCTCCTCCTCATCACTTGATTTCTCTTCCGAGGCAGCTCCTATGTCTTCTGGTTTCGCGTACTTCTCGCAATACTCTGAAATTTGAAGCCAAAAACACATGAGTGAAGTGTTAAATTAAAAACTACATTGCTTCTAATTCTTAACCATAAATTTTGCATAAGTTAGTCCTCTGAAGAACTCAAGCCTAGACAGTCAGATCAAAAATAATGGTGGCCACAAGTTAGATAAACAAAGACCACAAAAGAATGTAATGATCTCAAACTTTTAGATCAACGCTTTGTTGGTTCAAGTAGTTCGCCTTCAAGACTAGTTCTTTTCACACAAGGTCTTGCGGATGGAGAAACTAACACAGGAAGAGTTTTCCCTGTAGCAATTGAGTTCACATGAATTTTATAACCCGAATTTAGGGTGTTGAATTGGGCCTGATGGATGATTCAGACCACTTGGATGGCCCATTTTGTGGATCAGGCCTAACTATTGGAATCCCGCTCTTTAGTTGGTCCAGTAGCCCGACTGAAGACATGCACATTTGACAATTCCACTAGAATTGTTGATATAGCTTTAATAGTGGTACACATATCTGGTATTAACATGTTAAACTGGCATGAAATTTATAGTGATTTTAATGATTCATAGCTGAAATTGCAACTGGTTATTTTTAGGCAATGAAATTGGAAAACTGGTAATATAATGAAAACAAAAAGGCAGGACTAGAATGGTTGAATGAAAAAGCAGGTACTACGTTATGAATTTTCAAAAACATTAAGAGAAAAAGCGTATCCCACATTCATTTTCACCACCTCTGATAAAGAACACTGCTATAAGGAATTCCTAGATCATAAGAAAACAAGTAAAAGGACAGTCTCATCCATAAGAGGAAAATTCGTAAACATTTTCACGCATGTGTGCATGCACACACACTCTCATTGTTTAAGCATTTGCATATAACGCAATCATAGTAGTCTGCATATATTACCCTATCTAAAAAGTTAGTTCAAGTGTCCCTCTTGGTTTAGAGTGTGATTGTGACTGTAATTAGGAAGAATGAAATAAAATATTGCAAAGAAAACATAACAAGTCCACGATGCAGACCTAGGGACGAGTGCATACAAGCTAATACAAGTGATGCAAAATCAGAAAATGTAAAAAAATCAGAAAGAATCATTACCCTTAACCCTTTGCTCATAACTAGCTCGGTCACGCATCATCAAAGCCGCGGCTTCTCCATTCAAAGGGTCTGATGGATTGGGATACAGAAGAAGTTGCGGTAGAAACACCTCAAACACATTGACAAGATCTGGAAGGAAATAGATTAACTTATACAAAGGAACCAAATATCTCAAAACATAAAACTTCTGCACAAAACCACAAATTCTCTAAGGAACTCAAATGAATATCATTACCAAACATGGGGCTCCAGGTTTGATTGATAACATCCAGACAAACTGACCCTGACCTGAAATCATTGCAGTGCAAGTCGATCAGATCCGATGTACAATCATTCTTAGAATCAATAAACAGGAAAAAATACTCAATACAGGCATACTCATAGCATTACTACTATACTGTGTGCTTACATTTCATCAACATTGGGGTGATAGATCTTGTTGATAAACCCTATAGAAGGAGATTTATATGGATAAGCATCCGGCAGCTCGACTCTCACTTTCCATACACCACCATGATAAGGACCTGCCACAAGCCATCATCACATGGATGAAAAAGAAGATTGAAAAAGTAAAGATGCATAATACCAACAAAAAAAAAAAACTTAAAATTTACCCATTCAATCCCAAACAGGATATAAAAATAAGCAAAAGGGAAAATCAGCCACGGTAAATTACTAATTTCAGTATAGCCAGAAACCAACAAAAAATCTAGCTCCTACCAATCTTCTTCTGACCAATTGTTAGTTCCATAATCAGACTAAAACCTTAAAAACATGAAAAATGAAAATCAATAAAAATAACCTCATAAATTTCTTTGTAAAATAATATTTACAAAAAATAAAAATAAAAATTTTGCTTCCCAAATCTGTTTGCAGACTCAACAGAATGCACAGAGCAATCAATTGAAGAACATACTACGTATCACCTCGTTGGTATAAAAAATCATAATCCTAAGCCGCCAAAAGCTATATTCCAAATATGGTCAAAATCAAATAGCTATATGCAGGAAAAAAAAACACCACAAAAAGAAAAGGCAAAGACCAACAAAAGCAGAAGCATCTTTATCAGCTGAAAATTTTCATCAGAAAACATAAAACACAGAGAAAGGGATTTTTTTTTTTTTTTTACTTTCATTGGGTCCATGGAAATGCACATAAAACTCTTGCATTCCATCATTAATCATCTCCACCTTGTAATCACTCATCATCCTAAAAATAAAAAAGGAAGAGACTTTGTGAGACCCAATTAGAAAAAGATTGAAACTTTAATCAAATCATAAAGGAAAAGGAGAGAGGATTAACAGTTTCATCAAGTCCATCTCTCGCCGCTTGCTTGGAGAAGACATGTTTCTTCTTCTTCTTTTTTCTTTTTTTCTTTCGGTTTGGTCTTTTTTTTTTCCTGCTCTTGGTTCCTTGCTTTTTCACCTCTTAAGCAAGTTGAGAGAGAGAGAAAGTGGAGTTTGGGGAATGGGGTTATACGGGGCAGTGGGAGACACTTGTTGTGAAACTGAAGGCAGAAAAAGAAAATTTTGGTTCAGACAGAAATGAGCAGAGCTAAGAGATAATATAACAATATTTTATTTATAAAAAATGTTACAATGTACATTCAATTTCATACATCCATATATATACCATTAAAAATGCAGTAACTTTATTCTCACGAATGCACAAACATTACAAACTTATAAATAATACTCTCAACTATACTTAATTAAGTGCACAAATATTACATGAGTTAAAACACAAACTTTATGTATATAAGTACAAGGTGTATGTATGGTGTATGATTTTTTGGTGTACGTGTAACAGAACTCTTTATTTATTTGGGAGGATTGATACTCTCGTGCTAAAATTAGTTATGTTTGATAATATAAAGAGAAATATAACTACAAAGATTTTGAATATATAAATTTCTCTTAAAAATGATGTACCTATTTCAAATTCTTATATTTTTATTTTTCTTTACTCAATTAAGTATGATTAATTTTAACATGAGATGATTTACTCTCATAATTCATTACTGGATAAGTTTCTTTTTCATTTTATTGAAAAACAAAAAAATTTGAGTAATATTTTAAATGGGGCCTTAAGAAAATGATGGGACATCAATTTGATTTCTCAAAGATATTTGCGAAACTGATTATGGTTTGGCCTCCATGATGATTCAAACGTTAGTAGCATCAAGAAAATAATGTAATTGTGTATGATATGGTTGAGTTATTATGTGATGATGTGTCTTGTCATTTATGTCATTTATTGAGAAGAGTTTTAAGTTACGCTTCAAATGTTCCACCAAAAAAAGGGGGAACATTCAAGGTGCAGCCATTTTAGACCATTGATTAGAGTGGAATTTTAATCCAATGGGTTAAAATGGAAGTGGTTGCTTAATGTGGGTATGGTGCAGGGGGTGTTAATTGATTAGTAATTTATGACTTGTGAAATTACATTGAGTTATTTAATCTAATCCAACCTATCCACCTTGTACCTTGCGTCCCTTACCCAAGGGATCAATACCACTGTAGGGTCATCTGTAAACGGCGTGACGAATCTGACGCAGGACGGCCAAAGACTCCACTGGAATGAGGTTGGGGTTTTCCAAGGGCGGTGTTCCACTACGACACCATGGAAGGGAAGGAAAAGAAGCTAATTACCAAGACCTCAATAGTGTTTCACCGCCATCAACATGTTCTCTACTAATTGTGTTAAAGCTTCCAAGGTTATTTTTGTAATTTAAAATATTAATTTTCCTTTTTTCTAGAACCAAATTGATATTACTAATTATTTTGACGACCAATTTTGGAGAAATTCTTGAGGTGAATATAAGTTTGAGCATGGTTATTTGGACACTAAAAGGTGTCTAAATATTCTTTACACACTTTATATTGCAAAGGAAAAATATAAAACTGTTGTATTTAATAAAATGAGTAATATTTTTTTACGCAAATAGTATCAACATGTGTGTATATGGTATTAACACCCGTCCACATAGCAACAACACATGTTTAGAAATGTATCTACATAATTATTTTTCACTCTTCTAAACATTCTCTTTTCATTAAATCGCACTTTTTTTTTTCTATCGTGTCCCTGTCAAGTAGGGATGACAATGGATAAGGTTGAGTAAGATTTTACCTCAACCCTATGCTGAACTTGTTTGATAAAAAAAATCATACTCTACCCATGAGTTTTACAAATAAAAAATCTAACTCTACCCATAGAAAATATATAAACTCTTACTCTATCCGTTACTTTCTAAAAAAATATTTTTATGCTACATAATAAAAATGTCAACTACAAAAAAAATAATTATTATTTGAGTGCATAAAAATAACATAAAATAAGAATAACACAATTCATTAACATCTAAATTATATATAGCCACGTTAGCACAATAAAACCAATACATTTTTTTTTTATATATTTTACACTCATCATGGTCTCCAGCATTGCGGGTGAGAGGCCAAGATATATTAAAATGATAATATGCAAACTTCTTCAAACAAATGATACCAATAAAAGTAGTTTTCACCTCCTATTCATATTTATTTTATAAAACAATAAAAGAAAATAAACAACTACATATAGATATTAGTTCTCAAGAAATAGTTTCACATAAAGGAGACTCTTACGTTATAAGTATGTACAAACAAAATTTAGATATAGTTGCAAAAAAAATGACCTAAAAAAAGTAGAGTTTAAACCTCAGAAGAGAAGGATGTGTGAAAATATAAGTATGATCTAAAGAAAATTATGGAGAAGAACAAAGAAAATTCAAATATAGTAGTAGAACAAATAAAATTATGGTAAAAAATAAAACATAATATATACAGTATGGGTAGGGTCAGGGTGAGTACATTACTAAAGACGGGTTTGTACCCTACCCATTAGGTTAGGTTTGGGCAAATACCTGCGGGTAGGGTATAAATTGTCGTCCTTATTGTCAAGTCAACCTAATACATTTTTCTCTCTTCATCAAGTCAAACTATCTCTCCTCTATTCTCATTCTCTCACTCTAACGTCAAACTCATTCATTACGTTGATATCAACATGATAAAAATAAGTATTAACATAATGGGCATAAATATCGACATAATGAAGATATGTATTGACACATTATAAAAATATATAAACATTTATAAAAAATGTTCTTTTTTAAAGAAAATGCTTATACCTTTTTATGTTAATACTTATTTCATTGTGTTTATACAATGTCTATTACGTTGATACATATTTCTATTATGATGATACTAGCGTATTTTAAAGATAGAGTGGAGAGATTGAGAGCAAGAGAGAGTGTGATTTGGTGAAGAGAGAATGTTAGAAATGATTAAAAAAAATTATTACATTTGGTGGTCTCCACTAAACGTCATTGTCATGATGTTTTTAGGGTGTCCGCGCATTTGAATGTAAAGAAAATATTATTGTATAAGTTTGACCCATTATTCATAAACACACAAAGCTGACTTGTTCATTGACAAGGAAAGAATTTACAGGCTCTCTTTAGTCATTCCATTCTCTTCTAAATCATCAACGCTAGTGTTAAGGGTACATTGAAATTGCATCCTCCGTATACATACCTATGTTATACATAATAATGATCAAGCACACAAATTTTTCTACATGATTATACAAACTTTTGTATGCGATTACACAAACCTTTTCATATACAAAAACCAAATAAAATTGGATATGCACTGAATTAAATAGAGAAAAGTAATTGTCACACCTTCTTTCCCGCTTTCCACTCAAACTCTAAGTATGTGGACCCACTCTCTCTCCTACACAAACATTTCAAAAAAATGCACAAACTTTTGTGTTCACCTACACAAACTTGTCAACAAATAGAAACAAAAAATAAGGCGAAAATGAAAACGAAAACCAAAAATAGAAAAACTTTGGTGCTCACATACACGAGCTTTTGAACAAGAACATACAAACTTTTTTTTTCAAAAATATACAAACTTTTGAACACCCTAAAACAAAAATTATGACCAAAATGAAAACGAAAACTCAAGGATCCATGACATCTTTTGAACTTTTGTGCTCACTCTTGCGAACTTTTGTGCTCTCACACACAAACTCTATGATCCATAACGTCTTACAAAAAATAAAAAACGAACAAAAAAAATGGAGACTAGTGGAGAAGAGAAAAAAAATAGAGAAGGAGAAAAAAGAATAAGAAGTGCATGGAGAGAGTGAGGGAGAGGATAGATAAAATGAATATTAAATATGTTGTACAACTAGTAAATATAATTTCAGTGTAGGAAAAACATTTTTTATTATCACACATATTTTCCATTTAAATTGTCTCACATTTTCACGTTACCACATTGTATTCCATCTATGAAGCATAGGCATGTGAAGATTACAAGGACACGCAAATTTTTAAAAAAAAATTAAAATTAGAGGACATAAATATAGGATGTGTGTCCTCTAAATGTATGATATCTGAATATTTTCATTTATATCAAATTACAAATCTTTTATTATTTTTATTGGTTAAGTATGGGTATAAGGTTTGATCTTCTAATTTTGTAAGGATTCATGCTTTTCTAAACAAACAAAATAAATGTAATGGTCATTAATTTTTTCTTTTTCTCAAGGAAAGAACGATTCTTCGTCTTACTCTTGAAGTTGTAGATAAGGTAAATCCTCTTTTGTTGTCTCGCATTCCATCTAATGAAAATATGTACTTGAGTTTCAGTTCAGTTTTTAAAGAAGATGTAAATATGGAAAGTGAATTGGATACTTTTTCACTGGATGTCTTATATGTTATAAATTGTTCTCGTCTCCCACCTCCAAAGTTAGCATTGAAGGTAGTGTTCGATATGTTTTTTTGTAATTGTATATAATCAGCATGTTTTTATATTATTTGCATTAATTCATATATATTTTAAATTTAATGGGATTTAAACTCAACGCCAAAAGGTTAGAAGTATGCACCACTAAATCACACATGTTATTGTGTTCTTGTGGTGAAATTAATATATATATAGAGAGAGAGAGTGAGAGAGAGATTCTTTCTTTGTTTTTTTTTCCTTTTAAATTTCAATTATTGATTCTTAAATTAATTATGATTATAATGCTACTTAAAATTGATAATCATCTTTTAACATTTATGTTTATTGTTTTAGAATGTAATTTTAAATTTTCATTTTATATATCTAAAAATAATTTATGTTCTTTTATATTATGAAGAAATAAGGATATAATTGTATATGTGCAAAAGAAAATTGTATTAAAAATAAACCAATTATATTAATTTTTATGAATATTGATTACGTTTTGATATGTAATAAGACTTATAAAGTTATTAAAAGTTAGAGTGCTGAAATTAAGACTTATAAAATTAATAACTTACATATGTGATTTGATTTTCTAATTTGATTGATAAAAAAAAGGAAGAAACTTGTATCTCAAGAATACATGAACTAACTCCAACCCTTTATTGTCCCAGCAAACCAGTTGCATCATATAGGATGTGATACTGACGTCACCTCTTAGACTCCACGATGCCATCAAATTCTCACTACACTATCAAAATTGTTCTTCTTGAAACAATAGAAAAAAAAATTCAAAACTTTTATTTTATAATGAAAACCAAATAAGATAAATAAAAAAAAGGGTAAGATTTAATAGCTGAAATAAATAAAGAGAGGATATTCCCGAGGCTCGATGAATTTCGAGAGCCTACAAATTCCACCCACCAATTATCATACTCATTATTGATACTCATTTTGGTACATCCAACTTTTCTTATTCCTATTTATTCCCTTTCATTTTTATATTTCACCTTATCATACTCATTGTTCGATCTAAACAAGAGTTTTATTCTAACTCTAATTATTTATTATTTTAAATCTAAAAACAAATTATAACCGTTGAAGTATAAAAATGTATCGATACCTTTGTAAAAATATTAATTGTTATAATATTAATAGCACTAAAAATAAAAAATTGTTATAATTTTTAATTGCATAAGTAGTTACATACATAAAAATGATTACATACTCAAAAGTGATTTTGTTTAACATCATCCGCACAATATTTATGCATTTTATCATAATGACTTTGATATAAAAATTTTTAAACATAAATTACGTTGATATCAACTTACTTTTGATCAAAATTAATTTTGAAAGACTCAAGTTGGTGCAAACAACATTAATTTGCAAACTAATTAATCCAAACACACACTTTTGGGTAAAGAACTTAATTTATAAGCCTTTATATAGTTAAAAGGAGCTTTTAGCAAAATGATTAACTTAAAAAATAACTTAAGAAAAAGTTATTTTATGTTTACTAGATACACATTCAAATAAGTGTTTATTTTAATAAAAATATATATTTAAATTGACATAATTAAAAATTTTAACTTACTATTTTTAATTTTAAAAGTAATATTAAGTTAAAATATAGTTAAATATCTATTAATTATTTTAAATTATTTTATAGAAAAGAAGTTTAGAGGTAAACAAAAGAAAATGCCATTTTTCTTTAAGTATATTGTATCTTTTAATTAAATATTTTTTAATTTAATAAATTATCGATTGATATATCCGTAAGTAAAGTCTTGTTTTTTTTATTTTTTTTTAAATTAATAAATTGTCAGCAGATATATTCGTCGATAATTATCGATAGATATATCCGCCAGTAATTAATTGCTATTACTTGGCGCCTCAAATTACTAGCAAAAGTACTGACGGATTTGCTATCATTCAGTAACTTTGGCCTATTTCATGTCCAACACTAAAAAAGATCATTATTGATACTGATAGATTTGGACGCAAAATCCGTTGCTATATCTAGCAAAAATATCCACAAATAAAATTTGCTGAGAGTTTTTTTTTTCTATTAGTGTCACTTTCAATGACTATAAGGGATCATTTGATAGACCTGATAAGATATGACTTGATAGGATTATGCTTGATTGTATAAGACTTGATAAAAATTTAATATTATGTAGTGTTTAGTTTGTTAGCATATAAAATGTTGTGTTATGTTATATTATATCTTTACCAACCTACAAATAATTTTAATTATAAGAAAATATTTGCTAAAAAAATAAAATAATTACAAAATATTAAATTTATTACTTATGAAGATATAAATTAAAAAATTACTAATACTAATTGTATTTATTATCAATATTCACTCATTTTTACTCTTTAAAATTTTAATTTATAAAATTAATAATTTATATTAATTATTTAAAATTTAATTTAATATAATATTAAAATATTTATGTATTAGATGTCATTATTTTAAAAAATATTATGTATAATTATATTTATATTAATTATTTATTAATTTATTGTAAAAATTAATTAATTATTTTATTATTTAATACTTGTTTTTTATATCAAATATAATTTATTTAAAATATATATTTAGTAATAAATATTATTGTTATTTAATCAATTAATTATTTATCCTAATTTTATTTATTTTATATATTAAATTATTTAATAATATTATTTAATTTAATTTTTATTAATTAATTGATATTTTTATTATTTATTATATTAGTTATTGTTATTTAATAAAAGACTGAAAAAATTTTATTCGTCAAAAACTAATAAGGTCTTATCTTATCTCTCTAGGTAGAATTAAGTTATCACTCGTTTAGACGTAACAGGAGATCCTAATAGATAAACTTATACAATATGTTGATCGTACCAAACAATTGATAAAGTCATGATGTATTGTATTAGCTTATCCTATCATACCTTTTATGGTGCACCAAATATCTCTATACATGCCCTATTAAAGTCACACGGACATATAATGTCTAATGTTCACGTCTATCATCTGAGATCTCTTTTTTATGTATGACTAATTGTATGTCGCTTTTCCAAGTAGAAAAAGTCACAGAGATTTTGTTGAAGAATCATGAGAATTTAAATCTAAACAACACTATGAATGTTGTTTGTAAGGAATTTTTTAATTATCTTAGTTGAATAGATAAATTTTAACATATCTTATTCTATTTCACTATTTTATTTGTTTAATTCTTACTAACATTGTCATACTTATTTTAAACTCACAGGATGTTAGCACTTATGAATTATTATTTATGTTTCCTTGTCATATGCTAATGAACTTTCGTATAATGAAATATTATGGAGTTTAGTGTTTTATTTTATTCTTTTTTGTTTTTTTAACATAGCAAGACCAAAAAAAAAAGGGGAATCCTGGGATAGGGGAGGCTGTCCCCTTATCCAGATATTTTATACTTATTTTATGCGATAATAATGAATATACTTGATATATGCGATTTGAGTTTATTCAATATATATTTTTAATTTTTTTATTAAATATGTGCAGAAACTTTATTCATATTGTACACAATGTATCCGGTTTGGGAATTCGTTCACTGAACACGTAACTAAACTAATTAAAAAAGAAATTGAAAAAGTACAGAGAATCTGACATAGTTGATTGTGTAACACCCAATATGCATTGGTGTTATTGTTCTTTATCCTTTCTCTCTCCTTTCCCTTCTCTTTTAGAGAGAGAAAGAGAGAGAAAAGAAAAGGTAACGTCTTCCATTATTAAAAAAATAGATCTTTTATTTTTCTCTCTCAACCTTAATTTGTCGATTCATTCTTATTCTATTCATTTTTTTTGTTATCATTATTCTCAATTCATGTTTTGACTTTGAAAGGTTTTACTATTTGTACGAATAATTGGATTGATTTGGTTATGGCAACGTTGAGCGCTGGAGCCGTTGGATCCAACGATTCCGTAGCCCCCAAAAGACAAACGAAGCAACCCAAGTGTAATGTTTCTCTTCTTTGATCATGTAATTTTTTTTAGATTCCTATGTTTTTTATTTTGATAATTTGTAAAGCAAAAGTTAATTTAGCTTATATCAAGTGCATATTGGGATGGAAAAGGTCAATGGCATTGTTGTGATTCATTTCTGAAAGGGAGGATGAACTTTGTTCTTATTACCCTTTTAAAAATTAACATTCATGAATATAAAAGACTTCGTTAAAGCAAATGCTATCCCATGAGTTTTTGTTTGTAAGTGTTGGTGTTTGTGAAAAGGGGAAAAAAAACCACATTTGACATGGATATTTATTTTGAGCTAATTAAGGAGTGTTTTGAAGTTATACAGTATGTTTTGATTGAATGAATAATGTTAAGAATCCTGATGGATCAGGAAACAATACACAAATGTGTCACAGTAAAGATAAGAGAGAAAATTAAAGAACTTTGTATTATAATGATAATGTGTTCTTCATGTATAAAAGGATATGAGGCAGAAGAATATAAATATAACAACACTTGCACATCAATCCATAATCAACAAATGAATTCTATCGGTGGTTGCTTAAATACCCTACGGGATAAATACCATTGCTGCTACTGACTATTGAATGTTGTAACATTCAAAACATTAATATTCGTAACAAACAATATTGTATTGTTATTATATCTACCTACAGAAAACTGCCCCTTTGAAACATTTTTTTATTTCGTTCAGATTCAAAGTTTACACAACAAGAGCTTCCAGCATGCAAGCCTATTCTTACACCTCGAGTGGTAAATCTTCACATTCTATATATGTTGCCAATGGCATATATATATTAAATGTAAAACAAATGCATTTAAAAGTCACTATTTACAAATACATTACTTTTCGTTGCAGGTTGTTTCAGCATTCTTGCTAGTTGGCATTGTATTCATTCCTGTCGGCATTGTTTCGCTAATCGCTTCACACAATGTTTGCCCTAGTGCAGTGCCATTCAGAATTTTGTTGCTTACATCTTTGATATTTGTATATGTAATGTTGAGTGCTGATTTTGATCTTCTTGTTATCTATCAGATTGTTGAAATTGTTGATAGGTACGAGTCACAGTGCATACCCAAAAATGTGACAGACAAGGTAGCATACATTCAGAGTTCGGAAGATAAAACGTGCAACAGACAACTATATGTACACACACATCTCCCTATATATACATATATTTAGCCATTTTCTTTGCTTGTCTTTGTTGCTCTGTTCGGTTTATTTAGTGTCTGTCTTAATTGGCCGGTTCATAATTGGATACTCTTTTTCTTTGTATAAAAGCATTGGCTTTGTCCATTTTTAATGAGGTCTGACTTCCCTCTTGCCATGCGCTAATTGCTCAGTCATGTTTTAGTGTTCTGTTGTCCGTTTCGGCGGTTGTTTCAGTTGTTATGTTGGTTTCCTTTTAACCAATTTGGGTATTTGAATACAAATTTATTACTTATCGGGAAAAATTAAATGTTGTGTTAACTTTGTTCCAATAAATTAATTATGGATTTCAAATTCTGATGGTTGTATGTTTTCTGGGGCACTGCTCATGTGGATAGGTGGAGAAGCGTATGAAGTCTCCTGTTTATGTTTACTATCAGCTTGACAACTTCTACCAAAATCATCGACGGTGTGTAACCTTCTGCCTGCTTCTTTTATCTACTTCAATTTCACATTCATCGAAAACAAATTATTAATATGGATTCTATGAGTTCTACCTGTTATTCTGTTCTCTAACTTTTGGAGTTTTAAGGAATTCATAGACAATGGAGAACTATTTGTATGAGAAGATGTTTAAAGAGAAATTGATATTAACTTCTTTCTTTCTTTTGTTTATATTCTTTGCAATTCTTTTTGATAAAATATTTTTGTACTAGTTTATCACTTCAATGTCTTTGATCGGCTGTCCTTTCAATAATTTTTTTGGTTGCATAGATGGTAGTGAGGATTGAACCTATAATATTCTCATTCAAACTATTTAAATTACTCACCACTAGCCTACTCATGGTGATTTTTAGTCTTAAAGTTTCTTCAATAATTTACAGTCTAAACATAGGGATGACAAGCGAATCGAGTCGAGCCTAGTTGATTTACAGTCTCAAAGTATATGTTCGCCCCACCCCACCAAATGTTTGTGAGTTGGCGTTAGCGGGTTGGCTGACGAGTTGACAAAAGAATAAAAACAAAACAAAATTTAATAATTTTTAACTTACACTGCCTCACCAAGTTGAACCAGTTTTATCATCTCTTTCTAAAAGTTTGGTTGGCCAATAAGAGTGTAAACTTAATGCATTATAGTTTAATTGTATATAATTTAGGTACGTTAAAAGCCGAAATGATGAGCAGTTGAGGGATTCTAGAAAATCAAACTCAACAAGTGGTTGTAAGCCTGAAGATTTTGTAAATGGAAAAGCAATTCTACCCTGTGGCCTTGTAGCTTGGAGCTTGTTCAATGATACATATAGCTTCTCCCGCAACAACAATAATTTGGCAGTGAATAAGAAAGGAATCGCATGGAAGAGTGATAGGGAACACAAATTTGGCAAAGATGTTTTTGCAAGGAATTTCCAGAGCGGTTCTATTATAGGTGGTGGTCATCTTGATGAAAACATACCGGTACGCCTTACCTAGCTATATTTTCACTTACTTAACCAGCTATATTTATATTTCTTCATTAATTGTAAATAGAGGTTGTTTTGATATGAGTAACAATCTAATTTTAGCTTTGGTTTGAGTATTATTTGTGTCTGCATCGTCCATTCAAGTTGAGATTGTCTAGTTATAATCTCAATTACTTGGTGAGTACATCATCAAAACCGTCTGATCAAGTCTGTCCTAAAAATATGAAAATCATTAATTTCGTCATCAAAGTTATTAAAAGTTAATCATATTAGTCATTTGGTGCCAATCAAATTAGTTAACCACAAAGACTAATTTGATAAACTTTTGACAACTTTAAGAATGAATTTGATGATTGATGCGGCCAACAAAAAGGAAGATTTTGATGGTGTCCTAATTTCTGGTTGCTTCGATAGGTTACTCACCTTTTGAATGATTTCATGGAACAGCTGAGCGAGCAGGAAGATCTTATTGTGTGGATGCGAACTGCTGCTCTACCAACTTTTAGGAAGTTGTACGGAAGGATTGAGGTGGATCTAGAGAAAGGTGACGTCATAAATGTAACATTGAAGAACAACTACAACACATATAGTTTTAATGGCGAGAAGAAGCTTGTGCTATCAACTGCAGGTTGGCTTGGTGGGAAGAATGACTTCCTTGGCATTGCTTATCTCACTGTCGGAGGATTGAGCTTCTATCTTGCCATGGCTTTTTCCATCATATATATTGTCAAACCAAGGTAAAAAAATAACAGGGTAAATTGCACTTACCACCTATGGGGTGTTGAAATCACGCTCCATTTTAAATTACGATCAACACTGCCCTTTGTTCCCGTTTTTTTATTACAGTTGATCATTAATGATCTGTTAGGTTTATGCTTTTACTTTATGCATTTTTTGCTATAAAAAATTTGTGAAAACAATAATGAAAATAGTGAAAATAATGTTTAATGTTCCAAGATTTTGGGAAAGAAATATTGAATATAGAAAATAAAAATGAGATACAAGGTTTTATTATTTTTACTGTTTTCACTAACCTAATAAAAAACATAGGAATAGGGAATAAAAAAGGAAATTTAAACTATTTATTGGTGATCAATCCCAAAAAAAAGCTAAAATAAGATACATTGTTGTTCATAATTTAGAGTGGAATGCAATTTTGACGAACTTCAAAAGTGATTTTTTGCAATTTACCCAACAATGCAACAGTTCTTCTACCGCTTACTAGTATAGTATGCATTAACACTCCATATTCAATTTGATTAAAACCTACATATTACTCGATTTAATCCTATTACAAATTCATTTTGCATTTATAAAATACTATTTGACCCCAGTGTTCTTCTCTGACACATTTAGATGGAAGTAAGATAAAGGTGATGGTATTTTATACTAGGACTATTAGATTAAGATAAAATTCTCATAACATACTTTATTTTTGTTCAAGATTAGTGAGGAAAACCATAGATAAAAGTTGTATTTGGTACCAGAGATAGGATAGGAAAACAGAGATAGAAGAAAATTTCTGTCCCTCCAAACTTCAATTTTGTTTTTACTTAGACAAATCATTTTTATCCCCTCTGTCTCAAACTTCATTAAGATGTTAAAAATACAGGAATTTCTTATCCCTCTTGTATTGTTCTGATACCAAATGCAGTTACATGATGCATGTTCTATATTTACATTTATACCCTCCAAACCTAAGAATTTAAAATTAATACTAGCCATGCCCAATGAAAATTTTGAAAATTATCCACCTAATCTGTTTGTCTGAATTTGTTTAGGAAACTTGGAGATACCTCATATTTGTCATGGAATCGAAACACAGAAGGGAACTGAGCAGTGAGACTGATTGTGCTCACTTTTGGTCTTCAGAGCTTGTAAAGGTGTTTTTTGTGCATCAATGTTACTTATAAGCACTAATAACAGTTCAAACATTAGGTCTTATATCATTGTTCCCCCTTCCTCCTCTTATTAGTTTTTGGTCTTTTTCCATCATGATTGCAATATGCTAGCTTTTTTTTTCCAACTTAGGGAAATGGGAGATTTAGATTGTGTTAGCTTTAGGGAGGATTTTTTTTTTCATTTTCAGTTTTTTAATATTATAACTGCCATTATAAAACTGCAATTTTATTTTTATTTTGTTTACTATTTTAAGGGTTTGTTTGGGAGGATGACCCTTAAGGGTGTGTTTGCGAGTTGGATTTAAGAAGAGAAAGAGAGGAAAGAAAAGGGTTATGGGGTTTAATTATGTTTGAGAGTTTTAATTTTAGGAAGGAAGAGTTTGGAGGGTTTTGTAAACTCCCCAAACCTCCAAACTCAGATTTTTTACATATATATAGCCTCAATACATTTGTATTCTCATAATATGGTCCATTCAAAAAAATTACGAATGTATGGATTTCTTGTTTGAAATCGCCACCCCTTATGGCGATTTCAGACATCTGAAATTTCTTTTTATTTTTGGATTTTCTGAAATCGCCACCCCCTGTGATGATTTCAGAAATTTGCCCCATATTTTCGTAATTTCTCATTCCAACCCATATTTTAGGAATTTTTCCTCCCCAAACCCACCTAAATGTCAAAACCCCTCCAAACTCCTCCATTTTGAGTTCCCCAAATTTGGGGGCTTATGAAAGTTTATAGTGTAATACAATACAAAGTTATAATTTTATCCTTCTCAAATATAGTTTTTCTCCAAAAACAATATATATATTATTTTTCAAAAAAAAAATTTCCCACATTTTTTCAATTTTTTTAAAAAAATTATTTTCCAAAAAAAATTCAAAGAAATTTTTTAAAAAAATTAATTTTTCCAAAAAATATTTCTCTAAATAATCAAATATTGTGGTGGAGGGTAAAATTATAAAAATACATTGCAGACCCTCCATTTTCATTCCCCTTCTCTATTTTGCACTCCCGAATAAAGAGAAGAGAAACCTTCAAAACCCCCTTCCTTTCCTCCCCTCCTTATCCTTTCATTTCCTTTCCATTCCTCCCCTCCTCTCTTATCTTCCAAACACACCTTAAATGAAGGAGTAGCATGGAAAGGCAGGGAAGTTTTTACAAAATCAGTGTTTGGGAGATGTTATTTGATTGGAAAGGGAATGACTAAGAAGGGTCATGCAGGGCACTCCTTGCCATCAAATTGGAGTGGTTTAAGAGGTAACTCCCTTATAATTTCTTTCTTTCCATTCTGTTCATTCTCAAACAAGAGCACTAAAACACTCATCCATTCCATATTAAACTCCCAAACAAAAAGGTGATATGATCCAATCCATTTCATTTTGTACTTGGACCATTCCATTCCATTAATAGCCATTTTTTTCCCACCATCTAAAATCTCTCAAATAGAGCTGAAAGATTTTATGAAAGAGAATATATATCTTCTTTATAAAATATTGAAAATAGGGTAAAATAAAAATAAGGTATCAAATTTATAAGTGATGTTATTATTACAAACAAGAAATGAAACTAGATAACTTTCACGTAATCCAAAAAATAAATCAAATTGATATATATATNTGTGTGATATACTGTTGGCCTTGTGAGAGTAAACAAAGTACAATTTGAATCCATCTGTGAAAATCTGCACTCCTTTAAGAGAAGGAATTTTATCACCTCATTTCTCTTCATTGTGTCCGCAGTTTTGTTCCATGGGATTATCTTCAAGAGGTTTTGATGAGGCTTTCTCTTGTGCGTTGGGTTACCTTGGTGCTCAGTGGCAATCTGAAGCCCTCTTCGTGCCGGGTTGTTCTAGGGTGTCTCTTGTGTCTCCGCTTACTTTATAAGCTTGACACAGCCTCCACTGTTCAATACACCATCGAAAATAATGTGAGACCAATTGCACCGATTAGAAATGAATCATTATGGTATCTTTCCCAAATAACATACAAAGAATGAAATTAATGGACCTAGCTTCTCAATCGATCCGTCGAGGAACTAGAACTTGTTCTTGGACAGTACTAATGCTCTGTGTTTCATTTTCTGTCCTATTTAATTTCCATTGCTTAAAATCCATTTTCGTGATTCGACTCTAGAGTTGTAATTCTTGATTGCGTTTTTTATCATACCGTCTTTGTGGTAACGATACTTTGATCTTAAGACCAATATTACTTGGCTACGTGGTATACTCGCCACGTGTGTTTTCCTCACACCATATACATTTCTTTTAGATAAGTGAGATCAAAGTTTCATTTCACCGAGAAAAGCAGAGAGTAGTAGTCACCATTACTGAGACCACAAAAATTATGATTTTAGGTTTATATACATGAATGCGAGTGTTAATAATAATTATCAGCTAGTCTATAATAATTTTCTTCTTCGAGTAGAATTGTAAGAGCTGATCTTTCTCTTTATCTTCTCTTCATTCAAGTAATATGAAAGAAAATAAACCTTTTTTTTCTTCTTATTTTCTCCTTTCTCTAATAATTTTTTTCTCAATTTTCTTTTCTTCTATTTTCTATTCTCGAATTATAATTGAGAAGAAGATCAAATGTTCAACACTTAAGCGATTCCAATAAAACAAAAGCTAATTAAGATTCCAATAATTATTATCGTTTTTTCATCAAAATCGAAGATTGTGAGTGATTTCAATTTTGATAGCCTAGCTAATTAATTGCTTGAGGACAATATATCACATAGAAAAAGGTTGGTACACCTAATATGGACGAAAAGAATTATTGAATTCAACAAACTTAATAATATTATTCCATCATGCAGACGGAACCAGTAATATATTCATAGGTTCTATCTAGAAAGAATTATTGAATTCAACAAATTAAATAATACTCCATAATTATTCGCCCGTACGCTCCTTTACTAGATTGAACCCCTTCTAAATCTAATCTATTTTGGATGGGCGGAGCCCCAATTTAGCCACTAAACAAAACATCGTTATCTTATTTCACTGAATAAAAAAACGTGTTCGTTAGTGTCTCATCTTTTTAAAGTGTTTCTGTCAATCTCTCACTTAAGAGACACATTTAAAAATGTGAGGGACTGGCGATTTTTTTTCCAAAGACTAAGTAGGGATAATTTTAGAAAGGGATATTATATTAGGACTATAATAATAAGAATATTCTAGCAATATTATATAGAAAGTGTCATGTGCCAATATAAAATGGTCTAAAGTTTCTTGTACGTCCTATAAATAAATGTAACATTTATGATGAATGAATTCAAAAAGAAAAAGCATTAGCCATTAGTTTATCCTTTAGAGTAATTGTAGTGTAGTTTTGGAAATTATTTCCCATCAACTGGTGCTCTTGTGCAAAACTCAAGCCTCTCACCACCACTACCACCCCTACCATGTTTCCATTCCCCACTCCACCACCATCCTATTCTACATTTTCTTTCAATCCATTTTTACAATGCCATCATCGCCATACCACTCATTGTGGTCACATTCACATCCATCATCTATCACCGTCCAACTTTCTTTGGTCACTACAACCACCATCATCATATTTACCATCGCCACTGCAGCCACCAAAATCACCAGACCCGCCACCATCATCGACACACTACCACCATTTTTGATAGCACTATTTTGTTTAGAGACTAAATTTGGATTTCGCACATTTTGGATGCCTATGGAGTATGGATCTAATTTTTTTTGGTTGTTGAGTGTTTACTCATTCAATAATTTTTTATTTCAAATCATATCAGTATTAACTCAACTTTGACCAAAATTAAGATTTTACTAAAATCATGTTGACAATTAATTATGTTTGACATCGATTTTACTCGTGTCCATTTCAACATCGATTTCTACGTGAAAAAAACAGTGTGAATAGCACATGATTAACCAGCTAAATATCCAAACCGTTATTGGTGTCATTAATTTTGGGCAGCTTGATGAAATTGACTGACACCTCATTTGGTGCATGTTGGAGTGTGGGGCTAACTAAAGCTTTCATGCTTAGCCGGCAACGTAGTTTGAGGACCGGGCGCCGCAAACATAGGATTGTACATGTGTTCGAATATATTTCAGATCATATAATAAATATAAAGATCACAAGACCTTAATATTTGTGAATTTAGGAAAAATGCTAAGTGATGACTAGAAATCTTGACGGATGAGGTGTATGACAACTTCATCAGGACACATCATAGTTACTTTCAATCTGAGGGTCATCAACGTGACAAACGGCACGGCAACGTTGAAGCTCGTGACAATTATTCTCAATTCAAGGGTCCTCGACATGACAAGTGACATGATGACACAGAGGTTCATGACGATTACTTTTTAATTCAATGATTGTCAGGATGACAAGTGACGTACGAAGGCTTATGAAGCTCGTGATGGTTAATGTGAAATCTGTAGGCTAATAAGATGACAAGTGGCTTGTCAAATCAAAAACACATAAACAAAGGAAGTTGTTTGTTTTAAAGGTTTCGCGTCAAGAAGCGCAATTTAACGTTCATATTCAAATTCAAATTAGGGTGTGACGAAGACGGCACAAGAAGCGGTTACATAATTGTGGGACATTAGTTTTCTCTGTAATATCACTTCTCTATTCATTAGATGGACTACTAATCTATATTCAGCGTGACGTTTTGAAATCATACTTGGATTTCTTCATAAATTAGTATGTGTGGTGTATCTTTCTGATCCAACTCATTGAAATGAATGGCACTTCTTTGAAATAGTAAAGAATTCAATCACCATTCTGTTTCGTCCTCCACCAATCAAAATCTATGAGCTAGCATGCCACGTTCTATCAGTCGCCTTTCAACACCTTTCACTGCTACTGTTTTTTATCCTTTACTTTACTTTCGCGGCCTTCAACATACGTAACGTGCACACAATTTTAGATTTCTCATGACACGCAATGTATTAAAAGTATAATTTCACGTGACAAATAAAATGATTTAAGAGTTAAACACCAAACAGGTATCTCATAATTTTTAAATCAAATAAAGGGTTAATATTTTATTTGATCCCTAAACTTTATTCCCTCACCTTATTTGACTCATCAACTTAAAAAAGTGACATGTTAGTCTTTAGATTTTGTAATTATTGAATTCGTTAGTCTTTCCGCTCACCAGACTCCTAATGGTTGCTAACGTGTCCGTTAACAACGATGTTTTCTCCCTCCTATCTCTTAATCAACCTTAAAATGACGTCGTTTTAATGGTCTAGGGACCAATCTGGCCAAAAAAGTCCAGGAACCAACATCGCAGAAGAAGTCCAAGGACTATTTAGTCCCTGCACCCCCACAACCACCACTTCCTCCACCTTAACATTCAGTCCACCACCGCACCACCACCTCCACTATCTTCAACCCACAACCACCACTCTCTCTTTCCCCATCATCACCACCACCACTACCACTTCCTCCACCTTGACCTTCAACCTACCACAACCACCACTCACAACCTCATTCTTCCACCACCACCATTTCCTCTTTCCCATCCCCACCACCTACTCCCTCATTCCCACCACTACCACCATCAGTTTTCATGAAATTACCATCACATGCACATAGTGCAACACATAACATGCGCATGAGTTCATTAACCAGATTACATAAACCCAATGTAATCAGATGAACTTAACAAATCCCGCTAACCAAATGCATCAAAATACCTAACAAGACCCATAACCTTAACATGTTTCATAAACACAATGGGCTAAGTCTCTTAGTTAGGAGGTCACAACTAGTATCTCATCAGATCTAGTATATTCATGAGAGTTCCAATTACACAAATCCAATGTCATCACAATTTTATCAACTCATACTGATCAATCACATTATAAACACAAACATCCAAGGTTTAAACATGTGATTTTAAACAAGCTATCATTACTCCACCGTTAAATTGTATTAACAACAACAAAACATAGCCAAACGATTGGCTCCATGTAAATCATCATACAATCACTTAATTGCATAATTGCATGATTAATTTGGACACATATTCCTCATGAGAGATTAGGCATTTGAATGTACAATCACTTGTGAGTAGAATGCACAACACATACCATAGCTCTCACTCCTTAAAAATAATTAATATTTTCTTTAAAGAAGAAAACTCACTTATGTGTGGACTTAAGCATGCTTTCGTGGATAAACACATGTATTTATCATGTCTAAGAGAATCACACTATATATATTTTCCATGCTATCAAAATTTACATTGTAGTCTAATTACTTTGTTAAGGAAAGTTCTGACATGAAGTTGACAATAAACACAATTAACTCTTAGTTGATCAAATGGACAATAATCAGTGACAAAATTGATACCCAGGGATTTAAAACATGAATATAAACTTGCCTGTGGACAGAGAATATACCATAGACAATAGTCTCAGAAAATCCAACACCTATAGGTAGAAGAATTTCATTGTCAGATAATCCCAAGCAACAAAACCATCCTTGAATTAGTTGGTAGCTCCACTAACTTCATGAATGTGTTACTGTGGTGATCAATATTCATATCCATTAATGGGCCTCAAAACTTAAAGACATTTATAACTTTCATATACAAATTTTCCCAACTGGTGTTTTCCAAGAAACATACTATAAAGTTATCACTTTATGAAGCCACATCACCTAAGTGACGAATACCAATTTGCACAAAAGCGAACTTTCAATGCGGGCAAATTAAAACAACCAGTATTCAACTACAACATTGACCAACATAGAGAGTTCACAACTCAGTCAGACCAAGGAATGAATTATTACATTAGCTTAATAAATGGGCTACCATACAAGCCCCCCATTTAATATGACAACTAATTCATGAGCCAAAATTAATTATATCCAGGCTCTCTAAAATAACATTGTGGCCATAAGAAGACTCTCTCCATGTACTTGGCAAACAACAAAGTGCCACAAAAGCAATGATAACTAACAATTATCATAGCATCTCCCATAACAAAAATCTCGTTAAGAGAGATAGAACATTATACCATGCATCAAAAAACTTGGTATAAATTAAAATCATTCAACTAAGTTGAATCTTAGACAATATTGTCCCATAATTTGCGCATAAGCAACACAAATTACCATGACTATTGCAACTTTTCCCACAATGTGAATCCTGACATTACTACATTTCCCTCAGCAGAAGTCTTTTCATGTATTCATAGCAAAGCATGAAAAATACTTCATGAGTTAGGATCAAACCCAAATATCAACCAAATACAAGTCTCAAAATACTTTACAAAGTGGAATTATTTGTTATAATATTGTTGTTCAAGTGGTCAGAAAAAATACAAAGTCTTTGAAAACTTCATCAATGGACTAAATACCATAAAAGCCGTCCAGACATCACATCTTAACCCAGAACTTTAAGACAACAAATCTATGACCTTTTCAAGTTATAGTTTTTAATTAGTCTATTGCAAACCAATGCGAGACTTTATCATCACACTTAAAAACCAAACATTCTCACCCTCGACTGCCACATAGTCCTAGACAAAATAGTCATGCTTTAATTTCATTTCCAGGAAATCACTCAACCATAACGCTTGCTTTAAACCGCTCCACATTTTCATTGGCAGTCTTCCCTTGTTCCTGAACACTCATTTGTACAAATGATCTTAAAAAAAAACATCAAGACCTTCCATAAGCCTCCATATCCCATCACAACTCATATAGAGTATTCATGCCTTCAACCATTACCAACTAAAGATGTCAACACTGCCCAGTGACTTGACATATGTCCTTTCAATGATCTTTACTGTAATGACAACAAGGTTTCAAACCTTCGCCAATTATAGGATAACATGTGGCTTTAGAAGTCTTCTCAACTCAGTGGCATTACAAGATTTCACTTCAGTGATTCGGCCTCACACACAAAGCAAAGGTTAAGACTGAATATCCAACCCCAAGTATTTCAAACCAAATTTTCTTATTTAAGAAATTCACAATTGTCTTTAGGTTTTCTTCCAATAAGATTCAGGTAAGTAAATGTGACTTAATAAGGAACAAATTTCTTTGTTCAAGTAATCCTATTTTACACAGGAGTCCTTGACATACTTAGTAAATAACTCCTCAAAACTTTTAAGGCATTTAGCAAAAGAACTCATAAATTATTTAATTTACCATGCCTATTAAAAAAATTACTATCTCATTCTCACAATTTTAATTCTTCTTGCCCATCAACTTTCCACCATCTGTCTTAAAATTTTTGAAAATTTTCTCCAAAGACAGAAATTTCATTTTATCAAAAATAGGGTCTCAAGAAAAATCAAAACCAAAAAAAGCAAATATTCATCATATGTCAAATTGTTTTAATTAAGAGCTCAATTTGGCTGTCTGTGCTATTCATGAAAAAATTTGCAGGAACTGAAAATTTACAAAGAAATTGATTAGTATCATGAGCAATCAATGGTAAAAACTATTACCATAACCGGGATTAAAAAAAACACATGATATATACTCATTTGTGGGTGGAGAATATATTATATAACAACAGTTACAAAAATCCAACACCTGTGGGCAGAAAGATTTTAAGGTTATAATCATCTCAAATATCATGCCACACCAAATTAATTATTGAATTGACTACCTGCGAGTGAGCCAATCCACGATTAACTTAGGTGACGACATGTCACAACAAGCACTACTAAAAATTAGATCTCTCCCAGTGAATTTTTCTCAGTGACATACATATTGTTTAAAAAAATGGTTATTTCGCAGCGACTTTAAAGTGTCTCTAGTTTAGCCGGCAGGCCTAACATCTATTGCAATGACATTATACATCGCGGGTATACATATTATATATGGCAACAACTTTTATTATTTCATTTGTATAGTGCATAAATATGTCAACGATATAAAAGTCGTTGGGAAAGAGCAACTATACGACAACGACTTTTAATGTCGTTGCTATAGATTGCATATAACATAACAACTCTAAAAGTCATTGTGATAGATGAATATCTACAACTTTAAAGGTCGCTGGGAAAGACAACTCTACGACAATGACTTCCAATGTCGTTGTCATAGATTGATACTTAGCAACAATTTTTTATGGTCACTACCATAGATCAACCTCTATAGCAACAACTTTCAATCTTGCTGAGAAAGAACAACTCTATGAAAACAATGTTTATTGTTGTTGCTATAGACCATACTCTATGACAATGAATTTCATGATCACTGGGAAAGATCATTTATATGATAATAACTCTTAGTGTTGCTACCATATTATTAAAGATACAACAACAACTCGGCAAGTCGCTAGTAAAGATCAATTATATGACAACAATACTTAGTGTCGCCGCAATAGGTTAGTTCTACAACAACAATATCGCTACAATAGAATATTATAGATAACAAAAATTAGTTCTATAACATCACTTCTTAATGTCATTGGAAAATTAAGTGCACTTGCTCAATGCAAAATATCATTAGTATAGACACTATTGTATGATGATAGCAACATTAAAATTTAATGCCTAATGCTCTTTAGCAGTAAGCCAGCTCTTAGGATTTTATAAAACAATAAATAAATAACTTTAAATAAATACATGGTCTAAAATAGACGGTGAAGAAAGCCACTCACCTTAACATGGCTGATCGCTAAGGAGCATTGGGAGCTCCTGACACCCTACATGGAAGCACTGTTTTCCCATTAACGGAAGACGAAAGAGAGAAAAGAAGTAAAAATATAACTGGAGCGAAAAGTCTCACAAGAGTGTGACCTTTCAAGCTCTAGAGTGGATTAGCAAGTCTAAACATTTACGGGAAGCCTCTATATATAGGGGGAGGAGGAGACCCCCTTCTATAGTTGCAAACAATGTGGGACTAATTCTGGCACTCATCTCGCACGAATGAACCCCTGTGAACACCATCTCGCGCGAGATGAGCTCTAGAAACCACTTTTGCTCTCCTGCGACATCATCTCGCACGAGATGCGTTACGCCTTGCGTGAGACGTGCCCTGTGACTAGCATCTCACGAGAGATACACCACGTCTCACGTGAGGCGCCCTTTTTTTTTTTTCTTTTTCTTCTTCTTCTTTTTCTAAGGGTTGTGACAGATGACTTAAAGCAAGACTTAGTTAATACTTGGGAGCACGTGACTTATAAGTTTTCTGCAACCAATTCATGAATCCAGAGACGCTAATTGTCCCAGGGCGTCTAGAAAAAAAGGCCAGATGATGTAGCGAAGGGTGAGCATAACCACGAAGAACCCCCCCCCCCCGAATTAACGACCACCATTTTCAAAATTCAGAGACGCCTCAACATTCCAAGTATGTGAAAAGTATTATTGTTTAGGCCTTCCAAATATGACACATGGGTTGTGTTCTTAAAGCACATGATGCACTTTATGAATGAACATCTTGCATATGATAGTTTGTTGTTTGTATATATGTCATGACTTGATACAGAATGTGATTCAAACCACGGGCTAGTAAGATACAGTGAATTGAAAAAAAAGGGATATCAGCATAAATGACATGCATAAACTAATAGCGTAGGTTTTTATCTACACTTTAGCTAGAAAATGTTTTGAATGAAAGACGTCTGTAAAGCTATGTGTCGTGAAAAGAGTAGAGGCCCTCTTATGGGCATGACGTAAGGAATAAGACAACAAAAAGAAAGCAGAAGTTTAACTGTATCTAANCACAAATGAATAAGCAATGAAAGTACTGATAGCTAAAAAGAGCAACACTTGAAAATTATTCGAAACACCTGAACTATTTGAATTATCCACATTGTTTGAAACTATCTAATTTGTCTAAGGTATCTGAATCACCTAACCTGAATGATCTGAACAAGAAAGGAAGAGCATGAAATGTCATGAGTTGCTATGAATTGTCCTGAATATACCTAAATTGGTGAAGTCATTTAAGTTATCTGAAATGTCTAGATTATGTAAGATGTCTTTGAATGATCAAGGTTGTCCGAATTAAATGGAAACATGAACTGGTTGCTAAATAATCTGAAAGACATTAAGGCCCCTGGGGTTTTGCCACTTCTCTGACATTAAGGATGTTTTTCCACCTTAATGACCATAAAAATGATTTCGGTTCAAGGACGGATTTCGGTTCATCTAGACGTGTTAGCCGCAGCTCCAAAACACTTGGCTCAATAAAAATTACGATCAATAGTTTTAGGTTTCGTTTTTGCACGTATGAGTGTAGCACTTGATGTATTGTGGCAGCGTTGTTGCCCCTGTTGCCAGGTTCTTATTCCCTGATTTTCTGGAATAAATGTCAACCGCTTACCAAAAAAAAATTACCATCAATGGAAAAACACAGAAGATTTGGGATCCATTCAATGATATGAACAATATTTTTAGGATAATGACAACTAACTAGCCCTTATGACAACTTCAAATGCTCTGCTTTATCTATTGATTGGAGTTAAATGCGTAAAGGATTTTTACTAACTACTAGATCTCATGGTAACCTAAAATGCTTAATGTCATAAATTACATACTTCATCCTTCCATTTTATTTATCATTTTTTATTCAAAAGTTTGTTGAAAATTATTTGTCTATCTAATTAAATTAAAAAAAAATTATATTTTTGTTAGGGTTAAATATCTTTTAGTCCCTATAAAATTAAAAAATTTGTGTTTAGTCTCTAAAATTTTTTTAATTAAGAATTAATTCATGAAAAAAAATTTAATAGGTTTTAATCTCTGTCATTAAAAGAAAACGTTAAGTGCTAACGTGACTATTAAATATGACACGTGACACCGTTAAATGTGTCACATGACACATTTAACGATTATGTCATTCCTAACAAAAAAAAAATTAGGAACTAAACACAAATTTTAATTTTATAAGAACTAAAAACATATTTAGTCATTTTTGTTATTTTTTATTCTCTCAATGAAACCTAATAACTATAGTACTAATTACTTTAAAAGTTTAGGAAAATTTAGTTTATTCACTCTATACTTTTTTTATCATAGTCTTAATTGAATAAGAATAATTTCTTAATCTATGTATTTTTATCAAAAGTTATAATAAAAAGTGGACGAAAGGAATATTACCTGCTCATTGCAGTTTCTTCTATGATTCTTTAGGATTGAATATTTCCATTTTAGAAGAATGGGAAAATCTCTCGTTTAAAATATAATTCTTCGAATTTTATTTTGTATACTAAAATAAATGGTTAGTTTGAACTCTTGCTACTCCGAAAGGTTTACATATTTCAAAAGGTTTTATTGACTATTTCAAAAGGTTTACATATTTAACACATGTTTTTATGTTTAACTGAAACATGACGGTATTATAGCCGTTGCAAGAGAATTATAACCATATTATAACCGCCCAGCCTGCCATCGTATTTCTTCTTAAATTTCGTTTCATTAGAACCAATTAAATTTTCTCATCGATTCAATTAAAATGTTGACATTTATTCCATAAAAAAAAAAAAATTAAACGTTTACAGTTGACTTGTCTAAATGTTTGAATTCTGTAACCCAAAAAAGGAAAAATGTTTGAATTCCTTTTTATTGATATCAGTTTTGTAAATGGATAAGTAACTGTTTTGTGGCTTACCCCAAAAATATTGTTTCGTGGGAATTGGGTTTATTTCTTTACAAGTTTTCAAGCTATACTTTTAGAATAGAATTCCTCCGTAGTGCAATTTGTATTTTAGAGGTTAAAATGCACACACCCTAATTTTTAAAAAGTAATTAATAGTAAAGATAAATTCACATATTTTTTTAAAAAATAATTTCAATTAATAAAAACTACAGCTTCTCTTATAATATAACTAACAACTAATGTTCTATGTGTACACTATAATTTCTAAAGTGCAAACGCCTTATCCATACTTTTACAGTCTCTATCTTTGTTTGAATGTCTCCATCTTTCTTTTGCTTTTCTTTTCTTTTAGCTCTTTTGCCTTAACTACTTGAGACTTATCTTGTAATTCTTGTGATCTTCGTTAAACCAAAAGAATTTGTTGTATCTTAGGAGTTTTTTTATACTGTGAAAAAATAATTGGTAAAGAAAGTGCATAGCACACCTCAGCCCTCAAGTTTAACGTTATGTTGATGCGTTTTCTTATCTTGCAGGACAAATATTTACAACAGATGTGTAATGCACATTGTGATCTTACAATGCAGATTATAAGATTATTGATACACAAAATCACGTTTGATGCGGCATAGCAATTTTTCACTTTAGCCTCACTTCATTGACATGGTTAAATACATTTTAGAAATAATCATGCTTTATCGAGTTTTTTACTGTATTACCCATGTCACAGTAACATATTACCGAAATACCCTTGTCTAGAAACATATTACAGGACTACCACGGATTCTGCTGAGCTGGCACGGCGGGTTGAGATTCGCCAACCGCGTTGGCGAATTCACTAATAATGGGTTTTGGCGAATCTTAGCCCGCCATGCCAGCTCAGCAAAAACTGTGGTAGTCCTATAATATATTTTCAGACAAAGGTATTTCGGTAATATGTTACTGTGGCAGGGGTAATACAGTAAAAAAACTCTGCTTTATCTATGTAGTTTTAAAATTAAACAAATTTTTAGAAGTGTCATGTTTTATCTATGTAGTTTTGAAATTAAATAAATTTTTTGCAGTATCACTCAAATAAAATATAGTCACTTATAAAATTCAAATATATTGTCAAATTCATTTCAAATTGACTAAATTTTTCTATGTCAAATCCTGGAATTAAATACATATGAATAGTGCCTGAAGACTCACAACACAAAATCTCTAAAGGTTTAATTTATATCAACGGATAGTATAAATTTTACACTATTATTTAATTAGATCTTGTCACATTAATATAAATGATCGACATTTTCTCTCATTCTCTCAAAAGTCACACATATTGAAAAATTTGATTGGATGACAGTGTGAAAAATTTTACACTATAGTAAAAACTCATCACAGAAAATAATATTATTGGATTTAGACCAATATCACAATACAAGTGGACTATGTAAAGAGTATATAAGGAGGAGGATCCATGCACTAATTGCCTTAAGGATTCATATACTCGTGTGTATGATTTTTCACTTAGTCCATCAATTTAGATGTCTCTAATTTGGGGCTCAGGCAAGACAATGGATAGTTTGGTCGAGTTTTATCTCAACCTTAACCCTGTCTTGAGCCTATTAAATAAAAAATATCTTATCCTATTTGCAAGTTCTAAAAATAAAATTTTAACCCTATTCACAGAAATTTATCTAAAACCTTACCTCTACCCTACCTTTTAATTTTTTTTTTGAAAAAAAGGCACATCTATGTTTACATAATATAGGTGTCAACTACAAAAAATAATAATTATTTTAGTGCACAACAACAACATAATTTAAACTAACAATTGCATAATTCATAAAAATTAAACAAAGATAACTTTTTAACACAACAAAACCATAAATTTAACTAAATACCATAATATCTAATCATAACAACTAGAAAACATAACTTAATAGAGAAAAGTCAAACTAAGATGTACATAACTTGGGTGTTGGATTTTTAAATTCTCTTATTTTATCATTAGTTTGTTAATTGATTAACTTGACTAATATAGTTACTTTTTGCAAAGTCCTTTATCTACATGCTTTCAATTTGTTCTTAAGTGACAATTACGTATAGTACTATATAACTAATCTTACACAGGCTTAGTTTTTTTTTTTAATTAGACGTTATTGATTACATTGTATTCTAATGAATGTCAATATTATTTAGTTGAAGTTTGTAGATTAATATTTTAACCTATTTAGTATCTCTAATGTATATATGTTACATTTCAAGTCTATAGGTGGGTATCCATACATCTGTGGGAAAAATTATAGGTGGGTATTAGTATAGATATGAGACACGGATGGGGCAAATTTTAATTTACGAGGCAGGGGACGCGGTATCATCATCCGCCCCAACCCGCCTCATTGCCATTCCTAGTTGGGATTGTTGAAATTCAAGTGAGTGTTTAAAAAAGTTTCGCGTTGATTGGTGATGAACTAAGTAAGGTGTATATGAATGACAGGACCCATAGACTCATTGTCTTAAGGTTTTGCGTCAAGATGTAGCGTTCGACCGGCTTGTGTGATTTCTTACTTAGCCCATCAGTGTTAATCCCCCCGATTTTGAGTTCCCTTCTCTAACAAGTGGTATTAGAGCCGATGATTTGGATCGACCTGAGTGAGTATTGGAGCAATGATGACTTGAATACTTGGATGGGCTTCCATTGAAGGGGGAGCTGAACACTGATGTGGGCCTCATACTTGAGAGGAAAATTGTTAGGATTCAAGCGTGAGTGTTTAAAAAAGTTTCACCATAGTTGGTGGCTCACTAAGTGAGATGGATATAGGTAAGAAGACCCATAGACCCATTACCTTAAGGTTTTGAGTCAAGATGTGGCGTCCAGCCCACTTGTATGGTTCTCATTTAGCCTATTCGTGTTAATCTCCTCGATTTTGGACTCCCCTCCCTAATAGGGATGCCATTCACAATGGATGGAAAAAACAGACAACACTCATGAGTTACCGCCAATAGTCACGCACCACAGTCGTCGCTGATCCTTGCAAAAGGAAAAAAAAAATGAAGACTCTTGTAATTTTAGAAACAAATTAATGAATGTGTGGTGGCAAGTTTGGTAACTAAAAAAAGTTTTAGTAAAAATAGGGGTACCATGTCATGTTATTGAAGACATGGTAATCTTAGAATGAATGGTGATTTAGAAGTAAAACAAATATACTCTAACAAAACACACACTAGAGTTAGGAGTGAGTCTTCTCAACTAAAATTCAATTGACAAAATTAAATGTGATTTTTTAACATTAATTTCTTTATTACTTATGTGCGAATCTCACCTCTTCAATTAGTGATAAAGATCACACTTAACCTTATCAATAAAAAAATCCAATTGAGAAGATTAATTCATGAGAGAAAGACAAACTTGCATATACCTCAGCCAAAACATTTCTGCATTGCAATGAAAGCTACATCCAAATACAAACTAGCATGAAATGAAAGGCTGAAATTACACTTCGTTGTATCATTCATGATCCTGTATAATAAAATGTCGATCAATATTCCTGATGCTGATCTTTCAACTGTTAATAAACCCTTGTGGTCAAAACAAGGAGAAATTAAAAAATAACATGTGCAGTTAAAAACAACTATGAACAGACAGAAGGTAAATCTCAAAATTTGGAAGCATGTCAAACTAAAACAAAATTCCAACTTTGTAGTTTGCTGCTTCCACCACCAGATATCAATCCTCATCTGTCCAAATTTGACCCTAAAACCAAACCAAACCAAACCAATTTTTTAAGTCTCAATCTTGTGCTCCTCAAAAGCATTGATTTCATATTTCTATGCGAGGAGAAAAAAGATCCATTGATGCTGAAAATTGCCACGGCAAAGACTTACGACATGGTTGAATTTTATATTCCCAGTGAAGCACATGATTTGACTAGCATTCGCTTACTCCCTTTGTCTTCGGCTTTTTGGGCGATAGTAAGGTTAAGCCGCGTGAATTCTGTGTTCGAAATCCAAAAAACTTCTTCAACGGTCCATACTCTGATTCGTCATCATCACTGTCAATGTCTTTCGGCGTATTCCTGTTCTGGTATCCTCTGCGCTGCAAGAGAAAGACATTGAAGTAATAGCTTACTAAATCTTCCCGGCTCTTTCTGGGAAATGATTTGAAAATTTGATCCCAGAAACATTTCTCTAGTGAAGGAGGGTTTGATTTCACCACATCCTTGAACTTATTCTCTTCGGATTGTGTCCAGAAACGCCTAACATCTTCACCTGCCTTGTGTAAATTCCACAGGTAAAAAGCCGTGCCCAATTCCAACTTAACTTTAGCCCTTTTCTCATTAATGTGTAATTGAACACACTCAATAGAACCATGTACTCGGCAGCGGCATAATTCTTTTCTTCCCATACCAATGGGATCACTTTCAATAACTATGGAATTCACTTTTTTGGTTGGCCATATTTGGCTTCCCAACCACTTGGAATCACTCTCAGAAGTCTCGCCAGTCCATTCTGGCACTTCAGCTTGATGGGATCGCCCAATAAGGACAGGCACGGCGGCACAACTGTCAAGTAAATGTTTCTCACAATCTTTAGAGTGAGAACTTGGACTTCCTACCTGTTTTCCTCCAGATGTGGATTTTGCCAATAAAAGCCTCTTGTCAGATGTCAATCTGTCTCTAAGATTGTAGTTTGCCCCAACTTGATCATCATACATGCAAGGATGCATCTTTTGACCCTACAAAATGGCAAAAGATTTTGGTTTTAGTGCGATGCCACAAACAACAACTAAGTCTTGTTCCATCAAGAGAGGTCAGCTACATAAATCAGTCGACATCATAGTGCCACATCATAAAATGCAATGCCACAAAGATAGTTTTAATTTTTGTTTCAATGGAAACAACTAACAAGTGGCATCATCAGACAAATATATCTCAGGAACCAGATTAGGAAAAGATCTGTCATTGAAAAGTAAGCAATTACTTCTATCAAGAACTTAGATTACTTATTAAACTATCTAATAAAAAATGAGCCCTCTCCATAATTTAACCTGCAGTTTGGCAATTTCCCCGCTTAGATGGTTCATAAATCAATTTATATTATTCATGCTTCAAATAAGGTGGGCTCATAAGATTCAAAAAATGCCTAGACACCTGTAATATAATTGGTTTATATACATAATTACTAAGTAGCCTTCAGTGATTTTCTCAGTCAAACATAAACATTCAAGTTGTGAGATAGTGTAGACATAGTGAAAAAGACCAGGTTTGAGCCCAAAATTTATTAAGTTTATCTTCCCTGTTTGGTGAGCTTTATTTTCTTCAAAATTTGGGAAATAAAACATGGAACAAAGTAAATAGAAATGCATCACATATTTGAAGTAAATAAAATATAGTGATAAAATTACGGACAACTCGCGACTAATTTAAGTACACCATAATTAAAGAAAGCAAACAGTACAAACAAACAAATAAATAAAATATCACAATTATGAATATTAAAAATTTATAATACGAACACACCATTCAAAATTCCATATATAAATATAACAATTACAATGCCTATGATGAGAGGACCTACATAAGAAAAAAGTTGGTAACAAACTAAACAATTAACGAAGATACCAAAGATTTAAACAACACAAAGACATGCAATCAATTAGAAGATTCAGGAAACAAATATATCCACAATTTACAAGGATTTTTCCATGATGTATTGCCTAGGCACAGTAGCACAACATTACAGTGTATATATCATTAGTGATATGCATGACAGATGAACAGCATATAGTTATTTTTAGATTACCTTCCAACTAAGGTGCTCACTGCTTGATCCAGAACCTCTTTTCAGAAATGCAGCTTCCCGAAACAATAAAACCTGCTTCCACATCTCCTGATTACCATAAGACTTCCACTTTGGCTTTTCAGGCATTGAACCAACTGCAGGATCGCAAGGATTCTTAGCAATACCATTAACCCAGCTCAGCATTTCCGACTTAGACTCTCTCTTCCTCTTACGACCACCAAAGCTATCTTTATTAACATTGCATGGATCCAACACCATGACATCACCATCATCTTTGTTGTCATCATCATCATCATCATCACACCTCGTGACGCCATCCGATAATCCGGGCATGCTTGTTACTTCACCAGATATATCCGCTGCTGATGTTTTATCTTCACCCAAATGGTCCATTATATCTCTTGCATAGTTATGCTCACAAAAGTTTCCATTCTGAGCTTTCTTGGACCCGTTGAGCTCTGGATTCAAGCCCCTCACTCTGTTAGTTCCACACAACTTCCTCCCATCTAGGTAGTCATACACCCTCTCGAGTTCGTCTCCCGCCCCTTCCTCACCGCTGTAATCGTCCAACACCAGTTCAGCATGCATCTCCATCATCTTCTTACCAAAATCAACCCTATCATCCACCAAACCACACTCAGGGAACTTGCTATCAGCAACATTCTTCAGCCATGTCTCTAGGGTAACCAAGTACTTGCAGTAAACAAGCTCCACAGAGGAACCAACGTTCACACCCATCCCATACTCTTCCCCAACCAAATCCCACAACCTGTTCTTGCAAACAGCATCATAGCCACCTTTCTCCTTCACCACCATGAAGAGCTTATACAAATCCACAGGTTCCCCAGAACTCACCATTTTGTTTTTCTTCTAGGCCTAGATCCCTTTCAAAAACAACCCACAAAAAGTATCAGCTTCACCTTCAACCTCTTCTTCTATGGGGTTTTAGCATAAATCCAAGACAACCCCATCATCGACCACGCTGCCACGTATATCAAATTCAAATTCAAATCCCAAAAACAAAAATAAAACGAAGAATCCTCCATCACCAAAAAAAAAAAAAAAAAACAAAATATCTTTTGAAAAACAACTGGGTAATGAAGCATTCAAAGCGAGAATTGAGGAAAAGAGGTACCGATTGAGAAAAGCTTCCTCTCTCTACATATCTAGATTTGAGAGTATAGAAAGAAATTTTTGGGTGTCCCGCGCTTTGTTTTTACATATCTCTCTAAGGAAAAACCATTAATTGCAGATGGCGTGTTCGATAGAATGAATTAGAGAGAGAGAGAAAGGGGCAAAAGTTCAAGTTTTGAACAGACGCAGACCCTCTTCTTCAAAAATCTATTATAGAAGGGTTTTGTAAATCTGAAAAATTGAAAAAGTTTTGCAGAATAAAAATGATATATTTTTTCTTCTTTTTTCAGACCAATCAGAATCTAACCTTTCAGTTGGAGTGAAAAAAAAAAGATTCAATTTTTATATTGGAAGTGTAAAAAAAATAAATAAAGAGAGATGGGGGACGAAGAAAGGGCATACCTGTGTCAATAAGAGGAAGAGAGACCAAAAGAAAATGGTTTTCTTTTGATTTCTGTAATTCCTATGAGAGTGAATTTCTACCCCTATTGTGACCCTCTCCTGACCAATTTTTGGTTTTGCACCAACTTTTCTCTTAAAACTCTATAGTTAATGCTTTTGGGTTTTCAGCCCTCAAAACCCTTTTCTTTCTTTATTTCATTTGGGGGTGTGGAAAGAAGAGAGGAGAGAATTTGAAAAGTACACTTTGAGAGTGAAAAGAAAATGAGGTGGTGGTGTTTTTTTTAACTAGGGGTTGGGTGATGGGGGTATGGGACTACCCCTCTTTATATATAACAATTAGATTTTAGATTTAATTGAATTGAATTGAGGTGAAAGATCCACTAATTATGATTGTCATTTAACTGTGGTAGGGATGGTTTAGTTGGGCTTTTGGATGGACAATGAATTGTGATTCTTTTAGTGCACAAAAAAAAGTTTTCATTTTTTGGCAGATAACAGAATGAAAAACACTTAAAATGAAAATTGTAACGAGCCAACAAAAAGAGATGTCCTATTCAGTTTTGATGCAACAAGCCACAAATACTCTTCCTTTTCTCAAAACGAGTCAATTTAAGATCTAACGAGTGATCAAGATTAACAAGGGTATCAATAACTCTATCCTTCTCTTAGAAGACATGGCACAAGAGAACCATTTAATTTCGAGCAAGCAGGTTACAAATACTTCTTTTTTAGAAAGATTAAGAATTTTTTTGTCTTGATATTTTGAGGTTTGTATTAGTTTTATCCTTTAAAAAATTTGGATATAAGTTTTGTTATAACCCTTTGAGATTTGACGTCAATTAAGTCTTATATTGATCGTCTTACGAAAGATTTGATAATTATTAGTATGAGATAAAATTGATGTCAAAATTTAAAATTTTACAAATAAATTGATGCTATAATTATTTTTGAGAACTAGCCTAATGTTGAAATTCAAAGTATTAAAACGAAATTAATATAGAAGAAAATTTCAAAACCAAACTAATTGCAACCTCAAAATGTTAAGACAAAAAAAATAGATAAAATGACATTTTCAATCCGTTACATTTATTTGATTTTTCAATCTGGTCTAAGAAGTACAGACACTTTGTGAGATTGTTGTGTCTAACATGTTGCGTATACCAACAGATGAAGACATTCATCCGACACATGTGTTTTATGCGTCAAAAAGTGCCTAAATAAAAATGAATAATTATTTTGCTTGGACACAACCCCAAAACGACTAGACATTAAACTTTAAAAAAAAAAAAACTAATGGAATTGTTTGCTTGGAATCCAAATAGTACAAATAGTTATGAATATCAAAACTAAATATATACATAGGAGCATGCTAACTTGGTCTGGACAATCTTTTGAACCAAAATGGTCACTGCTTTTAAGAAACTAAAGAATTGAGGAATATTACATTTATATCCTTATTCTATCACTCTCAACCCTCTTTTCTCCCTCTCCAATTCTGGCTTTTCTCCACCTCGTCCCTAACCCAATCCACCACCACCATAACTATAGCCCTCCATAGCACTGCCACCACAAACCTCCATTGAATTGATTTAGATAGCTTTCCTCAGAAAAATGAGTTGGGGAGGTGGTAGTAGCATTCTTCCCTTTAAATTTTTTTTCCAAATTTAGTTCTTTCCTCTGGGTAGTGGAAGGGTGATGGGGTTGTGAGGTTGTTGATGTTACTGTTTCACACGAAATAATTCTGGGGAATTACTTGGCGCAAACGCAAAAGATTGTTTCAAATGAGACAAGCGATTGCGGCATTCTAGGTAAAGAGCAGGAGCGTGAATTTGCAATTGAGAGAAAAATGGGAAGTGAGACTCAAATTATAACTTTGTTAATGATCACCAAATGGTGATTTTGATTACAATATCCTTGCTAAGAGCGAAGGATTACCGTGCAGAAAATATAAGAAGAGAGTAGAAGAAGGGTGAGAGAGGCTACAAGCTACAATTTACTCCTATGAAAGCAAGAAATAAATTGAATGAAAAGGAAAAGATGGTGTACATTAAGCTTCATCGTACTGCTGATTGCCGGTTGGGGGACTTACGTGGATATTTCGGTAAGTCAATGAACAACTTCGAATTTGTCCCAGGAGCCCTCTATTTATAGAATTTCAAGGTTCTTAACCGTCTTTCTCTAGCATTGTGACGATTATCATTTGACCCATTGTGGCCCACGAAATCCGGGCCAGTTACGCGTGCATGTGTGTCACGTACATGCTTTAGAAACCAAATTGATCCCAAACTCAAATTGGTCCAAATTAGTCGGCTCCATATACATGAGTTTAAAATGAATAATCTCATAAAACCCTTAAAACGACACCAATAATTATGACTAAGCAAATAAATATAATGTGTGTGAATCTTAATTCAATACAGACATCAAAATGTGATTATGTTTGCAATGAGTTATCGAATAAAATTCAAACATAGTTATAGACTAGTGAGACTTGATAGACATTTTGTATATGTCAAGTGCTAAATTATAGAGAATAAAATGGTGAATATGTGAATGCAATGATTACTAGAGAAGAAAGTAGTGAGAGTGGAAGAGAATACATGGGTGGGTTGTTTAAGAATGGTGAATAGGGTAGTTCTTGGGTTTGGAAATCCTAATAATAAATTAAAACTATGCATTTATATTTTTAAACATACTTTCCGACTTGAAACACCAAAATTAGATCTTAGAGACCAAAAGCAGTTATCTAATGTATTCTCTTTAGAGTTGTGCTACATGTACACCTCAAATATTACCATTGTAGTGTCACCTATGTAGGATTCATCTTCCACTCTCACATCATGTACACTCACTCTACTGTTGTGCACAAACATTTTTAACTGTTGTGCACAAATTTTTCACATGTTGTGCACAAACATTTTGAACTACTATGCCCAAACTTTTTCAATTGTTGTGCACAATCTTTTTGAACTGTTGTGCCCAAACATTTTGAACTGTTGTGCACAAATATTTTAAACTGTTATGCACGAATATTTCGAACTAATTAAAATGTTTATGCATGATAATTAAAAATGTTTGTACACAACAGTTTAAATTGTTTGTGCACGATAATTAAAAGTGTTTGTGCACCATAATAAAAAGTGTGTGCATGTTAGTTAAAAATATTTGTTCACGTATCTATGAATGTTTGTACAAGATAGTTGAAAATGTTTGTGCATGATAGTTAAAAGTATCTGCGCACATCAATTAAAATTGAATTAATAAATGATAGTTTAAAATGCTTATAGTTAAAAATGTTTGCACATGGTAGTATAAAATCATTGGTTGACAGTATAGTGATAGATTGTAAGACTTACACCAATCATTTTTAATCTCTTTATCCATTAGTATAAATAATTTATTTTATTGAATATATTATTCAAGTCTCATTATATATCATATTATATAATAACTTTACATTCATTTCATTTTTCCTCTACGGGTATTTTCCTTCTCATTAGAATTTTCATATGTTAAAAAATGGAAATGACCGAGCTGCCAAGCCCAATCAAATTAATTGAGTTAAATAATTTTGTAATATATGATAGAACATGATCATCTCCCAAAGAATCTTGATTACTTTTTCAATCTACGAGTTAGTAATTTGGATGGAGGGGATTGGTTGAGCAATTTATGAAATTAAAAAAAATTAAATAAATTAACAAATTTAGAATACCAATCTAAAAGTTCCAATTTCTTGGCAAGATTTATTACAGGTCCAAAGTTTGATTAAAAGTCAATGGTTGGTTGGATTAAACTCAAAATCCTAAACTTAATCATTGACTCTCTTCACTTGATAATCACCTAGAATATGCTCAAACATAGTCATACATAAACATGTTATCACATGATTGTAAATTAGACTTATGTTAATTTATATCAATGAGTCAACCAACCAGAATTTTAATCCAAAATTCATTCTTTTTCTAAACCAAAATACCAACTAGGTTACTAAATTAAAATCTTAAATTTGCAATCAAGAAGTTGAAAGGAGAAGAAGAAATTGAATCAAGCCGTATATTAAAAAAGAACCTCAAAACCAAAGCTCAAGAAATCTTGAGAACTAAATTGGTTTGAGAAGTTTAGTTAAGCATAATGTAACCTATAAACTCAGAATTATAATAGAAGATAAAGAACAATGAAGAACACTAAGAAAAATAGAGAGAATGTTAAAAAGATATCTATTTGATCTAAAACTACACTAAGACAAAAAAGAAATTGTCTTTGTTTGAGTTTCTAAAGCACTTTAAATAAAAAACTAAACATATCCCTATGGATGATCCTCTTCATTTGAAAACTGAAGCAGCAATTAGACCTCTCTTGATGTTCATAATAGCCACCTTAAAGCCAAATGAATTAGCTTTCAATTGCCTTTGACCCCATGCCTTTCGAAATCCTGTGGAAGAAGTTATGGTCCAAACACTACCCAAAGGTCATCTGCATCTCTTGTCTGACTTGCATAACTTGAATGAGCCTTAAGGTTTCTGAATCTTTACTTGGTTTCTTCATAAACATTTTAGCTCATTGAGTTAGCATTCTTACAAAAAAGGGACATCAATGAAACGTTTAGAACTCAAATTATGACCTAATTACTAGAGCAGGTAAATATCCTAAATTGCCACAAAAAATGGTTCAAGACAATAAAGCACGCAATTTATTTATTCAACCCAAAATTGATTTATTAAACTCTTTGGAAGTCCAAAACACTAAATGTGAAGATCAATAGGAGCACAAAAATGCTAGTTATCAAGAAACAATTTGAAAAAGTAAATATTTTGAAATAAGAAGAAATAATCATGTCAATTAGATGCTCAATAAAATACTTTTACTTGTACCAGAGATAGTATAGGCACAAGTGGTAAGAAACATGTTCATTTCTCACAAAGACGTGAGTTTGATTCCCACTTTGGTGAATAATCTGTAAGTACTTTTGTAAGCACATGAAGAGCCTAAAGACATGACTAACCTTTGTAAAATAACAAAGTTAATATTGAAGGTGAAAAATCTCAAGATCAAAGAGAGAGAGTTTGGGAGAAAAAGATATTCATTGTATTGAAATGAGTCTTACAAACTCACTAGCTGAAGCTGCAAGCTTCTCTCTTACGTCATCATTTCTACTATATAATCTCATAACTAAATAGTCACTAACTAACATGATTAATTCTCAACTAAATTCTACAATCTGTTATACACACGGGTGTTTAGTAACTAACTTTACTTAAATATGAGTGTATTAAAGTTGCAAGCTCAAGGTGGCTTGAGCTTGCTTGGGTGTGGTGCTGCCTTTGTGTCCTTAGATGCATTCTTTGTATTTTCAAGAAGCCAAGCTTGAATAATAGATGAGTGAAAGAATAGAATTAAGTTCCTTGATGAATATATTCGCTGCCTGATCCTTCGTAGGAATGCAGAGTAAATGGAGGAGACCAGTCTATATTTTTTCTCGAATGGTGTGACAATCCATTTTTATATGCTTGATGCGCTCATGAAAAATAGGGTTGGTAGCTATGCGAATGGCTGACTTGTTATCACAAAACAAGGCCACTAGTGTTGTGCGTGGATGCTACAAATCCTGAAGCAAGTAACTTAGCCATTGACATTCACAACCTGCTATTGCCAAAGCTCGACATTCGGCTTATAAAGAACTCCTGGCCACTGTTGACTTGGCTATTTTTTGCACTTCCATGAGATCAACGAATTGCCAATGAAAAAACAAAATCTAGTGACAGACATGTGGGTATTAACACAAGATCCCCAATCAACATCGACAAAATCTATGACTTCGAGATCTTATGTAGCAGGAAAGAATAGTCCCTTTGCAGGAGCACCCTTGACATATTTCAAAACTCTTGTGGCTACATAGTGGTGTTCAATCATGAGATTAGCCAAAAATTGGCTCATTTGGCTCACGGAAAAGGAGAGGTCGGGTCTAGTGCTAGTAAGATATAGTATATCGCCAACTAGTCTCCTATATCCTTGAGGATCAGAATATGTTGCACTTCCTGCTAGCTGCAACTTAACAATAGGACCACATGGAGTAGATACAGGTCTTGCATCTAATTAACATGCATCTCCAACAAGTTCCATGGCGTATTTCCTTTGAAATAAAGTTATGCCCTTCTTAGTTCGAGCAAGTTCCATCCTGAGTAAGTATCTTGCATCACCAATATCCTTGATGGTAAATTTGTCATCTAGTAGCTTTTTCACTTAATTAATTTCTAATAAATCATTCCCTGCTAGCAATAGATCATCTACATAGACTAGAATTGCAGTGAACTTCATAGCTTGGCCCTTAAGAAAAAGAGAATAGTCAACTTTTGATTGCTGAAATTTACAACTAAGTAGTACCTCAGTAAGCTTGCGATTCCACTATCAGCTTGCCTGTCTAAGTCCATAGAGGGACTTGACAAGTTTACAAATCTGTCTTGGCTTGGCAACCTAAATTATAGGTTGAGGAACCATGTAAACTTCCTCATGAAGATCCCCATGGAGGAATGCGACGTGTGGTTACATCTAATTATTTTATGTGGCAGTGATTTGTTGTTGCAAGAGCCAAAACCATATGGGTTGTTGTCATCTTTGTCACTAGACTAAAGATTTCTAGGTAGTCTAGTCCTTTGGTTTGGGTGTACCATTTCGCAACCAAGCAATCCTTTTGCCTCTCTATAGTTCCATCAGGCTTATACTTGAGTTTGAATGCCCATTTCCAATCAATTGCCTTCTTTCCCAAAGGGAGATTAGTGAGAACCCATGTAATGTTCTTATTTAGGGCAGCTAACTCATAATGGATAGCACTATTCCAGTATTCATGGATTACAACAGATTTATATGTAGGAGGTTCCTTTTGTTAGGATATTGCCAGCGAAAAGGATCTATATGCAGGGGTTAAATTTTCATAGCATGTGTAACTTGATATAGGACAAGAGATACTTGAAGGTGTGATGAGATGATCCTTTGAAGAGTTCAACTTGTAATGATACTTCTTTAGGTATGAAGGAGGCTTCCTGATCCTCGAGAAAAGCCAAAGGGGGATAATTTCTACACTATCTGGTGGTGGCTACGGGTTTATTATATTAGAGTCAGTGGGTGGTGATGGTTCAATTGCACTCTGTGATGGTGGAGTGGAATTCATCTCTGGTTTTAAGTGTTTCGTGGTATGGTTAGCAACATCAGAATTTAAGGGAGCCACAAAGGGTATATGGAATCAGTCCCAAGCAGTAAGAGATAGGAGCCATGTGGAGGTCTCATGTTGAGATGTGTCATGAATAGGTTGAAGTGTCTCGTAACACCTTAACTAGCTACTTATGCTTAAGTCGTAAGTAACGCTCATTAGTTTGTTACCTTCCGAATGGATTACTTTTATACTTACTTTTGAAAATATATTTAGGTGTGAAAATATATACTAATTCAAAACTTTTCTTGCTTTGGAAAGGAAAATGTGAGTCATACCTGCAACATGGTAAAAATTGGTCTAAAGTATCAGTTAAACCAATCCTATACTAAGGCATACATCACTCACACTTTAAATCACCGTACATAACCATACATTCATTTCACAAGATCATACATGTAAAATAGTCCTTGAAATTCACATAAGTCATATATATATATATAGTTATTTGCATAATTCAAAATCACGCGTGGGACCTATGGTGTAGCTACCTCCACGGCCTATGCAGTAAAATATACATATACAAAGAAAAGGAAAACATATCATAATACTAAATCCTTTCGTGACAACTGTGGTACTCCCTACAAAGACTCCGTCCTCCAAAAATGGTCTTCTCTCCGAGTTCTGCCCGACTCAACAATTCCCTGCCTCGTCGTCCTCTGGATCTTCATCCGGGTCTTCCTTCTCAAGGTCCTCCTTGTCATCGGAGATCACACCCAAACACTCTAGCCAAGAGCTCTTATGTATGGGAGGGCACGAAAGGGCATGGCCAAAGGGTCCTGCCTCTGCATCATGTGGCATGACAATGCGGACTCCATCCTAGTGGCTCACAAACAATGTGCTTTTCATGGGTGTCATGCATGTGTGCATTCCCCGTTGCTCCACGGGAATGCTCTATGGGGTCAAGGACTGGGACCAAACAGATAATCCTCTCCAACAGGTCGGGCTCAGGGTCGTTAAGGACAATGGGCGTCCCATAACAAGAACCTGGTGCTGGGGAGGGTTTGGCATTGTGGACTCGAGCGGTTTGATGGGTGTCAGTACTGGAGTCGAAATAGAAATAGGATCTGGGGATGGGGGTATGGGTACTACTGGTGATGGCATCTCATGGTCGCTTGCAAACTCTACGATCACAGAAATCATGACAACTCCCGAGGTAGGATCAACAGTGGTGTCCGTCGGCAGGGTTTTCACCCTTAGAATCATAAGTAAACGGGGGATGAAAATTTAAATTTTCAATGGGTAACCTGAAGGATTACTATATTACATTTGTTTATGATTCCACCGTTCGGGGGTCTCTAAGCGATAAATAGAAATACAAATCTTTATAATTGGGGGAATTTTATTATAGTTGTTGAGTATGGACAAGTTGTAACAAACATGATCCGTTGCACCTATGTGTAATATCCAACTTTGGTCCCTAGCAATGCTAATGCATGATAGTGTGTATGGTATACCTGACTGGCTTGGGAATGGCTCAAATGTGATGGCTTGGTGAATTTGGTGAGGAGAACTCTGTTGTAAACCTGTTTACTGTAATAGGGCTAACAATTTTATCTAGGGCTAACAATTTTATCTATTGCTCCTTAGTCAATACAATCTCTAGATGCCCATAATGTTCCTCCTTTCCAGAATAGTAATCCTCATCACCTCTCTTAACACTTTCCTCAGAGGTAACATTGTTAATGGTGTTATTATTTTGCTTCATATTAGGATTGCCATGTTTCTTGTGACATTGATCAATTAGGTGCTGCCTCTTCACTCTGATTGAGGATTGTCCTTTGCCACCTCTACCCCAACCTCTTCCTCTAGAAGAAGAGTCTCCAACATTAGAATTTTCTGTAGAACTTAGCAAAGTCACAGAATTGGATGCATCTGTAGAAATCTGTCTTTCTTATTGTGTCAGCATGGAGAAGACAATATTAATGTATGGCATAGGCCTCATCAACATCACGTGGGATCTCATATGAGTGTATTGTTCATTCAAACCCCACAAGAATCCAACTACAATAGTCAATTTTTCTATATTCCCTCATGATTCCTAATCCACATCTACACATCATGCCATAGGAACAGCTAGGTATTGGACTAAAGCTATCTAATTCTTCCTATACAAACTTGAGCTTAGAGAAAAAAGAAGTAATTGAAATTTCACCTTGCCTAATTGAGAAAAGATCCTCTTGCAATGATGCAATGCGAAATTCATCTCCTTGATTGTATCTTTGTCTGAGATATTTCCACAATTCTTGTGCATCTTCAATCCAAAACACATTCTTCAAGATTTTTGGACCGAGGGAAGAACTGGTCCAGGAAATGATGTATGTTTTACATCTGTCCCAAGCTTCAAACATTGGGCTACCTTCTTTAGGTTTGACAATCAATCCATCAATGAATTTCAACTTGTTCTTGGATTTGAGAACCAACTGCATAGTTCTTAACCACTCATGACTATTGTGTGGTGTGAATATCGTAGATAGGGCTGTCAAAATGAGTCTGGCCCGTGAGTCCGGCCCGTTTACCCGGTTAAATGGACAGGCTTTACATGCAAAAAATAGACCCGCAAAAATTTGAAAAAAATTGGCCCGACCTGTATAATCTCGCCCGTTAAGGCCCGGCCCGTTAGGCCAGCGGGTTAGCCCGTGAGCCTGTAAAAATTTTTAAATAATTTTTTTTTGAATTTTTGAAATTTTTTTTGAATTTTTAAAAATGTTTAATTTTTTAAATTTTTTTTAAAAAGTAAACGGGCTGGCAGGCTGACCCGTTTAAGCCTGTAGACCGACCATAAACGAGCCAGATCCTAAAAATATGCACAATTTTGACCCGGCCCGTTTGACACCCCTAATCGTAGAGATCAAGCTTAATCCAGGATTTTTTACTTGGATGGAGGAAATAAGGACTCATAGGATCTTGCGTAGGATTGAAGCTTTGAAAATTATGAAATTTTAAAATTGATTCAAACCTTGGAAGTGAATTGGAGCTTGAAAATTGTTTGCTCCTCTTTGATTCTGATCGCCTTCCATGGCTGGAGCTGGTATTTGATTGGTCTGCACTTTAGGAATTTGGGATTGATTATTATCCATTGTGGATTTTCTACAAGATCACCGTGTGGAATCTAAAAGAATGCTCAAGAATTCCAAAACTCCTTGGTGAAGATTCCCTTTGTTGATGAGTACTCTAAGATTGCTCAAGAACCAGGAGATGAATCTTGAGTTCTCTGAGTTCTTCATGGAAAGAGCTTTGATACAATAATAAAGTTAACATTGAAGGTGCAGAATCTCAAGATCAGAGAGAGGGGTATTCATTGTATTGAAATGAATCTTACAAATTCACTCGCTGAAGCTTCAAGCTTCTCTCTTACATCTTTTATACTATACAATCTCACAATTGAATAGTCACCAACTAACATGTTTAGTAACCAACTCTACTTATATATGAGTGTATTAAAGTTGCAAGCTCAAGATGGCTTGGGCTTGCTTCGGTGTGCTACTGCGTTTGTGTCCTTGGTTGTATTCTTTGTATTTTCAATTTGATCCTTAATTGGGTTGTATATAAAATAACTAGTTTCAAATCACTGAAACTTTTATGTACCTAAAAAAATATATTTACTAGTAGTTTTGAGAAAAAAAGATATAGAAAAAAAGGGGAAATTTAGAAGAAAAAAAAAATATGAGAGATTTATTTGATAAAATAAAGAATTACTAATTATTAGGATCGAGTGTAAATTAGTTGATTGCAACTTTCTCTTCAAAAGCAGTATTGGTTCAAGGTCTGTAGCTTTTTTGTTCAACAGTTGGATTGATTGAGGGTTTGCATCTTTTCTGTTATAAAGTTGTAAAATTGATTATCACATTTTGCTTTGCATTTAATGGACTTGACCCATGATGGCAGTAAAGATTAAACCATGTTAATTGGTACCCCATAAGTTGGGGCACATGCTATGGTACCCCATTTTTCAATAAAAATTAACATTTTAAAATTATAATTATGTCACGTCTTTTATTATTTATTGCATTTTGTTTCAACCCTACAAAATTTTATTAAGATAGATTAAGATCTTGGAAAAATAAAGATAAATTAAGATCTCATGCTTAGGGAGAATCCTAGGTAAGAAAGGTGCGTCACAATATATAACTTAAATACCAAGTCTTATTCTTAACTAAAACCTTTCCTTAACATAAATCCTCTCCCACCAGAATATTTCCTTAACCATGATATTTTATTAAGGGTTTAACTAAATAATATGAATATCTATATCGTTTAATACTAATGATACACACACAACATGAATATATTTAATGCAATAAAATATGTGGTCTCATGTTTTTCTAAAATAGTTTCATGATTTTATAAAATAACTTCGTAAATATCTACTTCATAAATAAAGAGTTTTCAAATAAATAATCAGAGATAATAACTAATTAAATAAAATAATAACTAACTTCATAAATATATAAATAAAGTAATAAATTTCACTTCCTAGGATTTTATAATACATGCATAAATAAAATAATGCTAAAATAAATAATTAACTTTAAAAATAAAATGCATAGTCTAGCATAGATTGTGAAGAAAGTCACTCACCTTAACATGAATGACTACTTAGGAGCACTAAGTCGAGAGCTCTTGACACCCTACGTGGAGGCACTGCTTCCCCAGGAATGGAAGACGAGAAAGAGAAAAGAAATAAAAAGATAACTGGAGTGAAAATTCTCACAAAAGTATGACCTCTGAAACTCTAGAATGAATTAGCAAGTCTAAACACTCAAAGGATGACTCTATATTTAGGGAGAGGAGAAACCCCCTTCTATAGCTACAAATAATGTGAGACTAATTCCCGACATAGCTTCTTGGGCGCTACAGCCTGCAGCGCGCCCACACGCCACGCCGTTGCAGCGCGCCACCTCCCTAACTTGCATCTCGCGCAAGATGACTACATGTCTCACGTGAGACATCCCCTTGACTAGCGTCTCGGGCGAGACGCCCCTGCGTCTCGCGCGAGACGTGCACCTTTTTTTTCTTTGTAAGGGTCGTTACATGCAACGACTTCTTAGACCTTGCGAGCTCCAGCAACGTACCTCCACTGCCGGATTCCGCGGCCACATTTAAGGTAAGCGATGATGATGCCAATTGGTTCTTGCCTTAGCTTCATCCTCTACCCAATTTCTTCTTTGTAATTGTGTTTATATCTATACAATAGTAATCTATAATAATTTGTATGTTGTTATGATTTTGATTTTAGCTAGATCTGAGTGCTGTTTCACGGTTCCTAGCAATCATGTATGAAGGTTTTGAGGAGTATCACAATTGGGAAGGGCTATGGAGATATGAACAAGAAAATGGATTTTGAACGGTGCTGAGAAGCATCAACACCGGTTAGAACGATAGTCCTGATAAGTAAGATTCATGAACAAGATATATGATGGAATGAAATAATGACTTTAATTGTAAAAAATAAAATAAAACGATCCTACTTGTAAATTTTAAAAGTATGCCATGGGATCAATTTTTTAATTAAAATGCAATGATTAACAAAGATCCAAAAGATGTTGAAGATTAAGTTAACCGTTACCTATATTTCGACTATAACTTCATAGATTTTATATGAAAAATGCAACCCCAAACTTAGATTTCACTAAGAATAATCAAGTGTATTTAGAATGATCATCTATTATCGTAAAATTACCAAGGGTAATGTCTTCTATTTTTTTTCCAATAGACAGAACTTTCATCGCTATTATTTGTTGGTAATTAACTTTTGATCTCCATTAACTTCATCGAAATATTTTTTTTTCAACTCCATTAATTTTTTTGAAGTCCAATATTATTTGTCTGTATCACTTTTATAATGAGGATAAGAGGAAATAATTACCTCTTGCTGCACAATTTTTTTTCCAAAAATAATGGTCGCAGTTTTTTTTTATCAACAAATAACTTCTTTACCAAACACTATTTCCTTTAATTTTTCCGCAACTCATTTTTTTTTGCAAAACCAACATGTCCAAAAAGAGAAACTAACACGACTCTACTTAATTCAACAAGTGATAAATAATTCTACTTCTCTGAACTTAATTCTACTTTGCCAATATAAAGATTTTTTGTATGGGGTACAAAACGCAAACCAACACTACTTAAAAAGAAACCAACAGGATGAAATAGAACGTAACAACTTAGACGAGTTATTCACATGATTTAACTCTATTTTAAAAAAGAAACAAATGCGACTAAAAAAAGAAACCAACACGTCCAAGAAAAGAAATAAACATGACTGATAAAAAAAACTAACACAACTCTACTTAATTTAACAATAAACCACCAGAACTTAAAAAAAAAACTAACACGACTCTTCTTAATTTATAAGATGTTGGTATCTTTGTTTACTTATCACTTCCTTGTCCTTACCCTACATGTACTGGTTTATTTTTATTATCTGTCATAGTTTTAACGTGTCAGTTCCTCAGTGTTAAGTTGTTGATTTGTTGGTTTACAGAGATTGGATTGTTTTTTATTTTGTTGGTTTCTTTATTTTTAAATGTTAGAAAGAAATAATAAAAAAAGGAGTGCTTTGAGTACTGGTGGGTGGTTGCAAGCACATGTAGGAAGAGTATAGGTTGAAGAGAGAGAACATGGGGAGATTGGGGGCGCTTTCATTCTTTTATTGTGGATGGGTCCTACATAATTTGTTGTCCATGCATAGTTGTCCAAAAGTGTTGTTTATGTAACATTTCTGTATTAATTAAGGTGAGTATGCAAGATTCACCACCCAAGTTTAGATGAATCATTCACCCATTGAAATACACCTTATCATAAATGGTTGAAAATGAGATGGAACATTGATAAACTTTATATTGCTTGTGCACCTTAAAAGCTTATCAAACAATCCATCTTCTTCTCTCCTCTACACCCTTCTTCTGTGCCCTCCCTCTCCTTTTGACAACTACCACCCTCTCTGACCACTTCCATCACCACCATTGTTGTCGCCCTCCTCTAACCCACCACCACATTTCCAAACTTAATTTACTAAACCACTATCAATAACTCACCTCACACCACTAACATAAATCTAGATGACCCCATTATCTTTCCTAATATAAATTTTAGCATTTCGTCTTATCACACTAATATGATCTTTCCTAATTCAAATCTTAATATATATCCATTTAACATAATATTTTCTAGTTCAAATTTTAGATTACCTAACAAATAAAATAAATACTATTTAATTCGTTATTATTTTTAAAAAAAATACTAAATTTTGATATATTTTATCTACTAAAAAATAATTCATTACCAAAAAATTATTACTTAAATCTATTAAAAATAAACACAAAATTACACATCAAAATAATTTCGATTAATTCACAAAAAATATATTAATCTTTATTAACTAAAAAGTAAGAGTTTTTTTTCACAACTAATTTGGGAATAAATTTTACCGCCCAAACTATTTCCACTAAATTCTACTAAATCTTTTTTTTAATTCAAATTTAAAATTTCACTAAACTTATTCTATTTAACCTCACTAAATCTTTACTTTAACATTTAAAAGTACAAAAATTAAAATTAAATAATTTGCATTAAAAAAATATGATCAACAAATTTAAAATAATTTCAATACAAATAATTTCGGCACATAACACGAGTACTAATCTAATACACACCAATATTAAAGAACCACCAACTAAATAAATATTTATTCATGTCATTTTCCTTTCAACAAGCATTTCTCCATACACAAAATCAATTTATAATTTTTGATTATAGATAAAATTAAAAAAGCTTAAACTGTGATTGCAGAGCCCTCGTAAAGGAAGGCTCTTCCAAAAATAAGCGTATGCAGCTTAAAGTGGCGAGCACACGGTATTCTTTAGTAAAAGGCGAAAGAATAGTTCGCTTTGTGCTCTCCACACTGCTCCGTGAGTTCAATTAACCCAAACCCTCCCATTTTATAATGTAACCACTTTGCTTCCACATAGTTCATTACTCGATGTGGGCCTTCTTTTCTAGTATAATGTATATAAACGTTGATCAATTATTTTTATGCAGATCGAAGGTGTGCAAAAACGTGTATAGGAGAACATGTAACAAGGGTATACAAACGAAGAAGGAATTAAAAGATGATTATTTACAAACGCAATTGTACTTGGAAGAAAGTATATATTCATACATTAAAGAAAAATTCTAATGGTGCAACAGAAAAATATAAGAGAGAAAGAAAAATTCTAATGTGACTAGGAAACATGCACATCTTTTCTCACATGATAAAATACACAAAATTATCAATACTATAGGTTTGAATTTTCTTGATTTTTGGTACCAGTACTAAGTTCCAATTCTTGTCCAGTCCATCTTCGCATTCGTTCTGATGCCTGATCAACCTGAAAAAGAAAAAATTGAGATTTATCATCCAAAATATAATATGCAATTGCTTGAGCTTCTGTGATTATAAGCTATTCTTATTTTTTTTTTTCCTTGCCATATTTGTAACATTGAATGTCACCAATTTTCAATTTGTTGTCCATTGTTTTAGTGGGGGAAATATGAATTTTTATTTTTATTTTCTTAATTACAAAGAAAAGCACTCATTCTCACCTCATCTTTCCAGTTGGTTTTATAGATGATATACACCAAGATCAGTGTCTGCAAAAGTGTCCCACATATCATTCCAACCCAAATACCCTGAAACAACACTTTCCATCAATAACTATACACAAGATATAAACATGATGAAATCAACTTGGCAAGTGCCCCTCATTTCAAGTTAGAAAGAATACATAATACTACTTTCTCCCATTCACAGTATAACTTATTTTAGGATTTCTTTTGGATGGTTTAAAGTTAGCAATTCATTTTGAATATCAAAAAAAAATATTAGTCGCTTTTTACTAATTTTATTTTTACATTAATTATACTTATTAACGGAGTAAGTGAAAAATACAAATTAAGTTGTAATTTGACTTGAATAATAGGTGGTTCTATTCATTAGTCTCTCACTTAATGGAATCTATAAGAAGAATAAATATACACAATCTTGTTCCTGCATGTAGGATTGTAAAACTATTTTTTTTTTTTTGCTTTTATCAAATTAATTAATTATTATTTTCAATCTATCTATCTATACACCCTAATTTGACAGATATTTTTAAATGGATGAAGTAATTAACTATTAGTGAGAAAAAAAAATTGACTAGTTTTGAGCATTTGAGTAGTAGTTAATGGTTTTGTTTACCTGCACTCTGTAACCAAACTTGTAACCAAGAAGAAAGCCAAGAGGGAGTCCAATAATGTAGTAACAAAATAAGTTGATATAAGCCACCAATGCCTGCCAACCTCCTCCTACAGCAACACCTGCAAGAACAAACACAGAAAGCATTACATTTACATGATGAAAATGTTAGAATATCAGAATTTTTTTCCCCAAATTTAATTGTTTGAATGACTATGACATGTATGATAATTTTTTAAATTGACAAGTGAGTTATATTATTTTATTTCATCTAATCATCATTTTTATTTTATGTCAGAAATTCTGACAACAAATTTTAACTGTTTACCATTACTCTTTACATGATCAAAAATATTAAAATGTCAGAATTTTCACATTAATTTAATTGTCTGACTGATGTAACATCTATACCTTTACATTAATAAGTGAATTATATTTCTTTATTTCTTAGTAATAAATTCTGACAAATTAACATTATTTAAACCCGATTGTCTCATTATATAAAATTTCTCCTTCCATCTCATATTATGCGTCACTTTCACTTTTAAGTTACATTCATAAATTAATTTATTTTGATACAATTTGTGACACTTAATAAGAGACTACGGGAGTATTATACCATCATGAGTACATCATTATTGGGACCTTATTAATTTACCTGAAATAACTGGCTGGACACTATTCAAAATCATGGTAACGCCAAGAAGGGATGCTAACTTGGAAACTGCCTTTTGCATCTCTACACTATTAGTGAAAATGACAGCAAAATTATCTTTTGTGAGTAAGACAACGACTGCACAGAGTATCCCAATGATGAGGGATTGAACAACTGTCACAATGACTGAATATTTTGCTGCTTTTGGGTGTCCTGATCCAAGCTCATTGGAAACTCTTACGCTGAAAAATAAAAGGACAAAAACATAAGACAGAACAAAACATAAAAGAAAAAGAAAATGATATTTGTATTTATTAACTGTGAAATACTATGTCGATTCACATCTTATTTATTATTATATGAAATTTCATTGAAGTGTGGGCTCCACCAAAATTTCATCTAATAGTAAATAGAGTCGACACTGTATAGTAGACAATAAACAACCTTTTGCGCTATGACGGAAAGAAAAATTCAGCTATATATGAGGAATTTACCTAATGGCTGCATTGATCCCTATGAATAACATTCCTTCCCAGCCATTCATATTCATGCTGAAAGAGGGAAAACAAAACTAATATCAAATTAGGAATTCAATAATAACTTAAGAGAGCAGCAACATTAGAGACAGAAGTATGAAAACCAAGAAGCTTAGAGCATGTTTGGTTTGATAAAATGTGTTGTCTTTTTTTTTTTTTTTGTTTCATTTGGTATTTTCTATTTTAATTGCAAAATTGTCACTATTTTTATTTTGTTTCTTGTTTTTGAAAATTCTGTGAAGAAACTATGAAAACAAATGTTTGAAAACGGGAAAAAATATGAAAACTAAGGTGGGAGTTTTGTAATTAATATTAAAAGCAAAAGATTAAAAAAAAGTCTAAAGAGAGAGTGTTTGATGCATTGAGAATAAGAGAAAAGTTTTGTTCTGTATCATTTATCATTTGACACATCAGTTTTATGAGTCATCATTGTCTCTTATTTTCTCTACACTTTTAATGTAGTTGGTGATATATCAAGTAATAAAGGATCCAGAGCAGAATTTCTCTCTCTCTTTTTTGTTAGTGCATCTAAGAATTTCTCATTTTTCTGAAACCAAAATGCCCTAATGTTGCTGTGCATAATCAGAAACACAGCTCCCTAAGAATGTTCCAAAACTGATATAAGTTTCAAGAGAATGTGATTATCCAAGTATATGATCTTTACCATATTGAGAGTGAACCAACTGCAATGACAGGGTTATCCAAGTGACCAGTGAGAACAATCAATGTCATGAAATACCAAATCTCCAAACAAAGCATAACTGCTGAAGCAAAAGACAACTTCACAAATGCCCAGAGATCCTTGAATGCCAACCATGACAAACCCCTCCACCCTTCATTGCACCAACCAACAACATAAACCACCTGTGAGAGAAATTTTTATCAGATTATCGTTTTTAAAGTATAAAACAACCAGATTACAAGTTTTTGAGAGATGTACAAAAGATGTGGGATTTTTTGTTTTGAAATCGGGACAAGTCCAGATTTCTTTTTTTTTTTTTCTCTTGAGTAAACCATCAAATTCGTCTCCAAAGTTGGCAATGTCAGTCAAGTTCATCTCTAAGCTATGAAAAATATCAAATTTGTCCCTATAGTTGTCAAAAGTCAATCAATTTAGTCCTTTGGCGATCGACTTTTGGCCGCCTTGGGGACAAATTTGATATTTCTCATAGCTTCGGAACGAACTTGATTGATGTTATCATCCTTGGAGACAAATTTGATGGTGATGGTTTACTTGTAAAAGAACCATAATTCAGTATATTTGAAGAGTCTACACTGCACCAACGAAATTGAGCGCACCTGAGAAATAGCAATCCCCCAAGCTGATATATCATATGCTGCAGCAGCACCTGCTGTTCCCCACCCCAACACCTTAATAAAAAGTACTAGAATCCCAATGTGCACAACCAGGGATATGAATCCAAGCCATGCTAAGATTCCAACCCTGCTTTGTGCCTGCAAGAACTTCTGTGTTGGGAAATTGATGGCCAATGAGAACATCTGAGGGATTGTTTGGATGGTGAATGTGCCGGCAAGCTCGGCGATGGCGCGGTCTTGGCCAAGGAGGAGGAGGATTGGCTCAGCATAGAGGTAGAGTGGGAGGAGGCAGACGCATGCAGAGAGCAAGATTATCCATGATCTTTGCATGTATACTCCTAGCATTTCTACTTGTCCTGCTCCAAATGCTTGTCCACATAATGTCTCTAGTGCACTTGCCATACCTAGCTGCAAAATTTGGTGTAAGAACTTAAGGCCTCATTTTTTTAAACTTGGGCAAAAAAAAAAACTGCAACAACAACAACTAAGCTTTGTCTTACTATGTAAAGTCAGTTATGTGGATCAGATGATGTCATAGTATCTTGTTATACACCATATTTACATTCAGACTATTAACCTCTAAATCTCTCATAATGATTTGTTTTAAGCAAAAATTGTAACAATTGTTAAGAAGAAAAAAGAAATTGTACAAATAGGTTAGAGCACTGAATTCAATTGTAAAATAATAGTGGAGATGTTTAGATTATCTAAGACGACAACTTCGCTAACAAGTTCAACAAGTTTACGTGTTCTTTGACCAAAGCAAAGGGAATTAATTTGTTTACTAGTTGGAGAAAGGGAAAATTTTAGAAATTCGAAAAGGCTTTTCGCAGTTCAACCATAATATATGATGCCTAGCAACAAGTGAAAATCGCATATTCATATGGGGAGTTAAAAAGGATGGATACTTCAAAATAGTTGGTGTGTCTGTATCGAATATGTATATATGTTAGACATTTCACAATTACTTTCAAAAACTCCTAATTATATTTTACAAGTTCTTACTATCTTTCAGAAACAAGTGAGAGACTTTCTTTTTTTCGCAATTATTGCTTCTTTCTTTTAAGATTTATGGTTTCATTTCATTTGTACTAACTTTATAGGTTATACTGTAGCCGTAACATATAATTTTCTAAAACTGTCATATCTGTTATGTATCTCTGATCATATCATATCCATATCTTGTGTGATATCTGTGGTTGATAGTTGATGAACTCTAAGTCGACTGTTAAAAAAGAGGTAAACATTCCATGGCATTCAAGAAAGAAGCTTACCAAGAAGCCGAAGGAGAGGTTTGAAACCACAGAGAGGGAGATTGCAACAGCAGATAGCTGCACATCCCCAATGTGGCCAACAAATATGTTTGTGAAAGAGTTGACAGCATAGTTGCAAAGTATGTTGAATGCAATTGGGCCTGCAATGGCCCAAAGCTTAATGGACTCGACAGTGAACACATTCTTCAGATCCTCAGTGCTATTGATAGTGTTGTAATCACCAACGTTGGTCGCAACAAGGCCCTCGGGTGCATGGTGTAGTTCTGTGGTCCCCAGCGAGGAGGGACCCACGAACAGCGGTTCCTCCCCCTTCGGATCATCCCCGAGGGATATTGTCTCTTCATCCGAGGACGAGCCATTGCTCTCCCCTGCCTCATTTTTTCTACCTATTTTTGCAGATTTTTCTTTCTTTTTAAGGTCTTGGAATGTAGCTGTTTGCACAAGAAACTTCACACAAAGGTTCGGGAAACTTAGGAGAAAAAATCAGTCTTTGTCAATGTTTATTTTTTCCTTTGTTTCTATGAACAATATTTTTGGTTCATCTAATTTTAAACGTGTGCAGGATTTTATTGGCTATAATTTAGGCCAGCCTTAGAGTTGAATTCCTTTGGACCAAAGAAAGAGACGAGTGAGTCTCCTTCGTTTACTATTTATTTGTGTCTGCTTAATATTTACCGTTGTTCACTCACTGTTTTATCCACTTTTCTGCTTCTTATATTGTCTTCTCGCATTGGCCAAAAATAGAATAACATTGATGTAAAATTAGGTAGAGTTGTTTCTATTGGATGTTTTAATTAAAAATTAACGCCCTTATAAATATCTGGAATTATGAGTATTATGTAGGAGTTAGCACTGCAATATTCAATATGGGAGAAATTAACTTCCCTATAGTTAGTAATAGTTTTGTTGTTACGGTAATTACTTAATATTCTTGTTACTTTATACATTTATGTTTCTTCTAAAATTTAAATTTTTGTAACTTTACACTATAAATTCTGGATGGTCTTTACAAGGGAGGAGGATGCAGCTGCCCCACTTTTTTTTTAAAAAAAAAATACTAGATTAGCTTCTTAAATTATATTTAGTAATTTAAACCACGTTGAGTCGTAATTAGTCATTTTATTGATTTTTCTACATTATATTTTGAAGTCTTTTTTTTCTTTTATTATGGAAATCTAGTTATTGTATCTTCAAGTGGTACGATCAAGCATGCAACATAACTCTGCCCTCTTGTTAGCAGCGATGGCAATAGGACAAGGGGAGACGGATTTATTATTACTCATCCCCATCTAATTCACTCAAACCTTGTTCCCGCCTCCGTCCCATTATTTTTTGCCTCATATCCAAACCCACGTATTTATGTTCGTCTTGTAACTATCTTGCCCTAAATATCCAAACCCACATTTTTTCTTTTTTTCCTTAACAATCTAACTAATAGACCGGATTTTAGANTATATATATTCATTCAGGGTGGGTTTGGGATAGGTGTCCCAAAATCCAAACTCTGAAATAATACAAAATAATTTTCTTTAAATTTGTCTCAACTCAGTTAATCGTTAAATTACCCGACTCAAACGAGACGAAGCAAGTCGGGACAAGGCAAATTATCATCCCTAGTTGTAAGAGTTTTGATACCATTTTAAAATGGTACCAGATTCTGGGTGAAAAATCGAAAACTCAGAGAAACTTAAGAGGAAAGAGATGAACATGTGGTTGAATGAGAAGGTCCCACCTTTCATTAGAGGATCTTGATCCATGATACAATGTACACATTATGGTTTTTTTTATATACCATAATGTTATTTGAACCATTAAAAAAGTATAAACCCATTGGTACTCATCTCACAACGGTTCATCATATATCTAATGGATCACATGATGTGTTGTAAAATAAATAACAAAATGTTTACTCTTTTTTAGTGGTTCAAATTGTACTAACAGTCAAGATTACTCAAAAAGTAAGTTGTGGTACACTTACCTCCGCTCAATAATTTTTTATGGACAATGAATTTAATCAATACCATTATTGAATTAAAAGTTCTTATCAAGTAGATCAAACTCATAAATTCCATTCAATTTAAAAATTATTTGATACATCATCTTTTGAATTTACTTTAACATATAATATGATCTTTAAAATATGAATAAAATATTGACAACTAAATTTCATACCTATTATTGTTCAATTTTTCTAAAAAAATGGTACAACTGATCATCAATACAATATCACATCATTCAAATGTCAAGTTGAGTAAATTCAATGTTTATAAAAAGTTATTGAGCAGAGTAAGCACACACACCCACACGCGCGCGCGCACACAAAAAACTAAAACTAAATGGCCCCAACCATTTTTAGATAAGGCAGTTGGGATGGAGAATGAGAGTCGAACCTTACCATCCCAACTTAAAGAATGCAGAAGTAATTACTAGACTCTAGGCTCAACCTCAACCGGCTCCATCCTTGACTATGATACATTAGTGTTCATCTACATGCAAGTATTCTGGTCTCAATATCTTGATTCTCTTTGAGATACTAGTAAGTCAGATAAAGAAGAAAAATAGTAATATATGTAAATAACCACTGCTGTTCAACTCTATTATTACAAACTCCTTTTAGAACAATTTTGATAGAAAAATCAATAGAAAAAAAGGGACACGTGTATACAACAAAATATCGAATCCCCAGATTCCGCCAAGATATTTATACATGGATATGTAAGCAGACTTGATTTTTACAAATTACAAGACAACCATTCATAATTTTCCCCCCAAAGAAAATAACAAATAAATACTAAGGAATTCTTACAACACAAAAAAATAAAATAATAAAAATAAGAATAAGGCATCAGAGAACATGAACTTTGGCATCGTGAGAACTGCTGCATTGCTTTCAAAACCTCATTCTTCTCAGAGATACCCCAATTGGAAAATGAAACAAAAGTAAGGTTTCTTTCCATGCATCGTGAAAATTGAAATGAATCTTGTAGCTACCATTACCTAACCATGAACTTCATATATATCTTCCATGCATTTCGCCAGCCTTGATCTCTAGAACAATCAAACTAACTCATTGTCTGGTCAAAATATCATCTCCTGTAACATTAAAAGGAAAAATTTTATTTAACTAAAGCTTGGCATAACTGATTCAAAAAGATAAAAATTGTGCCAGATATTCCTTTATGGTCAATAATAACCAATTACAGCATCTAATTGGAACTTTCATAAAGAGGGTGGCAAAAAATCTTTTTTTTTTTTTTTTTAAATGCCACTCTTCATTTTTCATTCCCTTCATTTGGAGAACAACCTACGACTATATATGACAGTGATTCAAAAGCCTCAAACACTCCTTTTCAGTTGAATTAGGGCCGAATTAATTGGGTTCCTAGTAATGTGGTCCAAATGTCGGTGGTTCTAACGAGACCCCCAAAAATAAAAAGAGAATGTTAATATGAAATTGATACATAAGCCAAACCTGATCACATATGGGACAGGAGTCGCTTCTTTCCATCCACTCAAGAATGCAAGATAGGTGAAAGTGGTGTTCGCATTTTGTCAGATGTTTTGGATTCTCAACATCATATTCTGCATGCAAATTAAAAAAACAAATCTCAAATGATTGTTTTCTGCAACTTAGATGACAGAGATCACTTACTTCTCCTGATTTGCATTGCTGAAACATAGAAAATCTAACTCTACAGAATTTGAGTGTGTTTGTTTCAACTTATTTGACCACAAAAAAAAAAAATCATTTTTTTTTTCTTATGTATTGGTATAAATTTTTTAAAACAATCAGATTCTCAAAAAAATTTGTTTTCAATTCTTCAGGAGAAATTAAAAAGAATAGCTTCTTGGAAAAATCAGTTTTCAGTTTTGTCAACTCTAAAAACCGATTTTTTAACCACTTTATCATAATCTGAAACAAACGCGCCCTTAACTTTTAACAAGAAGGCCAAGTCACAACTATACCGTCAAGACAAATAGGACAAACATCCTCCTCTTCTGTCACTAATACTTGAGTTTCATTTGGTTTTGATAGTTCTTCCTTCTTTGGAGACATAGGTGCAGAATTGGCTTGCACTTTACAATCTAATTCTTCGAGGTCTTCGAGTGCAATTAAAGTTTCGAAACTAATACCACTAGCTGTTTCTCTGCCAGACTCGGAATCTGTTGATGCAGAACCTCCTAAGACCATATCATAAGGCAGAGGCGCAGGTGGGGGCTGAAATGTATCGGGCGTGGACGCGTCCAGGTTCAAAGTGACCAGCAACCCAGCAGTGAGTGACGCAGCCGCACCATTGTTAGAGGTTAAGGACCCGCGCTCTTCAAAAGTTGGTGGGCACTGCAAACAGGAGTTTTTTCTGGATTCAAATCATAATCTCATAACAAATACTTATAAACCATAATCTAAAACAATAAACTAATAGCTGGTGGAAAATAGTGATTCTCATAAACAAAATATAGCGTAACCTCCATCTTGTAAACCAAGATTGCTAGAGTAACAGTTTTACTTGATTGAATTTGAACCATTACAATGAATATAATTTCTCTTAAACTTTGTTATGCAATTGCAAACCGTATCTGCCTTCCTTTGTTGAAAAGGACAACTTAGAAGTTAAAACTCCAAACTAATGAAGCTTCAATATTCAATTACATTTTTAATTAAATGACGACTAGATGCAATAGAATTTTTTATAGGTAAAGCAACTTAATCCCTGAAATTATTCTATGCAATTTAGACCTTGAATTTAGTTATTGTAAGAGTTAGTCCCCACCAGATGGGAGCCTCGTGCAATGAGCCGCCCTTTATGATTTAGCCCTTGAATTTTGTAAGAACTGGGTGTGTAACAAATTTACAAAACTCATCAAATATCAACTAAGTGCTTCTTAGAGAGTAAAGTGAGACAAAACAAGGATTGAGTTGATAGGAGTTTCGTAAATTCAAGGATTAGTCTAAAAACTGAATTTCAGTACAAAGTTGCAAGTGAAGAATAACTAAATTTGGCGGACCCGTATGTTATTATTTGATGCAGGGGCCCATGTGAGTTTTAGGGATCTGGTACAACTGCCGTAGCATACTTGAAAGTTTCCTTGGAAAAAACTTATTAATCAAAACAGGAAGAAAGATAAGAATGGTTAAGTTTGGAGTTCTATTCACAATACTTCTTTTGGTTTCTAAATTTTTTCCCTTTTTTCCTTTTTGAAGGGGCAGAGAGACAGTAAGACATAAAAAATTAAACGAACAGAAAACAACTAAGGGATAATGCAACATAGATGAGATGAGTAGTACCAATGTATACACTATTTGTCATCATAAATCTATTCTCATAATCTCATTCAGAATGATAAAAGAAAATATGATGCACACTAATATAGTAAGATTACTAGATACGATTTATCAGACACCATATGTGCTGCATAAGCTACAAATCAGGTAAGAGAGGAAGGAAAATTACTAACATAGTAATACACTGGTGTTCCATGTGGATGAGGTTTTCTGGCAGAACAACAGCAACCTCCCATTTTTCCGGTTGTTGTTTCCGTTATTTAATCAAAACTACCACTGACAGTCTCATTTTCTTCTGCTATGTGGTATCAAAAGGGGATCAGATCAGAGTTCACCAGACATTTTACATACGTTTTGCTATAACAAGGCCAAAATATAGAATTTATGGCGAATTAACAAAAGAAATGGACTTACATTTTTCATTAAACCACAACAACATCAATGGAAACAAATGTAAACTATGCAAACAAACGCCAAGTATATAATTTCAGGGTCATGGGCAGCAAGTCCTCAATTTTGAGAAATGAAATTACATGGAAACAACCTTAGAGCTTATATGTGTTTATATTTTAGAGGGAAAAGAAGAAACTGAAAGCAATATATCTGTCAAGAAACTTCATTATTCGCTGCTTCAAAATGCATCTTAATTCAACTGTCGTATCATTTTTCTTTATTTTGTTACAACATGACAACTAATCCTTGTCATACAAGGTAAGGTCAGCTACATGTATCAGACGGTGTCATGATATTCTTAGGTGCACATACATAACAAGGGATATATCATAAAGAGGAATTCTCTTATGGGCACAAACCTAAGAATTTTCATTTAGGCGCAGACACAAAAAAGTTGGAAGGACTCACAAACATGTGCGCGTATCTTCAATAATGCATGTGGGACCCACTTTTTTTTTTGTGTGTGCCTAAATAAAAATTCTTAGCTTGTGTCTATCCAAGAATTCTTCTATCATATATACCGTACCATGGCAATAGACACAGATGGCTCATTCCACAGCTTTGATCTTCCATGTCTATTATGACTATCTCAGCCAAAATCATAAACACCCGAGTAACACACTACTTAAATTAGCATATAAATTCCAAGAAAAATCAAAACTTTACAAACATAAAAACAATCCACAGAATCAATAACTCCAAACAACACAAAGAGTAAAAGTGAACACAGAAGCAATCAAAGAACAAGAGCACCCCAAAACATAGCAAACACCTTTTAACCCACAATAACACACAAACAAACCGCTTTTGACAGAACAAGGAAATGAAATCCCCAAAAAACAGCACGATCAAGTTCAAAGCATGAAACCCCATTTTTGCAAGGCTCAAAAGGGTAACCAAAAACACAAGTGCCGTGGCCAGTTATTAACACTAAAATGAAAATTGAAAGATGTGAAAGTGAAAGAAGGGTGTGGCTAAAAAGGGGTGATACAGAAAGCACAAAAAAGCTTTACCTTTTTGGAAGGAAGGGATGCAGAGAAGAAGAAGCGTGAGAGGGAGAAATTATTTTGTGGAATTGAGTTTCCCAGGGAAAGGGGTTGAAGTTGAAGGTTTGAGAAAAGTGGCTTTTGTGTAATTTTTGTGTGTATCTTTTTCTTTGTATATTCTCTGTTTTGTTCTCTTCCTCAGTACATTAGTACAACACTGTATCACAAAACTAGACTACATTAATAATGCACGATTGTATGATTGTAATAAAAGAATATCTATATTTATATTACAAAAATGCTACATGTACAGTCAAATTTATACATTTATACATACATCATTAATAATACACAAATTTTATTCTCATGAGTGTATAAACTTTATTTTTAATTATACTTAATTAAGTGCACAAACATTATAAACATTAAAACACAGACTTTATGTATATGAGTATAAGATATATGTATGGTATATATTTGTTGGTGTACGTGTAACCAGACTCTTTGTATTAACATCAAAATCAAAATAAATTGTAAAAAGTGAGCGGTTAACCTTGCTAAATAATAAATGCAACCTTTTCCATGTGATTTAATAATTTCCCATCTTTTCACTGCCCTTCTTGCTTGCTTAATTTTATGCATATTATCAAATGTAATGTAACAATGATGAATATACAATATCTATACTAACAACATAGGATATTCAAATTTCACCATTACTAAATTATCAAATCAATTTATAATTTATAATTATTAACAAAAGTGTTTCAGAATTAGGTAGTTTTTGTTTTTGGGGGGGGGGGGGGTTGATAACAAAGTTGTTCAACTCCCATGGATTTGGATGGTCTGTTTCTAACTTGAGACAGAGATTTCAGAGAGAAAATAATATTACGATAACTATTTTAAATAATTACACTTACAAACATAATTCCTTCTGCAATATTTTATAAAAGAAATAATTCCTTCAATAATATTTGATTGAACATCTATGCAAGTTATTCGTGAGAAAAACGGAAAAAATAATTAAATCATTCTCTTGAGACAAGAAGATATTGAGAATGAATCATTTTGTGTGAGTTTTCATATGACTCAAGTTATGTGCAATATTTTATTATTAGTTATCTTTTATTATGTGTTTTTGTCTTAATTTCACTTTTAAATTGACAGTAAAATCTTACAAATAATTAAGCCATGTGAAATTTTCGATCAATTATTCAGTGTTCACCTATGTAAGAGAAACTTCGGATGTATCCTCACTTTGTCCACCCTATACCTACTATATTCACCGTTCAATGTAACTTGATATTCATCTGATGCAATCATAGTAATAATTTATGGCAGAAATGCATGAAATTTACACATTAAATAGTCCGATAAGTAACCAGTAACTAAGAACACTCAAATTACCATCACACCCTCTCATTTTATCTCTCACCACGAGCTCTTTGATGGCTACCGTCCGCTGCCATACTTGCTCCACCGCGGTAGAGAGCATGCCATGCTCTTGCACGCATGGTCGTTGTTGGGCGTATTGAGGGGTTAGCATGCGATTTTCTCGCGATTTTTCACTCGTTTTTCACTCAAAATTCACAATCTTTGGCTCATTAGATGCGTCTTGGTGAGGTCTTCAATAGCCCTACGGAAATCAAAGGAAAAACATGTCTGGGATCTTTTACCAAACCTAGGGTTTTTGTCTTCAGTTCCAGGCTCAACCAGTAGCGGTGGTGGCGGTGCTTAGTTCTCCTCCTCCTCCTCTTTTTTTCATCTAATTTTGGTTGATTTTAAGTTTGTTGGTTGAGTATGATTACATTATGAAAGAAAGATTTTGTTTCTATTTTGAAGCAAATGAACTTCGCACAGATTGATGTATTCTGTAGCAGCATGGATTGATTGGTAAACTTTTAATATCAAGGGATTAAATTTTAATTAAAGCAAATCAGAGATTGATGTTGCATATCTATTGGAGTCAAAATGAGGAATAAGGGTTTGTTATTTTGCTTGATTTTTTGATGTTTTTATTTGCTGCTTCATTTGGCGTGTTTGTTTTCCCTTTTGGTGTATTTATCTGCTCTTTGCTGGTTTGTTAATGTCTGTGTGGTATGAGTCTTCCAAATCAACGGAGAAGAAAGAGAAGAGTAAAGTGATAGGAAAAAAAAATTTAATTTTTAAAGAAGGGTAAAATTGACTTTTTAAAATTATAAAATAAACATATTAAAATAAATCCTATTATAATAGGTTTGTTAGGGAATATAGTCAAAGTTTCTGTCATAGAGGTGAACGCCGAATAAGTGACTGAAATCTTCACGTCAAAAGTTTTATTCTCAAATAATATCCTTGTCAATTTGGTCCATTTCAACTATTTATGAAACTTATTATCATTCAAGTGCATGAGTACAAAAAGTGTGTTACTTCTCGACATCTATGAAATACGTATCTAACATTCTCAAACCACGTGGTCAACTAAGGTATGCATAGCTTGTCACTTTCACTAACTCTTTGTAAATAATTTGAGGAAATTTCTTATAGTTTATCACTCCCCTTTCATTTTGTGTCAGCAATAACTACTTTTTAGATTAAAAAAAAATAGTTCCTTCATTTCAGGATTGTGCTAAGAAATTCAAAAATATTGTTTGTACCATAAATGCTAAAGAAAGAAATTATTAAAATTTGTACAATTCGTATAAAATTGCTAAAATTTATTATTAGTGTTTTCAGAGTTATCAAATTATTTTAATTTCATAGACAACTTCAATGAAACTTTTAGAAATCTTTTATTTGCATGAAGTTTCAAACAACACACTTCACAAGTTTAGTATTTGACTATTTTAAAATTAACACAACTTAAATCTTGTGGCTTGCATGTGACATTGATGGATATAGTAAAACTCAGCATTATATTTTTAATGTTTTTTTTCTCATCCTAATATTATAAATTTTTTTCTTCTGAAACTACACTACACGTATCTTCCTACCAAAAACAATCATCAATCATGTTTAAATATTTAAGATTTCAAAGGACACGACTTCGAACACAAATTACTCCATAACCAGGACTCAAACCAACCCATGAGACTGGTGGTTAAGCGAAACAAAGAGCATTGTATTACTGTAATTCTCTTTCTTTTTTTTTTCCTCTCCCAATTAAATAGTGAACTTGATATAAAGAAACTGCAGAAGTAAATAAGATCCATTATGTTGCATTTATCAGAAGATTCTTAATATAATACATTTCAAGGGCAACAATATTCTATAAAAGAATGGTACAAGCAAAGCTTATGCTTAATAGAATTTAAAGGAGACTTCTTTGATCGATTACTGTTATTGGCCTCAGAATTCACTCTTACGATGATTTCAATTCATCAGCAGCCATATATATTCCTCCTATTCAATTCAGGCAGCCACACATTCTTTGAGCTGCCTTCAAATTAAACTCGCCTCAACACAAAAATATTAATAGGCAAAAAACTTAGATCAAGTTTCTTAAATCCATTTCATCAAATTCTCACATCAAATAGCGACATGTGGACATTTTCCTAGAGATGAGTGTACACTTTTAGAGTAAACCTTCAAATTCATCTAAGGTTGACAACATCGGTCAAGTTCACCCCCCAAACTATAGGAAGTACCAAATTCGTTCTCAAGGTTACCAAAAGTCGTTCAAATTAGTCTTTTGCCGTCGGTCAAATTAGTCTCTGAGAGGAACTAATTTGATCGACTTTTGGCAACTTTGGGGACGAAGTTGATACTTTCTATAAATTAGGGATGAACTTGACCAACGCAGTTAATCTTGGGGGTGAATTTGAAAGTTTAATCTTACACTTTTAACTTTAAAGTTAATCATTGCAAGAAAAATGTCCCCATGTCCGAAATTGTTTCAAGAATTAGATGAAAACTCAAAAGAACTTGATACGAGTAATATCCATATTAAAACCCTAAAAGATACACTCCCTACCGTTTTTCTAGAGACACTTATTTCCATATACACTATCCTAACCACCTCTAGGAAGTGAATCCTGATGAGTCAGTTCATAGTTTCCGTTTGCCGGTAGATGATTCTCGCTGTCCACAACATTCACTTTTGAGAAAAGGAACAAGAAAGAAGATGTGTATATTGTAATATGCCAAAAGCTGTAAAACATTTCAAAAGAGAGCATAAACATGAGACGGCGAAGAAGACAGAAACAAAAAAGAGAGAGAAAACACATGCACACTCACGTGCAGAGAGAGTGAGATTAGTTTTGTTGTAGTACCTATGCCAAAACCAATAGTTTTCGCTAGTTTCGAGTGTCCAGCTTATTGCTGCCATGGCCAGTGCAGCAAAACCGGCCAGAGCAAAAGCCAAGCGGTACCGTCTCAGAAGCGTACTGACAAAATCGAGGAGCCATCGCTTTACAGTTTGCAAACTGTGGGGAGTATGAACATTGAACAATAAAAGTAAATGAAATTAAAACATTGTGCCATTAATTCCAACTATCTCAACAAATTATGCGATCGAAGTACAAAGAACTCACCTCTGAGGAAAATTTAGTGAGAATCCAACCGAAAAGGAAAGGGACCTACACTTTGTTGAGATCTCTATCAACCATCCAATAAGAAGACCAAGAGCGCCAATCACAATCACAAGAACAACATTTGATGACCTGCATAATTCAAGCATAGATAAGTGCGAAAAATGTCTTAAATGAGTCATTGATGAGGTGTGTGTCTGTGTGTGTATTGACAGTCTAATAGTTCAAGTACCTGGTTGCTTTTGTTGCGGCCATTAGCGCTGTAAGGATAGCGACGGCTGTGTGGATTGCTCGCTTTAATACTTCATCAATAGTAGCAAGATAAAGAAAAGTGCTAATCACGGCCATGAAAGAGAGCCAGAAGTCCATGAACTGAAACATGATACGTAAAGCAATTGTAAAATTCCCACAAACACAAGGATAGCCATTTCTTATTATGTTATATTTTGGATCACACTATTCTTAAGGAAGTAAAATTTGAGGGTCTGTTTGGTTTGCATTTTTGTTTCCTGTTTACGTTTCCTATTTTCAGTTTGTTTTTTGTTTTTCAGGATTTTGTGAGAGAAATAGTGAAAATACAAATATTTTGTTTCCACTATTTCTTTCATAAAATCCGGAAAAAAATAGGAAACAAACTGAAAACAAGAAATGAACACCGGAAACAAAAATGCAAACCAAACAAACCCTTAGCTTCTCATCTGAGAACCTACACGTGCTAAATTACCGACTATGATTGACGCTCAAGGCTTGCGTTTGCACAGCTCAATTCATGCCATTAGAAACACAAATTCCTTACGGCACTCAAAAACTTCTCTTTTTTATATATTTTCTAGAATCTGGAGGGAGAGTTCTAACCTGTAGGACATTATAGCTCAACGCGCACCAGGTACCTACGTCGCATGCATGATATAGTCCACTTGAAATTCCACTGGATGTGAATAAAACCCATTCTGCTAATGCCTGCATAAAGGAAATTATGGATTTTGTACCACAAAAGAAAAGCAACTATGAGTTCCCTATCAACAAAAAATTTATACGATGAGTCGTTACTTTGTTGCCTATTTATCCGAAATGCTGTAAGTTAACAATATAGTACTTCTGATATTCAACTTCTTCAATTGTCAAAAGAAGAAATTTGTTAAAACGAATGAGAAACAAAGGGAAAGGAGGATAAGAAATATAAACCGATTTTCAATCTAAACTAAAAAGGAGAAGACAACAGTTACCAAGAGTAACAGAAAGAAAGGGAAAGAACCACCTTCTGCCGAAGGGCCCAATAGGCAGGAAGTACGGCTGCAACATTTGATACAACGAGAAAAATCGATTGCCGTACATGCCCTACACAAATTTTAAATAGCTGGATTAAGGAACATAAAAAATAAAAATAAAACATACGAAATGTCATGTACAGCATATTGGAAATCTAAAGTTAACAACAAAACATATATTTTACAAACCGAAGAGCAAAACACGAGTAAAGTATACTTGTATATTAATTTTTAACTTCAGGTATACAACACGAATGCTCCAGTATACAACAAATCTAAAAAGAACAAGTACCTTGATGTGTTACAATTTCAATGCTACAGTCAAAGCCTCCATGGTTTCGATCACAAGAGCAGAAGCTGAGGCCAAAAAGCAAACATTTAAAACGATAAATTCCATAATAAATTTACAAGCAAATGCAAAACATGCAGATCAGACGGCATCTAATATTTTTCCCCCCCACAATGTCTCAGTCATTACCAAGGAATTTTACCGTTCTTGTCTATAATTTCAAAGAAAACAAATGAAATGTAAACAGAACTCATAAACTAAGAACAAGAAAAAGAGATTGAGATAAACCTGTACGATGTCAATCCACTAGCATCAAAAGAAAATTTACATTCCCCATGAGAAGAACATCGTTTCGGGCATCGTTCAAGTGAAAGAGACATGGTAGTTAGCCCTCTAGAAGGGTCGCTGCTGGTATTAAGATGTCTTAGACCAAAACCCCAAGTTCCTTCTCTAGCATACATAATATAAAAATCGGCCTTGTCATCACTTGAATCATATAGCATGAAAAACATGGACAGATCACTTCTGTTAGTCTTGTTTGCATAATAATAATCCCAGCTATCAAGCGACGGTAATCCACTGAATCTAGCATACACTTCGTAACCAATCTTCGCATCCGAGGACAGCTGTATGTGAATATTTCCTCCAGCTGCGCCTCGGGGTATGTCCAAAAGAAAGTAAATCCAAACGTTATCAAGTTGTCCGTCGAATGATGAGTTGCTTAAAAGCGGGTCAAGAGGGAAATTCGCAGAATCGTAAGATGCTCCTCCACCAACCGGTAAATAATATGATTCGAAGGGGGTTGGACCTCTCCTTACATATGTCTGCAGACAACCATTCTCAGCTTGTCAATAATTTATTCCTGCACGTAATTATCTTCAAGCATCATGATATAGAACTGATTGTAGCAAAAGGTGTTCTTAAACTTAAATCTATGTCAACAAACCAAGACAAAGAAAATCTTAAGCATACATCTCTATGACTCCTAAACTTCTTGTTATCAGAGTATTTAGTTTTCCAACAAAATATTAATTTACAATACTTTCTATTTTTCTTTTTTTCCAATGAGATACGACTACATGGGATCAAATCCTCATTGTACCCATAAAATTTGTAACCTTAAATGCTATTTGGTAGTCCAAGAAATATCACACTGATAACTTCTAATTTGTTATCATAATTTTATAAACAAAGCACTAAAGATGACAGCTCAAAAAGAAAATAGGGATGGAGACAAATCTTGCAAACTCTACCTGAAGCATGTAGATGTTCATTGTACAATTCGGTCCACCTTTCCCAAGTGGGCAATGAAGCACGTTTGATTCCAACGAATAGCAAACTTTTACAGCGCTATCCTGAGTCTTTGTAAGATTGACAGGTACTATACTAATGTACCAACGACCAATCAGTGGAGAACGAATGACCAGAGGGACGTTATTTAAATCACTGGCATAATCGTGCAAAGTCACCGAAGGCATTGCACCATGGCGAACAAAACACATTAAACTAACAACGTTTGCACCAGAACTGCTGCTTGAAGATGAAGCATTGAATCTGAGTCTGAAATTTCTTGCCATGATGGTAAATTCTTGCGCCACATTCATTATATCCAAGGAGAACAAGTTCAGTACACCCTCACGAACGCAAAAAGTTTCGAAAGTACTTTTGCAAGTCACCGCATTCTCCAGCGGTGGCTTGTTCACTATAGCCCCCGAAGCACTATAGATATTAGATGCGGTGCATGAAAGTGGATACACGGTACTGTTGCAGAAATCCCCGTTCATCATCGAATTTGTGCATGCTTCTACACTTATATTAGCAACGAAGGAGTACGCTGGCCCTCGGATAATCTGCACAAGATAGAGAAGTAACTGCTTATTCATTCATATATGGTTAATGCATCAAGACCTTTGCTGAGTGAGATAGAATGAGGTAACTGAAAATATGATAAGGGATTCAATTTTAGTGCCAGGATGGATGCAAAACCAAATACAGAAATCAATTTTCGAGGTTGTTTCCAATCTGACGTACTAGCTTCCCTTCTAGCATAAACTGCATTAAAAGACTGCAGTGCAAATAAAATAAAACAAACTGTTCCAACAAGTGATGAAACGTTCTTGGAATACTCTGATTTGTTTTTGAAAACATACTTGGATTATAAATCATACCATCTTCGACTGTGTCCTTGTAGGTCCTATGCCGTTGAAAAGACCAATGTACCAAACACCCGGAGATATCTGAAAAATAATTTGTTATGCCTATTGTCATTATATTATTAAAAGAAGAGAAGAAAAATCCCTTGTGAACTAACCATTCTCCCCAAGTAATATAGGTATTAGAGATATAAAACAACTTAAGCTTCAATTAGAGTTGGTGCGTAACATGGTATCAGAGTCTCTATAACTAAGTGTTCAAAAGATCAAGTCTCGGTGACCCTATTCTTTATTAAAAAAAGTTGAACTTCATTACAACTTAGAGTTGGCCTGTGCATTCTCCATGCTTCAAGCTAGAGTTTCAAATCTAATATTGTGCCTTCACCTAACAACTTAAGCATCTATGGAAGGAGACAATGAGCTTGATGACGCAATGCCAGTATAAAGAAATAAAAAAAGATATTGCTCTAAGTAAAAAGGACCTAGAATAATACCTGGTTGTTTGTCAATTTCATTGTGATATTTTTCTGCATGGGAAAGCACTGCTCCACATCAAGACCATTTATCCCTGAAGGAAAAAGTAAACAAAAAATGGTTATAATGGAACATTGACATCAAAAAGTTCGAATAGAAAATCTTGTCCCTTGTTTTTTTGTCGAGAAGGGAGATAGAGAATGAGAGGAAGAACATGTGCACGAATACTCTCAAACTCATTCAAAACAAAGTGCAAGAACAGGCCAAAATGAAAACAATACACACTCGTGCATTCAGTATTTGTTCACTACATGATAACCAAAGGGCCCATCATATCGGAGCACGTAAAATAATGGAAGATGGGAAAAAACTAAACACATTCTAATGAATCAGAACAAGAAACTCCTCCTTTAGATATTATGATGCAAATTTAATGAATGCTGGAAGCTTATTGGGGCTCCCATGGTTCTATCACATTGATGGATAAGGTATACTAAAATGCAAGTTCTCAGCTTCTCATACAAATATTGAAAATAACTGAATAAGTTTATAAATACACTGTAGAGAGAAATTCAAGACATAATGTATGTTCCTAAACTATAGTTAATGAACCTTAGGTGGGTCCACTACCTGAGATGGCTGAATCTTTCAGCGATGTGTTTAAGGCATCCGGCAGTGGAGGACTTCCATCTCTGAAGCATATTATCGGCAATGTGCTCTTTGGAACCTTTTCAATTCTCGAGACATCCTGAAAACAATGTATATTTGAACAAATGAGAGAGGCTGAAATATGCCAAAGCCAATCAAACAGAATGATGACATCCTAAAATCAGGCACACCCCATGAATTTTTTCGGCTGTACAACCAAAAATGAAAAAATTAATAGTCACATAAAGGAAGAAATTTCAAAAAAGACATACCAACAGCCATCATATAGATTCTATTATTCTAAGGTGATCCTATCTACAAGGAAGTATCAATATGCTTACAAGGTCCACATCCGAGTTCAATGCTATAGACACTGCGGAAAACCATGGCGGCAAGTCAACTGGAGCAATGGAAAACATCAAGAGACAAGTAAGATAATCCATTAGTCCACATATATATCTGAAAATGAGGGTCTTTTTCCCTTAAATAACAGAACAATTATCACATAACCAATTACATCACCAAAGCAGAACGAAGGGGAAAAGGAAAGAAAAGTTATTCTTCACTCTTCAACGATACTATTTCTCACCTATGTTTCCATTGAAACATAGCAAAAGTAAATGACAGAAAGCTTATTATTATCTATTTCTTGCTCGGATAGGGACTCTACGGATAGTAGCTAATTGAAACATAAAGTCATTGCATCACAAATCAGAGAATAAACGAGAAACATTGTATCCTGTTTTTCAAGACAATTTCCTGTTCTTGCAGTTTTATTATAAGCCTACAATGATAAAAAAAAATATTGGCAGATAATCAGTTAATCCATCTCTGAACTTTGTATCACAAGATTAACAGCCCCCAATTCACAATGACCTTAACCCTGATATAAAAAATAATTGAAAAAAAAAAATTACAAACTACACAATGAATCAATGATTATATTCAATGAGACTATGAGAGAATCACCTAAGATTCTTCAAAAAAGTAATTTGAAGACAAAAGGATTAGTGAATAATAATGATGATGAATCGACTAACTAATATCACAGGAAAACATGGAGAGAGAGAGAGAGTACAGAAGAAAAACCATTCTCCTATGAATCCACCTTTAAATCAAAATCCAATTCCGACCCATTAAAATTCACACAAGATAATGCTTCATCATGAACAACAGCAACAAAACCAAAGCAATTAAGCAAAAGGGTCACTGCAAATTAGGTCAATCACCTCTAATATAGCGCAAATCAAAGGGCCTGAGCCTAGTCTCAGGATATCTGAAGCTCGAAACAGTAAAGGTTTCGCTTTCACCACTGCCATGCTCATCAATTGCAGAGAAGATGCCTAAGGAGAAAGAAAAGAGCACCAAGACACTGAGAATCAAATTGGGATTACACCACCATATAATCAAATTGAGAGCCATCTTTTGCTATTACAAATTACAATTGTTGTTGTAATTTTGAGGCAACTCCGTAGACCATGGAGATGCAGGGGAGTACAGTAGAGTGAAGCAAAAGGGTTTTAAAGGATTAATTAAATAATAATGAAAAAGATACTAATAAACAATCTTTGTTGGTGAGAATGTAGGGGAATGCAATTAGACAACACCTAAATATTATAAAAATTTAAAATAAAATAAAAATTGACAGAGAAGATCTATGATACGATAATGTTTTATGTTATAGACTCAGTTAAGTAACTTAGAAGTCTTGTTGGGTTGACTTGCTTTCTGAGGTGGTACTGCATACACTATGACTCTGCCAACATTGTAACGCACTACAAGGAGCGTGGAACACACGTGATATTTGGAAATAAGAGAGAGAATGACGGAACAAAATTAAACCATGAGTTGTGAAATTTATTTATGAATCAAAAATACTATATACACACTCAATTTTATACACTCATACATACACCATAAATAATACATAATTTTTATTCTTATGAGTGCACAATCATTACAAACGTATAAATGATATTCTCAATTATACTTAATTAAGTGCACAAACATTACATGCATTAAAACACAAATTTTATGTATAAAAATATAGAGTGTGTGTATGGTGTATATTTTTGGGTGTACGTATAGCAGGACTCTAATAATGAAAGAAAAACAGTAAAGTTACGGATTCTGTAAATCAAAGAAGAAAGTGACACTTCAATAGGTTTCGTATAGTGCAGGGTTGATATGCCGTTTTTAGTTCATATCTTATGAGAGAATATTTTCAAATTATGAAAGAAATGCATTTCCTCATGTAGAATATATCTTTCGAATATGGAAAGCAGTACTATCATCTAAAATTAGAGACATTAATTAATTTCCTATTTCTTCAATCATATTAATTTGGTGAGTTAATCCTAAGATTTTTCTTAATTGTGCTAGTAGGAATGCAAAAGAGAAGTGATTGGTTGTCCTATTTTTCATATAGCCTTATTATTTGTACAACACAAATACATTCAACAACATTTAATAAAGTCTTCCATGTTCTTTATCCGACTGTGCTCTTCACTCTCTCAAACTCATTCAAAGCAAAACGCAAAGCTTTCAGACAAAAGTAAACACGGACATGGAGCTCTTTTAGACAAAGCAAAACATAAAAGCTTAATTGTTTAATAATCTATTGTGTAATTTTTTTTTTTAATGTGTTTCTTTGTTTTGCAATTTTTTTTGTAATGTATTTCTCTATTTTATAATATTTGTTTCTTTGTTGTGTAATATTTATTTATTTGTTATATAATGTTTGTTCATATGTCATGTAATATTTGTTTCTTTGTTTTGTAATGTATTGTTTATACCACAAAGGAACAATGAGAAATAAACATTATAAAATAGAAATACAAACATTTATAACACAAAAAAACAAACATGACAAAATAGAAAAACAAACATTGCAAAGAAGAGAAATAAACATTAAAAAAATAGATAATCAAACATCATCAAACACAAAAACAAACAATATTAAACACGTAAAAACTTTTGAAAACAAAGGCGATGTGACTGCTTTTTAGAAAGGGTAACAATGATGGAGAATTGGTCGGAGGGGAGGAGGTCAAGCATGATGGAAATATTTTACTTCATGGAGTCTCTGGTGGAATGGACTTGTGAGTGGAGACGACATTGTCAGAGAAGAAGTCGGCGACGTCGGAGACAAGGCACGAGAGGTGATGGTTGTAGAGGAACACGGGTGAAGGCAACGGCGTCAAAGATGAAGAGGGAAGGGAGAAGGGGAGGTTTAGGAAGGTGGAGAGGAGGGTCGAGGGAGAGGTGGATGATTGGGTTTAATTTGGTGAGAGTGAAAAGCGAGTGTATTTTGCATCAAAGTCATATGTTGATTATACGTTTGATGTATTTGTGTTATACAAATAGCATTTCTATTTTTATATTCTTATTCATCCAATATGTACACTTGTCAGAATCTAAAAACAGAAATTAGTAAGATAAGTTCATATTTTGAAAAATATACGTATAAGATGGGTAGATGATAAGCTAGACCCGAATTAGTTGAGAGTCGACTTGAGTCATGCTCGTGGTGTCGGCCTGTTATTTGTTTTCAGGTTTTTCATTAGATTTGGTCAATCGATCTAGCCCAAGTCGGCTAACATGTCCGATCCGAGTTGACTCATTAGGGTTTCAGTTTGTTACATTTTAAGGTTTTGACTTTAGTCGATTGATGGGTTTGGCTCAATAAGCTTTAGGGTTTTGGCTCAAGTCAGACAATGAGTTCGACTTGAGTTGGCCAGAGGTTCTATCCCAAGTTTGCTAGCTAATCTGGCTTAAGAGGACACCAATATATACAGATTCTACAAAAATGTGTCCTTCAAATTTCATCAACAGAAGGAAATAAAAGAAATATAATTGCCAAGCTTTCAACTACACATGTCATGGAATCAGTAGTTCTTATTCATCATGTAAATAAACAAAGGAAAATATATTGGTCTAATAGCTTTTTACTTCCTCCGTTCTCGAATAATTGTCTCTTTAACTTATGCGCGGGTTTTAAGAAAATAATTAAAAATATGTATTTTACAAAGTTATTCCTATTTAATATCTTCATTTTTATTATCTCTCTCTTCCACTAAGTTTTTTAAAATGGGGTATTGTAGGAAAAGAAGTAATTAATATTATACAGATTTAGAAGGTGAACAATTATTTGTAAAAATACCAATATGAAAATGTGGACAATTATTCGAGGAAGGGGGTTGTATCTATTATCGCCACACAAATACTCCTTTCGCTCCTCAATAGTAGCTCCTTTAGAAAAATCAAATTATTCCATATTAGTAATCTCTTTAGCATTTTAATACAGAATTAATTACTACACAATTTTATCATTAACAGCGAGAGACTTTAATGGGAAATAACTTAATAGAAAGGTGAATAATTAATAAAGAGAAAAATATACAAAGGATAATATAATAAATTAAGTTTATTTATTTTTATAAAATTAAGACCATTTAATAATTTTTTTAAATTCTGTTGCATTATTAACCTAAAATAGGGTTATTGAGGAATGGAGGAGTACAACTAAGACCAAATCTTCTAATTACATTCTACAAGTGTAATGGTTGTTATACATTCGAGCTAAAAAATGGGTCAAGTTAACTCATTAACACGACCCACCCCAACTCCTTTGGGTCAAGTTAGCAAGTCGTAGCTGACTAGCCTGTCACTTAAATAGGGTCATATGTCAGGTTTGAATTATGCCACCTAACCTGATCTATGACTTGCCTACCATTATTTCATTATTATTATTATTATTATTATAAAAAAATATTTTTTCCTTTTTATCATTAGATTTATTTTCTTTTTGGGCGGAAGTCCATTTTATACATTAAAAAATAACAATTTTTTTAAATTAAAAATATGTTTTTATTTAAAAAAATGTTAGATAAAAAAAATGAAACTTTTATTTAAAAAAAAAAATTATCACGAAGCTTAATCCAATCCGTTAAAATCAAGTCGGATGATAGGCAGATACTCATCCCAAAAATGACATGACCCAACTCAATTTAAGCAGGTCAGGTCTCTAATGTGGGCGGATCTGACCCAACCTTTGTAAAGCCTCCATTCTACTTGCTTGATTTAGTTGAGAACAAAACAACCTGAACGCACCCAATGGAAGAGACTCCACGTTAAATGAGATACTGAATCATGATAAGTATAGATAACAGGTATATCAGGAATCAGTAAAAGACCTAACCAATATGCTTTCGTGCAATTCTATTGGTAGCAAACACCTATCTGGGGATTTTATCTATGCATGTAAACCCGTTTGCTATGGTGCTCTTACCTGATATAGTAGCTTTGAACGAAGCGCGAAATGATTCTTGATTCGTGTACACTCATATGGTATTTGATCATTTTTGTTGGGTCTCATTTGGATTTGAACATTAAAAAAAAATGGGTTCTCCAAGATCAAGATCTTCGCCACGAGAGGGTTCTCCGTTGAGGAAATGGTGGCCCTCAGCGGGGCCCACGCCATTGGGTTCTCCAGTTGATAATTGTAATAGTTAGGATTAGCTAATGGTTTAGCTAATTAGTGGTTGTTAATGGTTATGAGGAGCCTATATATAGGCTTGCTCTACTTATAGTTAAACATACTTTCTTATTCTATCAATTTCATTCAGTTTCATTTTCTCTCTTTTTCTTCCTGGTACCATGGATTTCAACATGGTATCAGAGCCATGGCATCCACCTTGAAGCTTCCGCCACTCATTTTTCCATTTTTTTTTCGTTTTTTTTAGTTTCTCAGTTTTTTTTTCTTTCATTTTCCATCTCAGATTTCACTTTCTTTGCCTTATTCTTCAATTTTCGTTAGTGCACATGGTCCAGCTTGCTGGGGATATTAGAATATATAGATGATATAGCTAATTGTTGTTATGGTAATGAGTTAGTTAGGATTAGCTAGTAGATTAGCTAATGGTTTGTTGTCATCGTAAGCCTATATATAGGCTACATCACTTGTAATTCAACAATCTTTCTCATTCAATCAATTTCATTTTAGCACATTCAATCTCAATTCTCTCTTTTCTCTCTTTGATACCATGGATTTCAACATGGTATCAGAGCCATGGCATCCACCTTGAAGCTTCTGCAACTCATTTTTTTTTCCTTTTTCATTCTTTCATTTTCTTTCGTTTTCCTTCATTTTCTTCCTTCCCAAACACTATTTTCTTTAGCTTTCTTTTATTTTCTCAAAAGAAAAAAAAAACAAAACGCACAAAAGCAAAATCAAAAAAAAAAAAAAACCACAGCGTTTCTCAGATGTGGACTCCATCTCTTTTTTCATTTCCATTTTCTCTCTACAGCTCTTTCTCCCTCTTTTCCATTTCAGTTCATATACTTTTTCTTTCACTTTCTTTCTCCAATTCTTGCAAAATCACTCTGTGAAATTTCAGAAATGAAGGAACGCGGCTATCGGCAATCAACGTTGTCGTGCTGGTTCCTTCAACATCGCTGCTATGCGGTCGCACTCCGCCACGTGAAGCCGCATCACCACCGTCCATTTCGCGTTCGGTGCCAACGAGACCACGGATCTACGCGACTGGTTTTAGATCTGGTTTCAGATCTGCGCGTCTGTCATCTGTTCATCACCGATCGACGTCGGGAAGCTCGTCGTCGCCACCGCCGCAGTTGCTGTCATCTGTTTGTCGCCATCACCGATCTGTTCGTCCGTCATCTGTTCGTCGCCATCGCCGATCGACGTCGGGAAGCTCGTCGTCGCCAACGCCTCCACGATGTGGATTCCGTTTTGCTCACTTCTTGCTGAATCGACGATGATTTTTCCGTCCTCTGCAGCGAGGTGCAGTGATTTGAGGTCCGATTTCAATTTTTTTCCCCTCAAGATCCGCATGGTTTCTGCTATTGTTGTTGTTGGTTCCTGCCGTGGTTGTGACGCAGATCTGGTTTGCTCCGTTCATGGCTCTAGTTTTGTTGATGTTTGTTGTTGCCGTTTGCTCTGATTATGACTGGTTCTGGTCTGTTATGTTGATTGTTACACAATATGAACATCTTGATTGGCTTAGTTCAGATATGAGGTCCTTGAAGATGTAGTTTCTTACTTCTTGTTGATGATGCACACAAGGTGTTTGACGAATTGCCTGAATAGATGGTGGTCACATTTACTTTGTGTGGACATAGTTTGGTTCAGATTCTGTTGGTTTGGTTACTGGCTTCTCGCTTCTGTTCGAATATTCATCTCTAGTTCAGATTTTTTAGTGTGGCATTTTCTGTCACAAGTTTATGCTTTGTTAGCCTTGTGTGGCTTTGATTCTGATTTGATTAGCCTTATGGCTTTGTATTTGCTCTTATCTTGGGTGGTTAAGTGTTGAATTTAAGCTTCTACCCTTGATAATTGATCTTTGTTTGCTTCTGTCGAGTGGGTAGTTAAGTTGTTCCCGTGTTGGGACCATTTGCAACCAGTGTCGTTGAGACGTTGGAGGAAGGTCGAAGGGGCTTCGGTGAAAGTCGAAGACAAGAAGGTCGAAGGGGCTTCAGTGAAAGTCGAAGACTTCCAGGAACTAGGAACTTCGGTGGTTGCGGCTGGTTTTCAATTATTTTCTTAGCATTGTGTTGCTTTTTTATTTTAACTTGTATTGTTGTTTCCAAGCTGGACATGTTAGTGCACATGGTCCAGCTTGCGGGGGGTATTAGAATATATAGATGATATAGCTAATTGTTGTTATGGTAATGAGTTAGTTAGGATTAGCTAGTAGATTAGCTAATGGTTTGTTGTCATCGTAAGCCTATATATAGGCTACATCACTTGTAATTCAACAATCTTTCTCATTCAATCAATTTCATTTTAGCACATTCAATCTCAATTCTCTCTTTTCTCTCTTTGATACCATGGATTTCAACATCCTACGACAGCGAGATCAGCGTTGTTCAACCCTCACCTCGCGCAAGGGTTGCAGAAGGCTTCGAAGCAGCATATCAGTGGTGGTGAGATGCTGTAGTGGTGGCACCAATACTCTATTTGGCCAATCTTCATAATACTTAAAAAAAAAATAAACAATCTTTTTTTACATTTTTGCAATTAATGGTGTGTGTGTTATAAAGTTTTTAAGATTTATTTTGTGGGGAGATGGAATTTGCTCACACTCATGGGCAGAGCAAAGTAAATATTAAGATATTTGTTTACAATAAGGTTGATGTACAAATATCATTTTTAGAAAGGATATTAAATTATGTAAGAAATAAATTTTCTCAAGTAAAATATATCTTTTGAATATAGTAAACACTATCTAAAATTAGCGACATGAATTGATTTCATTTTTCTTCAATCATATTATTTTGATGAGTTAAGATTTTTTTTTTTTCTATTATGCTCATAGAAATGCAAAAAATAAGTTATTGTACATTTTAGTTGAACATATTCTCCTACTTATCCTATAAGACTATAAGTACATTTGTCAAAATCTGAAACTTAAATTAATAAGAGGAATTCAATTTTTCAACAAGTGTATGTATAGGATGGATAGGAAGATAAGTTAGGTGCGAGTCAGTCACCTAATCGGCCTATTAAGGTCTAGCCTGAATTAGTTGGTGACATTAGCCTGTTATTGTAACATCTCGTTTTTACTTAAGAAGAATTTCGCCTAATTAATAAATCACGAGCCAGTTATTTTGATTGAAAAATTTTAAAAAGTTATTTTCTAAAAATATTAGTCAAAGTGATGACCTTGTAATCCCGAGAAATTTTGCGAGAATCGCGCCGATTCTCGGCCATCGTCAGAATTTCACGGGTATCGAAGGCGCTCGTAAAATAAATTTTATAAACCTAGAAAATGCGAGTGCCTTAGATAAAAATTAAATTCCTTATTGGAATTTTGTGTCGGAGGTGATTTGCTTGATTTGGTAATTTTCATAGTAATTTTCGGTCTCTGCCAAAAATTGACGCGCGTACCGACAGTACCCGTAAAAATACACTTTTTACCTGGGAAAAATTTAGAATATCCTAGTTAAATCCCAAATTCATATTCTAAGTGATTAATTAGTGTTAAACTATGATTAGATAATTTTTATGTCGATCGTTAATTTTTCGCACGCGCAAACACGGGCGTAACCGGATAGTTAACGATCAAACACAACCGAACACGTAACAATTTTGGAGCAAAAATCTACTCACTCATGGCCTGCACCCAACACGGAAGCCAATGCCTCTCTTTTTCCCTTATTTTGCTTCTTAAAACACTCCATTGACATACATTGGCTTAATCCAAAAAGTAGTATTATTACACCTATTTACTTTAATATATTTTGTTAAGAATAATATATATTATGTTTGATTTGATTTGATTTGATTTAATTTGATTGTGATTTGTTTTTGGCCGTTGTGTTTTTGGCCTATAAATAGGTTCAGCCTCTTATGTAAAGACATATAACTCTCATAATACAATTCTATTATTTCTTGTTCTCTATATTTTCTCTATAGTCTTTATTGTGTCCTTTTACTCGTTCATCCAATATGTTTAACATGGTATCAGAACCATGGACCCTCCGTGAGCAATCTCGTCTCTGCCACCTCTACCTCCGTTGCTACTCCTCCATTCTTTCCCCTGACTCCTCTGAGAAGAACCCCGAGCGCGTTCTCGACATCTGCCGCGCCGGCTCCCTCACCTCGGACTTCCACCTTGACCGCATCGCCCTCTCCATTGTCGTCTCCAAGCTCTCATCTTCTCCGACAAAGTCGCCGGTGGCGACTCCTCCGAAGTCTCCGTATGTTGCCTATCGCTGCCTCTGTGCAGTCTCCGATGTTGCCTAACGCTGCCTCTGTGCAGTCTCTGTATGCTGCCTATCGCTGCCTCTGTGCAGTATCCGATGTTGCCTAACGCTGCCTCCGTGCAGTCTCCGTATGTTGCCTATTGCTGCCTCCGTGCAGTCTCCGATGTTGCTGCCTCCGTGCAGTCTCCGATGTTGCCTGTTGCTGCCTCCGTGCAGTCCCCAATGTTTTCCGGACAAGTCCTTGGCACAACTCTTTTTTTCCCTTAACAACCTTCGCTTGTTACAAGCTGAAAGCTCACAGAGCTTTAGCTTGAGGGAGGGTGTTAAGAATAATATATATTATGTTTGATTTGATTTGATTTGATTGTGATTTGTTTTTGGCCGTTGTGTTTTGGCCATTATGTTTTCAGCCTATAAATAGGCTCACCTTCTATGGTAAATCACCTCAGATGATAACAACTCTCAGATAATACAATTGTTATTTCTCTGTTATATATCTTTGTCCTATATTTTTTGGTGTCCCATTTTATTTTAATGAAGATTTGCCCAAAAATTCCCCCCCAAGGCTGCATATGCTACGGCTACAGCCATGCCACCACCACCATCATGTGATTTTTTTATCCATTTTGGCAAACAATGGACATGCATTGGTCAAGGCCAAAAGCTATCATGATTACCCATCATAACTTCATACAAAAATCTACATTTGAAGCCTTATTACTCCCTAGCAAAACTGCAGCCCTCACTCTCCCATTTCCACTCTTTACTCATCTTTTACTCACCAAGAGTTTCTAAGAAAAAGCTTGGAGAAAAACCACCCAAGAACCACCATTCCCTTAAACCAAAAAGCAAGCATTCTTCCACCATTTTCCCTAGTCAAAACCTGAACCCAACTCCTCTCCTTTTCATCACTTTCTTTCATTTTTCCTACACCAAAAATCTAGAGGGAACACCATCTTGTTTTCTCTAGAACACTAAGTTACACCACTTGCAAGCAAGGAAGCACCGAGCTTGGAATTCTCAAGGACCCTTGAGACGCCCTCACTCAACACTCATCACACCACACACCTTCATCTTCAAAGGTGGGTAAACTAACTAAAATCATCCCTTGATGGTTCTATGCCTTTTGCATGTTTATGTGATCTATGAGAAAATATAACATAATGTGTTATATGCCTTGGAATGAGATTGCTTGTGTTATAATGGTTTGATTAAGATAAATGTACCTTTAAGTGGTTAAAAATCTGTGGGTAAAGTTGTGATTTGATCACCCTCTTGGAGATTTATGAATGCTTGCATGTTGCATGCAAGTATGTATGTGGCTTTATGAGCATATGTTATGTTATGAATGTTGCATGCATGTGCTATTTTGTGATTTGAGGATGATAATATATGATTTATGAATGCTGGAATATGTGGAAAAATATTTTAAGTGTTGTACATGGAAGAGTTTTGAGGAAATGTGATATAGAGCAAAAATGAGATTTTGGGTATACAAGGGCAAATCTATAATTTTGGGTATGAGGGTTAAAAATCTGGGTTTATTTTCGTGAAAAATGGGTTCAAAACTATCAAAAACCTTGGGGTCAAGACTTGAGTCCATTGGATTGTGGTTAACTAAAATTTTGAAGGAAATCGGTTTTTTTGGGCAGAAATGGCATTTTGATCATAAAAGGTCTCAATAGCTGATGGTAATCTAATCTATCTGAGTCCTTAGATGCCTGATAATTGGTTCTGACTCTAATTACAATGGTACCAATGGTCAACGAAGATTTTGTCGCTAACTTACAGTTCTATCATAGATATAACTTCCTTGAAAACATTTCTTAAAATAAAATGAACATAATAACTGAAAACTGCACTAACTGATAACTAAAATAACTGACATGATCATAACATTTAAAATCCATGAACATACACATGCAACATGATGATCTTTATGAAATAAAACAATATTCTCATGACTTTTCTTAAAAAAAATTCATGATTTTTAAAATCCTTTTGTAGTTTTCGTAAATGATTTAGTTAACATGTTCGTAACGTTCGTAAATATAATTTTCATAACAAAATAGAATAAAACATATTTCCATAAAATGGTTCAACAAAACGTTTTCACAATTTTTTTGTAAATTCTTATGTTCTATAAATGCTTAAAATATGCATGAACATAGAATAATATCTAAAATAAGCATGAACAACAAGTCACCTAGAGTTGCTATAGATTGATTGTCGTCCTTCACGAGCTCGGTAGGAACTCAAATGACATTGCTAACTGACTCAAAACATTCTAATGGCATGACGTTGACACCCTATGTGAAGGCACTGCTTCCTCACGAGCAAAAAAAATAAAACTAGAACTTGAGAGAGTTTGTGCTCAAGGCACAACCTTCAAAGCTCTTTAAGTGAAATAGTAAGTAAAAACACTCAGGAGAATATTCTATTTATAGGAAAAACTGACTTCTCAACCAAGTCATTGTCGTCGAGTTTTTGTAGCACTCTATGAACGCTGCATTGCCCATTTCGTCGAATTGCTGTAGCGTGTTAGGGCCGCTACAACGGTCTACTGTTTCCTTTTCTTTTTCTTCTTCTATTGTTAACATTGAATCAACAATGTAACTAGAAACCAAAAATTGACTATTATTAATAAACGGAGGGAGTATGAAAAATAATAATGTTTTAAAGACTTAACTCATTAATTTATAAGAAATTGAGTTATTTTGTGCTTCGATGACTAGGAATGAAATTCAAAGTTTAGTCAAATATTTATTTAAGTGTGAAATGTAATTAGTATGTACTTGTTAAGTTTGGTACGTGTGAAATCAACATGATTTTCCGATGATCCCCAGAGCTAGCAAGTGGAAACGCAGCTGTCTGGGTTGACCCAATAGGCCAAAACCTGCAGGCATAGAAGTCACCCATGTTTAAGACGATGCACACACGTCACTTTATCCACCTTCTAGGTACTACTATAACAACCATTTTTCTGTCTGTTACTATATACATATACATACATATATACATATACATACATACATATATATATATATATATATATATTCATTTATTATTATAGACTTGACTTTGACAACTTTCTTTAGTTTTGGTCTTCTCCACTTACTGATCACCACTTCAATTGCACCTAAGACTTCATTAGTTTCTTTCATATAACTACGTAAATTGTACGCAAGTTTAGCGTAATCCATCCGTTGTAGTTCGTAGAGAATCATATTATAGTATAGTATCTAGTTTAGATGTGAGAACTCACAATTAATGATATAGGTAGAAAGTCCTTGTCTCTGTTGTAACTTTTGTCTGAATTTATATAGTTTTGGGTTTCAAATGTTAAACTAATCAACTATATTTTGTTGCAAATTAACGCTTGTTTTGTTGCAAATTAATTTCTCGGCAAAATTAATGAAAAAACAATATTCAATTTTCTGTTTCAAAACAAAAATATTTTTTCCAAATTTCAATACCAATCATCTCGAACCAAAACATATTGAAGACATTTTCAATTGCTTATATAAATATTTACATATTACTCACTAATGTATAACAACGTTCACAACGAAAAAAATTAAACTTAATTTTATGGAGCACCAATTTATTCTTTATTAACTATATTAATAACATACAATTTTCTCCTTTTCTGATGAAATAAGATTTTTACCGGAAAGGAGGGTGTTGCCCAAACTTTGTGGTGGGGACATAATGTTACAAAAAGCAATATTGAAATTTCTGTTTTGGGCAGAACAATTTTCAAATTACCTCACCATGAAAAAATAAAACCTCATTCCAACTAACTTGCATGTGACAGAAAAGTTAAAAAAAATCTTACGAAAGATATATCTAGAAACTACAACGAAGGATCATTGGATCTGGTCCCCCTCCCTACAATATTAAACTACCATCCAAAGAGAGCACATTTTTAGCAAGTGATGCATGTGTCCACAATCATTATAATATATATAATTAACTATATATATATATATATATATATATATATATTATTTTCTAAAGAGTAAAGTAGTACTAGCATCGGATAGAATCAACAGTCAACACAGTCAATTTCACATTAGCTTCACCACTAAAATCTATTGCGGAGTCCCTAGAAAAATTCACAAATGTAACATATTTTTACACTTCAAGTAGAAATTCAAAAAATTATCAAACTATAGTACATAATTGTCAAATTATGACAAATTATCAAATTAATTTATGAATTTAATTAGAATGCACTAATATAAAATAGTTTTACATTATCATCAAATCATATGTTGATACATCCACTCCTTATAAAATCATCCAAACAAAATGTCAACTGTGTAAAATCTTTTACACTTTCAATTCATCAAAATTAATCTCTTAATTTGTACCATTAATAAAAGAGATTCTCTTTTTAGTGTCCAACTTTCTATTTTTACCTTTATTCACTATCTCATATTTTAGATAATTATTCAACACATTGCATAATTAATAATTTTTTTTGAAAAATCTTTTAAAACAAACTCTCACTCCCTTAAAAGTTCAATTATCTACACTTTCATGTTACTTTTTTTCTTAATTCTCTTTCTTTCCCATTATTATCTATGTTAAAAACTTGAAATAATTTGGCATTTATTTGCTAAAAGTGTAAAACTATATCATTCATTTACAATTAAATACTATACAGGAGTTCAATAATAATGCGTTAATCCACGTTTACAATTGGAAGAGAAAGAGCTCCTTAAAACAGCGAGTAACGGAAATGGCTCACTTAGAGGGCACGTTGCCCTTTAGATATTAAAGTGTAAATGACCAAAAAAATACACCTGTTTTAATTAAAATTATTTAAAACATAATTACGCGTTAATTATATTTTAACAATTAACATGTATATACTTTAATATCTAAATTACAATCTGTACTTTAGAGGAGCACAACCCAATAACAAACCACAATAGTAAAAAAAAACAAGAGAAGAAAGAATCCGCTAAAACCATATCATCCAAAATTCTCTCAATTTTGTATCCGTGACATTACATTACATTTATTAATTATAGTTTTAACTATATATACATTGCCCTAGCCCCACCAAAAAAAGAAAGATATATATACCTAACCTAAATATACATACAGTAGAGAGAGAAACAATGCAAGACACCCCCAAAAAATATAATAATGAATAATTAAAAGTTAAAAAAAGAAAGGGAAAAGTAAAGGGGGGGGGGATTGTAGTGTAATCTACTCCGCATAGAATTCAGACACTCCAGAAGCTTCCCAGAGCCGTTGATTGTACTCGTGAACCTTATGATCGGGAACGAACGGCGTCCTGCAGAGCGGGCACGTCCTCTGGTCGTGGTCCATCCAGCGGTCCACGCACCCCATGTGGAACACGTGCCTGCAGTTCGCCATCGGCCTCACCTCCTCCTGCCCGCAGAATTCGCTCAGGCACACCGCGCAGCACGGTTCTCCGTCGAACAGGGCGGCGGGGAGGTCGCGGAACAGGACGGCGGGGAGGAATTCGCGGATGAGGAGGGCGGAGAGGGTTGGAGTGGAATTAATGGGCCCGTAATGATGGGCCTCTTGGGCCCGTGAGGAATAGGGGTAGTCGAGGGGCGTATCGAGGGGGAGGAGGTCGGAGAGGCCGAGGAGGCGGAAGAGGGAGAGGACGAGGCCGCGGAGGGCGGCGAGGAAGGTGAGGAGGCGGAGGAAGGTGTTTGGGACGAGGACTTCCGTGTAGCCGACGGGGAACCCCATGGGAAGGAAACGGCGTAGAGAGGAAATTGAGAGAGGTTCTTCGTTTGTGGGGAGAGAGGAGGGAGAGAATGGGAGGCTTATAAATAGTGGTGAGGGAGGAGAGGGGTGATAGAGAGAAAGCGCTGTGACGAGAGGGACTGAATGACCAATGGAAGATTAGCTACGTTGACAGATTTGAGAGGTTGGTGTTTTTTGGACGGCACTCTGCTTTCTTTTTCTTTCTCTCTCTCTCTCTTTTTTTAAAAAAAAAAAATAAAGATTTCATTCATAAAGTAGTTACATGATACTTAAATATAATATTAATAAGATACGAATACATTATTTATTTTGAATTAGTCAAAAATTTGTCTATTCATTACCTATAAATTATTAATGTTTAAACATCTTTCATATAAAAGATTAACACTATCAGTGCTACAGTTTGAAAAATACATTACATTTTCTTTTACGATATATCTAAAACTTCTTTATTTATAACATTCCTATAAAGAGAAACAAAAACAATTATAAAAAAAAAAAACACCATCAAAGAGAAAAAAAAACTACATCCATAAAAGGGAAAAAAACACAAAAAAAAAAATATAAACACCCACAAAGGACAATAAAAACATAAATAATTTTAAATAATGACAAAGAAAAAGAGGAAAACTAAACAAGCAGAGAGAAGAGAGAAAAATAAAGAGTAGTTTTTGTTTTAATTATTATTATGTGTTTTATGTATCTTTTGTTTTTCTCCATTTTTAAGAGAGATCAAGATCATCACTTTTTTTTAAATGAGAATGAGAGGGTGATGTCCTTAATCTTACTATTCATTTAAATGGAGAGATTATGTCAACATGACATCATCATGTAAATAAATTGTGAGATAAGGAACATAACTCTCTTATTTTCATTTTGAAAATGAGAGGATCCAAATTCTTTTTGGACATGGACCATAGTTAGGACTATGATATTGTGTCACTTTTTTTTTTTCAATTTCTATTGGTTAACCGCACTTTTTTTGGAATGTCCTAATTGGTTCTTAAATTTTTTATTGGTGTCCATATTGATTCTTCAAAAAAAAATCTCAATTTGTCCTTGAATGCTCCTAATTAGTCGTTAAACATTTCAAACATTCCCCTAATTAGTCCTTAAATATTTTAGACAAAAGGATTAGTGATGATAATGTTTAAAATATTTATGGATTAATCATGGACTTATTTTTTATTAAAGGACCAATGCAGGCACGGGTAAAAAGTTTAGGGACCAAGTAGTGCATTCTCTATTTTTTGGTGGTAAATTCATTGTATCTACGGTCATTAGTCATTATTAATTCTATCATAGTAACAAAAATTAACAAAAGGTAATAAATTGTTAGTCACAAAATATTTTTTTATTTTCATGAGTGAGGATCAAACTCAGATCGTCTCCATGTTACACCAACATGATTTATTTTGGTCAACCGCATAAAATAATTTTATCACGTCACTTCATCATAGTTAATATGTTGATTACAATTAGGTGATGTTATAAATAAATAAATAAATAAAATGTCACTTTAGAAGGACGATTTTTTGGGCTGATAGCAGTGACTAATCCACTTGTTAGGGCTGTCAAACGAGTCAGCTCGACCCTGTTTAGGTCCGACCCGGTTAACTTGTGGCCCTAAACCGGTTTTTAATACTTGCGGACCGATTTTTATATGTTTGAACCGTCCATTTATATGTAGGTAAACGGGTAAGCCCATAGGTTATGTCTATGTTAACATTAAACAAGCTAATTTGGTTTGCATATTAAACGGGTCGGGCTTAAATGTGCTTTTGCTATTTGCGGGCCGAAATATTTTATATGTTTAATCCGTTAATTTAACCGGATAAATGGGCCGATTTCATTTTGATAACATTACCACTTGCAGTAACTCATAAAATAGTATACTGTTGACCATGAAATGTTTTTCATTCCCATGAATGAACATGGGACGCTTATTCTTAACTGAGAAGAATGGACGGGTATTCTTATATGTCAAGCATTTGAACGGGTATCATTATGTTAGTGTCTTTTCAACAACAACCATTGAGACCAAAAATGCCAGTCACATTGAGCTTTTCATAATTGAGTTTTGAGCACAAACTTGGTTCGTTCAAATAGACGGGAAATATTTAAGAGGAGTCTCCACTTATACAATGACTCTATTTAAGAGATTATTAGTCTCTTATTTATTGGGTAAAAATTATTTTGAAAATTAAAAATAAAAATTGCAGTTGAATTTAACTTACGTATGATTATTTAAAAAATATAGTTTTATATAATCAAGTGGATTCATTCATATTTATTTTTGTCAACTAATCTTTCATTGAATTGCTTGAAATATATACATCGATCAATTTTATAATATCTGTCGTTTTCAAAATTTGACACATTTTAAAATTAATATATTCGATCAATTGAACACAAAGAGTAGCTTCAACTACTAGTTCATATTTATTGGTTTCTAAAATTGGGTTAATAGTAAGAGAAATGATATACTCCTATTACAAATCCTTTCTACAAACTTTTTAATACACTAAATAGAAGAAAAAGTAAATGCAAAAATAAATATGTAAGAATCTTAAAAAATAAAGAATAGTAATTACTTCATTTATTATATATTAGAAAGTTCATTTTACAAGAGAACACGTTATTTCTCTCTAATAGTAAATATATATTTTATCTTTTTTTTTGTGAAATGACCGATATCTAGTCCAGCAGTCATCTAGTCATATCTTCAATTTTTCTTGGTTGACAGCTGGTTCATATATACCTATGATTCAACAAAAGACTAAACTTCTAAAATCTTGACTTAATTGAAAAGAATTATGATTTCAAGGCCGTGTATTGTAGTGCATTTTCATTGGAGTGCACAACACTTCTATTTAATCATACAGATTATATGGATTACCTATACATTTAATAATATAATGCAGTATAAAAATTGGACTTAACTATTTTTTAAAATTTTACAAGGCGTTTGTCATAATTTTGTTATTGCTTTTAAATAAACGTAAGCCCCCTTGAGATGTCCAGGCTTTAATTGATTGTACGTTAATCAAATTCCAGGAGATTTCCTGCCGCACACAACAATCTAAGGTTTTTTTACATGTTAATGGCTTTGGGGGAAATTATTTTCGAAAATGTGGTGGGTGTAAATTAATTATGAATGTATGGGAGTTGGGGCTGAAATCGGCCCAGGGGCTGTCGATTTCAGCCCTTCGTTTTTGTTTTTTTTTTTTTTTTT
>QANU01049139.1:1476-16549 GCA_003254905.1 Nissolia schottii
TTTTTATGGTTTTGACTAGGTCTAAATACTAATAATATAATAATTATTATTATTAGGGTAGTATTATTAAAAATTTCGTGGATGGTTTTTTGAAAAATCCATACACATTAATTGATTTAATGAATTAGTTAATATGGTTAAAAAATAAATAAAAATTGTGAAAAATTGATACAATATGCTTATAATTATTGTGAAAAATTGATACAATATGCTTATAAAAATTAGTTATTATTATTATTGTTATGATTATTAGTATTAGTATTATTATTATTATTATTATTATTATTATTATTATTATTATTATTATTATTATTATTATTATTATTATCATTATTTGTAACATCCCGTGTTTCTCTGAGCTAGAAAATTATTCATCAACCGCCGGGACCGGCCGAGAACCGTTGAGGGAGCAAGGGAAATCGACTCGCAACTCCAAAACCCTGGAAATTTGGGGGAATGGATTAAGTTTAGCTGCCTTATAAATTTTCGGGAGCCGTTGGGCGAGTTTCAACTCGAACGGAAATTCCCCGGATACTGTAAGACGTCCGCAGGATTTTTCGGCCCAATGGAAAAGTCTCCGGTCCTCGAGAGAATGGTTCGAGGTTGAAGGGAAAAATAAAGGGGTCACAGCGGTGTGCCCGGAATATTTTTAAGGCAACCGGGTACCGGGCTTTGCGGACAAAAGGCGATTTAATAAACCTAAAGCCGGGTAAAAGGACTTAACTTCTGGAGGAAGTCGAGTCATACCTAAATCAATAGGTAAAAGAATAAACGAAAGAATAAACGAGTGAATAAAAGAATAGATAAATAAATAAATAAATAAATGAATGGATAAACAAAGGAAAGAAGAAATAAATAAATAAATAATAATAATAATAATAATATAATAATAATTATATGAAGCTGAAAGCTTCAGAAAGAAAACGTGAGAGAAAGGGAGGGGGCTACAGGGAAAAGGAAAATTTACTTTCACTGTGCACGGTTATAAATAACTTCGTAAATCTTCAGAAGTTACGTTCAGAGGGCCTTCGAGGGTTACGTTCCGACACTGCTAGATTTCGTGCCGGAGTCCCCGAAAATTAGCCGGAGCACGCCATCGCGAAGAGGACTATCTCCCCTTCAAAGTCACCGAATCGGAATCCCGATCGGAGGTGGGTAACCCTAACCCCACTGTCTATGTGGTTTAGTTTTTAATTGTATATGTGCCTATTTGTATATTTGACAGTAGAACTGATAAGTAGTATTTTGGGGGAATACCGTGTAAAAAGGGTTTTGCGAACGGTAGAAAATTGAAATGCATAACTGTACTACTTGGAACCCTAGGAACAGTGAAAGTTTACGATCTGGAGTCTCGGGAGGCGATTTTTGTAGTTTGCATTCGAATACGCCAGGAATTCAATCGAATGCGAGCCCTAATCGAGCTTTCCTTCGAATGAATTCCACTGCAGTCGAATGCAGGCAACTTTTAGGGATTTCAATCGAATGAATTCCCTCGTATTCGAATGAAGCGATGCCGAGGGATTTCAGTCGAATGAAAGCCTATTCCAATCGAATGAAAGAACTCCGAGGGATTTCATTCGAATACCACAGCAAGCATTCGAATGAAACCTGGCAGAGTTGGGAGTTTAATGGTTTCAAGGGATCCAATGACTATAGTTAAGCTATTCTTATGTATTTGAGCATGCATCATGAGGATGGGATGTCATTTAGGAGTTAGGACAGCCCTAGAACATTAGAGGTCAATGACTTAATGTTAAAAAGAGCATAATGGAACTTAGGGAATTATGTATGTAGTTATATGTTAGGAAGCCCTTTCTTGGCAAAGTCTACTTGACATGCCCCTCGCCAGTCCCAAAAGGGTGGATTGGCCAATGTGTTACCTTGCCAGATCCCAAAAGGGTGGATTTGGTTAACGAAGTAATCCCAAAAGGGTGGATTAGTTCGCAGAGGTTAAAGACACAAGGAAGGAAAATGTGTTACCTTGCCAAGTCCCAAAAGGGTGGAGTTGGTTAACGGATTAATCCCAAAAGGGTGGATTGATTCGCAGAGGTTAATGGCACAAAGAAAGTAAAGTAAAGTTAAAGTAAAGATTGCTCATCGAAGCAAAAAGAGAAGTGAAGGAAGGATGACGTCATACCTAAAAGAATAAAGAAAGGAGAAGAAGGACGCTAACCCGGGTGAGCCGGTATGTGTAAGAGATCCCCAAGTCCCCCAAGCATGTAGCATAAAAAGTATGTAGCACAAAGCATAGAGAATATGTATATGTATGAATGTGATGATTGAACAGTTATGTGTACGTCAGTATGTATGTGATAAAGTATATATGCATAGTCATGAATGTTTATGTATGAAGTGAAGTCAAGGGAACGACCCGAGACTGATAGCTAATTATAACTGCATTGTAGAATTCACAAGCACGCAGACTTAGTAAGCAAGACTAGTTCCTCTATCACCTAGATAATCTTAGATAAAGCCGTTCAGGACTTTAGGCCAGATAATAATCAGTAGGATGCTAGTATGTACGTTTTCACTTAGAAACACCTGAGCGGCCTGGAGGATATTCGAGTAAATGAATCATAAGTAGCCACAGGGACCCACTAAGGACTCAGAGTTCTCACCCCACTCGATTATGGATCCAGCTTGCAGCTATGACATCACCACCAGCGAAGGACGTATGGCTCTTCACGCGCACGCGCATGCGCAACTACCGTACTGGCACCCTTCTGGAGACAGACACGTACGCGCCGGCACGTCTCCCTGACGAGCAGGATCATCCTCCTAGACCTAGGCTTGGAGCCCCAGGCACTTCGCCGCTGAACCCAATCTGGGTGGACGAGCTTCCGGGGAGCAGCAACAGGAACCCGATTCATCTCAATGGCGATGAGGAGATACCTCCCTCAGAGCCCGAGCCGACACCTACGCCAACACCGACGCCAGCCACGGATCCAGGTGCGTACACCCAGCCAGTTCGCGCTCGAGGTCGCCGGGTCACGGCACTGAAGAGGATACTGACCGTCCGATCGCAGCGTTTCGTCCCACGCGGCTTCTCGGCAGTGGCAGACCTGAGCAGCAGTGAGGAGGAGGAGCCTATGGAGCAGCCGGGAGACTATGATTACGTGGAGGCCAGTCGGACCCATTTGCCGGGTTAGGGTATTGTATCATACACGAAGCGAGATGTGCCGCTCGTGTATGTAGTGACTTTAGTTTTCCGAGTTTGTATGATACCGCTACTGTTATGTATATTATTTCTTTGGGTTAAGACTTATGTATGAACCTTATGTATTCTAGTAAAAGAAAATGTTTGTGTATCTTCGGGCCCTTATGTGTATTGTCTGCCGATAAAGCTCCGCGCTACAGGTATGTATTCTCACTCAGAAATCTCTTAGTTATGTCGCTAGTCGTTATATTACTCGCACAACTCTTTATTTTCTTATGCATGTATTTTCCAAGAAAGTTTCAAATTGGCCCGTATTTTCAGTAACCCTAATTTCTACTAATAAGCTAGAACGGTAGTAGTTCATAGCCCAGCATTCAACTACCTAGCCAGGGAAACCTATGACTTAAGCATAGGCCAATTAGCTAGGGTGTTGCATTAATGCCGCTTTTATTATTATCATTAATATTTTTCCAAAATAATTCTGACAATGGTAACAATGTTTATATATGTTTTATACATACTTGCATAAAGTAATTATTTATGGTTTTTATTAATGTTTTATTCTTTTTTTAAATTTTTTATGGTTTTGACTGAGTCTAAATACTAATAATATAATTATTATTATTATTATTAGGGTAGTATTATTAAAATTGAAAAATCCACACACATTAATTGATTTAATGAATTAGTTAATATGGTTAAAAAATAAATAAAAATTGTGAAAAATTGATACAATATGCTTATAATTATTGTGAAAAATTGATACAATATGCTTATAAAAATTAGGTATTATTATTGTTGTTATGATTACTAATATTATTATTATTATCATCAATAAATCCTAAACCCTAAACCCTAACATAAACCCTAAAACCATAACCCTAACCCATAACCCTAACCCTAACCCTAAACCTAACCTACCTAACATTAGCCCTAAATCTAACCTAACCCAAACCATAACCCTAACCCTAACCTAAACCTAACACTAATCCCTACCCCCTAATAATAACCTAAACCTAAACTGAACCATAACCCTAACCCTAACCCTAACCCTAATCCTGGACCATTGGCTTGCAGTGATTGAATGCATTTATACACGGACCAAATCCCCAAAATGCACGTCGAAAAGTACGCACATCTGTCCTAACATATCCATCAGCGCTATAAGCTTCCGTTGTATCAACATCCCATGTACACGATGGATCAAAATGTTGTAAAGCAATCAACCAATACGGCAAGTCATTGTACGATTGTTCCCAATTGCCATAGACTTGTGCGATTGCATTTTGCTTGGCAAGCCGCGCTTTTCTATACGATGGCCAATATCCTTCACGGTCCATCACATCTGCTTGAATTGACTTCACTGGCATTGTTGGCTTCGCCCTTATCTGTGCCAGAATCATGCTAGCAATCTTAACAGAAGTCAACTTTGAGTGGTCATGAGTTAGCCGCTCTGCAAGGCAAGTGTGAGGGCCGTTGTATCTTGTCACCTCCCAATAGTAACTATTTTTCTTTAGGGATGCCCTAATAAGCCATTGACAGCCTTGGCCAAACTTCTTGCATTTGCAAAAGTAAGTCACCGGTTCTGACTCTTTTATACTATAGTCGGCCCTGACACGCAAGCAATGGCTTGCAACGGCTTCCCTAACTTCATCCCTGCTTGCAAAGAATTTTCCTTTGTACAACTCATCGCCGGCAAAATATTCATTATACAGCTCTCCTGATTCAGTTGCACGCATTCCCCCAACATCATATGTTTGCAAAAAGGTTGGTGTATCCTCGGGCTGTGCATTCCTTTCATCGTCTATATCAACAATAGATGCATCAGCTAATTTCACGTGACAAAAAACAATGTAAATAACACATTTATACAGTGAACAGAATTGCAGTTCTGATATGCCAGATCCTCATCATGAGGCAAGCATAGAGCATACTTTGCATTCCTATCCATGTACATACGTAATTTACTCGTAAATAAATTCACCAATTTGAGTTACAATTATATAATTCCAACCATTAACGATAATTAAAATTAAAAATAATGTCGTAATTTATATTGATCCTAAATTTATATAACTATACCTGAATCATCGTTCGATCTATCGCCATCAGACATGTCACTTTCGTGCTCGCTCCAGCTTCCATCACCTTCTTCCTCTGCCCAGAACTCATCATCTGACACTAAAGACCTCGCAACAACATCCTCATGATGCAATTCGTTTGCGTTTGGATTGCCGCTTAACTCCTCATTCACAGTTGACGCCTCTGTGAAGTTCACGTACAAATCAATACAACTCAAGTGTGTCTTATATGTTTCATACTGACAAAACATATGTTGCATTTGAGCGTCGTTTGATATTGTTATAGGTCGATATTTTATTAGCCCGTTTAAGAAAGATACTGGAGATTTGTATCTTATTCTCTCCACCATCTTTTGAAAATGATGAGATATTACACTACACAAGTCGGTGAACGACATAGACGGCCACAGAATAATGACCTCCGCCTCATGCGGACTAACAAACTCGACACTCTCAACATTATTTTTTGTCACTGAACCCTCATAAAAAATATATGCAGCAATCCCTCCTCTATCCATATTTTTGTATCTAAACAAAAAACACAAAATGGTAAATTAGAAGAAGAGAGGAAAGGATTGAAAATGAGGAAGAGGGAGTGTGTGAAGTGGTGGGGAGATATGAGATCCCCCACCCCTTTTATAATGAAAGTTTCCCGGGCTCGCATATATCAGTCAAATTTTTTTCCTGAAATCGGCACAGACCAGGCCGATTTCAGCACGAAAAGTACTGCTGTCAGGGGCTGAAATCGGCTCCCCCTGGGCCGATTTCAGTACAAAAAGTATGCTGATCGGGGCTGAAATCGGATCAGGGACAGCCGATTTCAGCCCCATCTAAAAAAAAATTAAAGGGACTGAAATCGGCCTAGGGACAGCCGATTTCAGTCCCATTTAAAAAAAATTAAATGGGGTGAAATCGGCCCAGGGACAGCGGATTTCAGTCCCATTTACAAAAATAAAAATAAAAATTAAAGGGGCTGAAATTGGCCCAGGAGCAGTTGATTTCAGCCCTAAATCCCATACACTCGTAATTTTCCTCCCAACACCACATTTATGAAAATAAAAGTCCCAAAGGCAATATATATGTAAAAAAACCACGCCGCCACATGGTACAAAATCAAAGAAGACTATTGAGATTTATTGGTACTCTTAAGAGCTTTGCTCATGGCTTTTGCTCTGATTCTCTAAAATTTTAAAAGATTTAAATAATCTTAAGGTCACAGTGACAAGTGATAGGAAGCTGAACCACAAAATCACCATCACCTGTTGATGTCTGCAAACCCACCCATTGAGCTTCAAAATATGACAGTGAAGTGGAGAAAAGTCTATTGGTGATTGCAATAAGATCAAAGTATGATTTCGTGAAGTGGGTATTAGAAATGAGAACATTCCTAATCAAGGGCATTCCTTTCCTACTTCTCAGTTACAAAGATATATAAGTTGTTTGAATAATTAATTACATATTTTAATTATGAAAATTATTGACAATATATTTTTATAAAAAGTTAAAATAATTATTATATAATTGTATAATTTTTTAATGATTTAATAATTTGTAATTGTATAATAAATTTGAAATTTGAAATTTGAAATCAAATACACTTTTAAATAAATGAAATATTATATTCATTATATTTTACAAATAAAAAATAATTTTTTTAAAATATTGTAACCATTATTAAAATATTTTATGTTGCAAAAAAAATTAATAATTATTTACATTTAAAACCAAGGTAGATGGGTGGGGTGGGTCTTGGTCTCTTAATTTAAGTTTTAAAAAAAAAAATTGCTAAGGGACCTACAATTTATATACAAGTAAATTTGACTGCAAGTTGTATTTTTATTATGTAGTTTTAGTATTTACTTCCATTAACGTATTCGTGTATTTGAAAAAAAAAAAAAGGAGAAGATATTCTTTGGGAGAACATTTGATTCAAAGTAACACAAATTATTTGTTTATTTTATGAAAAATATCACACCACAAAATTTAACAAATTATATAATACAAAAAAAGGTTACAAAAGGTAGAAGTTGAACCATCCACCGAGGCAAAAACACCACCTCGTATGCAGAGACTAAGCCTCATCAACATAAGAACATAGGAGACACCAAAGTCACAACACACACCATACACATAATTATATATAATAACCATATATATAATAATCGCATTTTTTCTCTTTCTTCTTTTCTTCTATTTTTTCTTTTTTATTTTTATTTTCAACACACAAGAAAACAAATGGATACACTAACCCAAAGCACACACACACGTTTTTAAACACACCAAACCTATTGAAATTAATCCATTGAAGTTGTCCTTAGCCTTGCAAGTTCTTTGATTACTTGTTCCATGGTAGGACGAGAACTTGGACTTTGAGTCAAACATGCACTTGCTATCCTTACAATCAACATCACTTCCTTTGCAATTATATCCGTGGGATGAGGAAGGCGTTGGTCCAACTTATGGCTCAAGAACAAATGATCCAGTGTAGATGATGTAACATCTCCAGGATGTTCTCCCAAAACTATTTCCAAAGCCAATATCCCAAAGCTGTAAACATCACACTTTTCATTCACTTCCATAGTGTAGGCAAATTCTACAAAATAATAAAAAAGGTTTCATGCATAAAATAGTATAATATCATACAAGTAACAAAGACAAACTATAGACACAAGCATTCCATATTTATATTGAAATGAGCAAAGGAAACTAACCTGGAGCAGCATATCCAAAGGTTCCTGCAAATGAGGTCCAGTTGGATGAATTTGGACTCAGAAGCTTTGCTATTCCGAAATCTGAGACATGGGCCCCATATTCCGAATCTAAGAGAATATTCTTTGCAGAGATGTCTCGATGAGCAATTGGAGGTAAACAGTCGTGGTGCATATAGCATAAAGCATTAGCTACTCCCTTGACAACTTTCACCCTTCTATTCCAATCAAATTCAAGTGCTTGCGCATCATTGGCTAGGACTGAAGCCACACTACCCCTTTCCAGAAACTCATAAACCAAGAATGAGCATCGAGAATGTGAACAAAACCCGTACAATTTCACAATGTTACGGTGACGAATTTCTGTCAAAGCCCGAATCTCACTTTGAAATTGTTTTAGATTTGAAACTTCCTCACTTGGCATTGAATGTAGTTTTTTCACAGCAAGGACTTGACCTGTGGACAACTCAGCTCTGTAAACAGATCCACATCCTCCAGCTCCAATGAGATATTTGTTGTCAAACTCTTGTGTAGCTTCAATAATGTTCTCATACACCATCTTGCCATCGTAACTCCATATTGCAAATAGATTTTCACTTCGCGTTATTGTACCTTGGCTTTCTTTCGCACCTGCACTTCGGTAGAGACGACATGATGTTCCCAAGGCCAACAATGCTAGAACCGGGATTCCCAAACCGAGGAGTAAAGCTAGCAGCACAACTCTGTTAGCCTTAGAATTATGGGATTGACTACTTGATGTTGGGCAAGGCTCCAAGCCAGTGACATTACCGCACAAACCTTTATTGTTTCTCAATGCTTCAATTGAACTGTTTTTGAAGGCGTAAATGTTTGGAAGTGGGCCCTCCAATTGGTTGTATGCTATATCAACATATACCAAGCTTGACATGTCATCAAAACTGGAAGGAATAACACCAGAAAGATTATTGTAAGAGAGATTCAATGTTACTAAGTACTTCAAGTGTTGCTGGTATTGCTCCGCCAAGAACATTCCCGCTAAGATCAAGACTTTCAAGAACTTCAAACTGGCCAAACTCAGAAGGAATAATACCTTGAAATTTATTTTGGCTCAAATTCAAGTTCAATAACTTAGGCAAGCTTCCAAGTTGTTCAGTGATGAAACCACTAAAATCATTTGCAGAAAGCTCCAAGGTGTCAAGTTCCTGTAATGATGCTATTTGTATTGGAACATTCCCTGAAAGATGATTGTTGCTTAAAAGTAGCTTGATCAAGGGAATCAAGTTGCCTAATTCCTTCGGAATTTCACCTGTAAGATGGTTTGATGATAAGTCAAGTATATGCAAGTTGGAAGCATGCCCTAATTCTGCTGGTATACCACCTGATAAATTGTTGTGAGAGATCTTGAGGGTTGTCAAGTTGTAACACTTACCCCAATTTGGTGAAAGGTGGCCATAAAAATGATTGTCAGTCAAATCAATGTAGTCCAAATGTGGATACACAGCAAAATCTTCAGTTATGTTTCCGGACAACTGGTTTTGTTCAAGCCTAACTCTTATAAGACTAGAACAATTCTTCAAGCTATTCGGAACTGGACCTGTGAAATGGTTATTGAGGACAGTAAGTAACTGCAGTGTTCCGCTAATGCAAATATTGTGAGGCAAATTCCCTACGAGATTATTATCACTTATCTCCAATTCTTCAAGATTGGTGAGCCTATTCATTTCTTTTGGAATGTTTCCACCAAGTTCATTTTCGAATAACTTTAGTGTGGTGACTTTTGTCAAGTTTCCAATAGTGGAAGGAATAGGACCAACTAGTTTATTAACTTCAAGTTGAAGCTTAACCAAGTTAACCAAATTTCCGATAGTAGAAGGAATTGGGCCAGAGAGATTATTTCCACTAAGTTGAAGATCAACCAAGTTAATTAAATTTCCAACTTCATTTGGAATTGAACCAGAAAGTTTATTTTCATAAAGATATATGGTCTGCAACATGACTAAGTTTCCAATATTGAGCGGAATTGGACCAATGAGATTATTTCGGGAAATTTCAAGCTCAACCAAGTTAACGAAATTTCCAATTTCATTTGGAATTGCACCAGAAAGTTTATTTTTAGAAAGATATATGAACTTCAACATGACTAAGTTTCCAATAGTGGGCGGAATTGGACCAGAGAGATTATTATAAGAAATTTCAAGGTCAACCAAGTTAACCAAATTTCCAACTTCATTTGGAATTGAACCAGAGAGATTGTTCTTAAAAAGATATAAGAACTTCAACATGACTAAGTTTCCAATAGTGAACGGAATTGGACCAGAGAGATTATTTTGAGAAAGGTCAAGCCAAACCAAGTTAACCAAATTTCCAACTTCATTTGGAATTGAACCAGAAAGTTTATTTGCATAAAGATATATGGTCTTCAACATGACTAAGTTTCCAATAGTGAGTGGAATTGGACCTACAAGTTTATTTTCATAAAGGGCAAGCTCAACCAAGTTAACCAAATTTCCGATAGTAGAAGGAATTGGTCCAGAGAGATTATTGTCAAAAAGATGGATGGTCTCCAACAAGACTAAGTTCCCAATAGCGAGCGGGATTGGACCAGAGAGCTTATTTACAGCAAGGTCAAATTCAACCAAGTTAACCAAATTTCCAATTTCATTTGGAATTGAACCAGAAAGGTCATTGTAACTGAGATCAAGATAGGAGAGTTTTGAAAGATTACCAACACTTTTGGGAATGGGACCAGAGAATTCATTGTAGGAGATGTCAAGAGTTTCAAGATTAGACAACACTCCAATTTGTTGGGGAATGCTCCCATGAATCGAGTTGAAATTTATGGTTACAGTGTCCATGTTGGGAAGTGATGAGAAATTGAGAGTATGAAGTGTACCTCTTAGTCCAAAGTGTGTAAGGTTTAGCTTTGAGATAGATTTGGAATCGTAGTGGCAAGTGATTCCAGCCCAATGGCAAGTACTTATATTGGCAGTCCAGGAAGAGAGCAAGGCCTGGCTTTTGTTGTCAAAGCTGGCTTTCCAATTCAGCAAAGCATTTGCTTCGCGTTCTTGGATTGTTGTTGTTGCTGCAGCTGAAGAGGCAATGAGGAAGGGACTCATCAAGTACATTAGAAGAAGCCACCAAATTGGAAATGCAAACATGATAGCTATATATATATATATATATAGTGCAACTAACAAGAGGCTTGCTGATACTTATATACAAAATGCAGCATATATGCATGGCCACTTGTATTGTTTCGTTGTGAGTTCATGGTAGACTTAGGAGTCATAGTCGGTAGACTTAGAAGTCATAGTCCAAAGTCTTTGCATCATATTGATGGACCAGCTGTACTAAAAAGGAATGGGAAATGACAAGGACGAACAATACTTTTGGTAATAAAAAAATAAATAACAATTAATAAGAAATAAAAATAAAGCGAATGGATTTCACATTATTTTTTTTCATTTTCACACTACTTTCCTTGTGCCATCCAGCATGAATTTCTCCTAACAAGATTAAAGCTTCTCAATTTTCCACAACTATAATCCAATACATTTTTCTAATACTTGAGTTAAGTGAAATATTGTATTGATTTATTTTTTATTTATTATTAAATAAAGTTCTAATGAAACTCACTGATTCGAACCATGATAAATAAGTTGTAACTGGGCCCAATGTTCTGTGATAAATAAGATTTCTTTTTGTTTATTGTATTAGTATTTGAACTACAATAAATTGATACTGTTTAAAACACTATAGTTGTCCCTTTAGACGTAGGTTTTATCCTTCTTGAGTTTTGACCCTAAAACTATTTAGAAATAATACAAGGAGCATATATAATGCATGTTATAAACATATTATCTACATTAATTTTTAATTTATAATAGTGTTTATCATATATGTGAAAACTAATAAATCAATGGTAGATAGAGCATGCATTAAATGTATGCTTTAAGAGCATACAAGACTTTTTTAAAAGAATTTGTTTATTACTCTACCAACTTTGTGTTCGTCCATAATAAGTAAGTATAAATAACACAAATAAATTTATTAACGTACTCCTATTTTTTTATATAAAAATTATAAATTAAGAAGTTTTGTTTAACGGAAGAAAATACAGAAGTTGTTTCATTCTAAAGGTCATAGAATGACATAATTGTTTTGTGAAAAGAAACACCGCGAAGACACGCGATCAACGTCGCTGCCTGAAGCCAACAATGGCCACCCTGTTCGTTGCAAACATTGATGGCCCGCAGCAAAGACCTATTGAGGATGATGCCAAGCATGGCTTTACTTTTTGTGTCTTTACTTTGTTTTCTTTATGTTATCTTGTTTCAGCTTTTGGCACTTTAGAGCATAGCATCCAAGGCAAAGAAATAAGGAAAGAGTCAAGAGCTCGGTGGTTCAATGAGCTTAGTTGGGTATCAAATGCTTGTCAAATATATTTTATTAATATTGCAGAAAGTGTTTTTCAAATATCACATGTAAAAATTTATTTAGAGCACTGCATTATTTTAACACTTAGTATGATTAGAAAGTAAAATTAATGACATAATGATTCCTTAAACATTATATCAGACTTATTTTAGTTATTATAAATAACTAATCATAATATTCATTCATCAAATGTATGTATGAGTTAATATATTTAATACTATGTGTCAACCTCTTGAATAAGAAAATAATATCATATTTTACATCAAAAGGAATATACGCAACCAAGAGGAAGGTAAAATAAAACATAAAAAATTCGTATATGTTGCTAGGATAATCATACTTGACCCTTCCACATTGCTTGAGCTTTGTATTTTCATGACTTATTTTAAATACTGTCATAATTAATGTTACATTATCATTATGATATATATGTGCTACATTCAAAATATCAATTCAAAATATAAAGGGATAGGACTAAGAGATTCTCTAACCACTCAACTGAAATGGTTGAGATTAGTAGACATTGATCCAAATTGATTTATTAGATAAAAATGGAATCTTATGATTCTATATTAATCACTATAATAATTTCTTCACATAATCATTATAAATATCATTTTTATTTCTTTTTTTCTCTATGTGTATCTCATATTCCCTTAATCATATAGAGTTTTGAAGATATCACTACAAGATTGAAAAACAATTCAGCTATTGAAAGCAAAATAAATAAAAAAATTGATATATGCATGTCATACACATTATTTGTTTTAGTGCTTCTATAATTCATGACTGATATTTAGAATATTGATATTGAAAATTAAAATTATTATCGTCAATACTTTTCCCAAAAAAAAAGAGGGATGTACTTTTCAATAATAATAATAATAATAATAATATTATTATTATTATTATTATTATTATTTTCTCTTAGCAATGTACAACTTTATAGCATAGCATTCTAAACACACTTGTATAAATTTATATTTCACATAATACTCTTAATATTGGTGTTAAATATTAAAAGAAAAAAACAAAATGAAAGAGAAAATAAGAAATAAAAAGAGAAAGAACAAGAAGATTAACTCTGAACAATCACGTGCAACAACTAGCACTGGCGAAAATAAATAAATAAATTATCAAGTTAAGTAATGGAATTAGATTGTTCATTTTCCGAGAACTGGCGGAAAATAACCTGAATTTATTTTTTCAGCTCTATGCATATTGTGATCATACCTTGACACATGCATGCATTGTTATAATTAAATTGTTCATTTTGTTTGTGCAATTATGCTATTAAGTCATGCTCACCTCATTATATAAGCTATTAATTTTAAACTTGATATAACATAGTACTTTTACACTCATACATGATTATCTTTGCTTGTTAGCTTAAAAAATGATGCCTTGACAATAGTCAAAATTATAAATTTGTGAACAAAATAATATGACCAATTCCTTCTTATAGTTTTGCTAAACTATTATAGTGTACCAAATTATAGCTATTAAGACATGATTTTTTGTGTGGTTTTGGGTATGACACACCTAGTGATGACTACTATGGGCTTGCTAAAGTTGAAAATCCATGTGGAGTTTTTCTGGCATGGGAAGAATTTGAGGAAGTGCAACCTTTATCTAGCAACAATGTATGTATAATAGTGGTTTGTGAACACAATTGATGGGTTTTTACTGAATAAAATGTGTATATTTTGCTGCATGAAGTCCCCCCCCGGAATCCATAATCTTAAAGGTTATAGTGACAAGTTATAAGAAGCTGAACCACAAAACTATCATAATCAATTCAAAATTTATGAGGTATTAAAATTTGTAATTAACCCTATGGATTTTTATTTATAAAACCTGCAAGCAGAGTATGTGCTAACCACTGCTAACTATTAATAAGAAATTTATCAATTCAAGAACAATACTCACATGATTTGGGAAATCATTTGTATATAACCAATTGTTAAGTGAATAAGAAACAACAAAGCTAGGGATGAACAAGTTTCTACCCCATATTGTAATAAATAAACTAATTACTTTCAATGCCACAAATTCATCCAAAATTGATTAAAAATAAACAAAATTCCGAACAACACAGAAAGGAAATAAGTGTGATCATACCAAGATCTGACTCAATGGTGCACCAAGACATGGTTGGAGCTTATAGAAGCCGCGAAGGAGAGAGGGAAAGTGATGATAAGATACTACAAGAAAACAGCTCATTACCGTCGACATTACCGTCGGCGTTACCGTCGGATTTTTACGTTACCATCGGCATTACCGTCGGACGCGGGCACACGGTAAAGTGGTCGATGGTAATCATTTTACCGTCAGAAAATGACAACCGACGGTAATTACCGTCGGTATAAACCGACATAAACCGGTTCACAGTTGAGTACATTTGAACCGGTTTACCGTCGGTTCAAGGCGATGGTAATATAATAATATTTTATTCGTGTTCGTTACCGTGGGATATATCCGACGGTAATAATTAAATATTTTTAAAAAATAAAATTGTAATTAATTTTGTATTATTTGTTTTAATAAATGACTATAATCATATCAATAAAAAATTTCATTTAATTTTTGTAATTTATAAATATATTAAAATTTATATTTAATAACTAATTAAATATTTATATGTTATGTGGTGGACAACATATATTCCGTTTATGGTTGGTAGAATTTAAAGATGGACGGTGCACATGTGA
>QANU01049139.1:17224-33003 GCA_003254905.1 Nissolia schottii
GCGCCGCCTCCCTCACCTCGGACTTCCATCTCGATCGCATCGCCCTCTCCATCGTCGTCTCCAAGCTCTCATCTTCTCTGACAAAGTCGCCGGTGGTGACTCCTCCGAAGTCTCCGTATGTTGCATATCGCTGCCTCCGTGCAGTCTCCGATGTTGCCTAACGCAGTCTCTGATGTTGCCTAACGCTGCCTCCATGCAGTCTTCGTATGTTGCCTATTGCTGCCTCCGTGTAGCCTTCGATGTTGCCTATCGCTGCCTCAGTGCAGTCTCCGATGTTGCCTATTGCTGCCTCTGTGCAGTCCCCGATGTTTTTTCGGACAAGTCCTTGGCACTACTCTTTTTTTTTTCCTTAACAACTTTCGCTTGTGACAAGCTGAAAGCTCACGGAGCTTTAGCTTGAGGGAGGGTGTTAAGAATAATATATATTATATTTGATTTGATTTGATATACATTATGTTTGATTTGATTTGATTGTGATTTATTTTTGGCCGTTGTGTTTTGGCCGTTGAGTCTTTAGCCTATAAATAGGCTCAGTCTCCGATGTAAAGTAACATAACACAACTCTCATGATACAATTCTATTATTTCTTGTTCTCTGTATTTTCTCTGTAGTCTTTGTTGTGTCCCTTTACCCGTTTATTCAATATGTTTAACAGTAAGAATCTCAACCATTCAGAATTGTAGCCCTGAGGTCCTAGATGCCTAATCTTCTCTCATAAATGAAGTTTGATGTGTAAAAATGAAGAAACTTGCCTTTATCCAGTAGAGAAGGCATCTCCTCAGCAAAAACACAAACAGTACCCAATTGTCAGATGATCTTACCTCCGAGCTATAAACTTTAATATAGACTTTGGTTCAAATATATTGTGCCCCACTTGTAATTGAGCAAATGCAAATAGAGTAAGATTCAAACCTTAGAAAACATATCTTGCTTCATTTTCTATCTACAAGAAGACATCTCTTAATTCCTAGTAGCAAGGTCCCACTATCTACTTCCAGTACTATTTCAAGAGATAACTAGATTTTGATCTTTTTCATTTGTTGTAAAATTGGAAAAATAATATAAAAGTCAATCACACTTCATCTAGACCAACACATATTTATTACAATTCATACATAATTATTACAATTCATAGTTTGTCCGTTACTCAAGATGCCTAAAATGTATAAGGGAAGTAGCACCAGTATGATTTAGTTGCAATATAGCTTAGGTTCACACAAATTTAAAAGTTGTTAAAACTTAAAAGTCTGGTGTTTGTTAACATTTAACTTTATTCTGTTCTGTTAATAAAACTAGCATCAGCATCTTTACTTTTAGAACAAAGGAATATTTAGATCGAATTAAGTAAATACAACACAATGAGTGACCCTCTAAGTTCAAGTACAATTCCAATTACAACACAAAAGTAGTCGATGCCCTCAAAATATTCTGGCTTTATCACTCATCGATTTTCATAATATCTATCGTACATCCAAAATATTACCGCGGGAATCATTTTTTCCAGAAATCCTACGTGCATGTTACACAAATTATGGACGTGAACTTAATAATTTTAATGACTTAACTGAATGCATTACAAATTAATTCCACACAAATATTTCTTAAACCGTTCTAAAACATAGGCCCTCCAATCTCCGCAAACAACACATAATCACCGTTGCTAGCCCATCAATTCAAACAATGTCGGAAAGTAATGCTAAGCGTTCCTTCCCCCAGTCCAGCCATACAACTCCAATCCTACAAATCTATCCTAATAAAATAAGTCTCTATCCTAGTACCAATAAAGTTTAAGACATACCTAATTGCCGTTGATAATTGTTTGATCAATCCTTGACACAATCCTTAACTCCTTAGATCCTCAGCTCATTACAAATTAAGTGGTGGTGGCACATCCTTAGCATAAGTCATGGCAACCAAAAGAAATGAAATGTTAAATAAACATAGACAATGTTATGAAATTAACATATATTTTGTGGGGTGCAAAGGAAAGAACAGAAGCAAGGAATATGTGGCTTTAGTGGTGGCGGCGCGGTGGTGTGAAAAAAAGAAAACAATAGCTACCCACAATGCAAGACAACATACCTGTAGCAATATTACAACGATGGTGGCACGGTGGAATCTCTGTGTTGGCACGGTGGTGGCGCCGCCATTGCACGGTGGTGTTATGGTGGTGAGTGGGGAAGGAGAAAAGGGAAGAGAAACGAGAAAGAAGGAGAAAGAAGTTGCAGTAATGAGAATAAGAGAAAGAAAATTCGCTTAAATATTTTTCTGAAAGATTACCGTCGGATATAAATCCGACGGTAACCATTGAATTCTAATGGTAATAATATAAAATAAAACGCATCGTTTTATTAAACACATTATCGTCGGTAATTACCGTGCAACTAACCGACGGTAAATTGTTTCCCAAAAATAATGCATTTTTATTCATAAAGTTACTGTCAGATCTAAGCAACACCAACGGTAACCCAATTACATGGCGCCAACATTTTGGAGCCAAAATGAAAAATTTTAAATAAAATTTTTACCATTGGTAATATCTGACGGTAAAGGCGGCTGTTACCCACGGTAATGGACATATTGCTTATTTTTTTTCCGCGAACCGGTTATCAACGGTGGTGTTATGGTGGCACGGTGGTGTTATGGTGGTGAGTGGGGAAGGGGAAAAGGGAAAAGGGAAGAGAAAGGAGAAAGAAGGAGAAAGAAGTTGCAGTAATAAGAATAAGAGAAAGGAAATTCGCTTAAGTATTTTTCTAAAAGATTACCGTCAGATTTATCCGACGGTAACCACTGAATTCTAATGGTAATAATATAAAATAAAACGCATCATTTTATTAAACACATTACCGTCGGTAATTACCGTGCAACTAACCGACGATAACTTGCTTCCCAAAAACGATGCATTTTTATTCATAAAGTTACCGTCGGATCTAAGCAACACCAACGGTAACCCAATTACATGGCGCCAACATTTTGGAGCCAAAATGAAAAATTTTAAATAAAATTTTTACCATCGGTAATATCCGACGGTAAAGGCGGCTGTTACCCACGGTAATGGACATATTGCTTGTTTTTTTCCACGAACCGGTTACCGTTGGTGGTGTCATGGTGGCACGGTGGAATCTCTATGGTGGCACGGTGGTGGCGCCGCCGTTGCGCAGTGGTGTTATGGTGGTGAGTGGGGAAGGAGAGAAGGGAAAAGAAAGGAGAAAGAAGTTGCACTAATGAGAATAAGAGAAAGGAAATTCGCTTAAGTATTTTTCTGAAAGATTACCGTCAGATTTATCCGACGGTAACCACTGAATTCTAATGGTAATAATATAAAATAAAACGCATCATTTTATTAAACACATTACCGTCGGTAATTACCGTGCAACTAACCGACGATAACTTGCTTCCCAAAAACGATGCATTTTTATTCATAAAGTTACCGTCGGATCTAAGCAACACCAACGGTAACCCAATTACATGGCGCCAACATTTTGGAGCCAAAATGAAAAATTTTAAATAAAATTTTTACCATCGGTAATATCCGACGGTAAAGGCGGCTGTTACCCATGGTAATGGACCTATTGCTTGTTTTTTTCCGCGAACCGGTTACCGTCGATGGTGTTATGGTGGCACGGTGGAATCTCTATGGTGGCACGGTGGTGGCGCTGCCGTTGCACAGTGGTGTTATGGTGGTGAGTGGGGAAGGAGAGAAGGGAAGAGAAAGGAGAAAGAAGTTGTAGTAATGAGAATAAGAGAAAGGAAATTCGCCTGAGTATTTTTCTGAAAGATTACCGTCAGATTTATCCGACGGTAACCACTGAATTCTAACGATAATAATATAAAATAAAACGCATCGTTTTATTAAACACATTACCGTCGGTAATTACCGTGCAACTAACCAACGATAACTTGCTTCCCAAAAACGATGCATTTTTATTCATAAAGTTACCGTCGGATCTAAGCAACACTAACGGTAACCCAATTACATGGCGCCAACATTTTGGAGCCAAAATGAAAAATTTTAAATAAAATTTTTACCATCGGTAATATCCGACGGTAAAGGTGGTTGTTACCCACGATAATGGACATATTGCTTTTTTTTTCGCGAATCGGTTAACGTCGATGGTGTTATGGTGGCACGGTGGAATCTCTATGGTGGCACGGTGGTGGCGCCGCCGTTGCACAGTGGTGTTATGGTGGTGAGTGGGGAAGGAGAGAAGGGAAGAGAAAGGAGAAAGAAGTTGCAGTAATGAGAATAAGAGAAAGGAAATTCGCTTAAGTATTTTTCTGAAAGATTACCATCAGATTTATCCGACGGTAACCACTGAATTCTAATGGTAATAATATAAAATAAAACACATCGTTTTATTAAACACATTACCGTCGGTAATTATCGTGCAACTAACCGACGATAACTTGCTTCCCAAAAACGATGTATTTTTATTCATAAAGTTACCGTCGGATCTAAGCAACACCAACGGTAACCCAATTACATGCGCCAACATTTTTACCATTGGTAATATCCGACGGTAAAGGCGGTTGTTACCCACGGTAATGGACATATTGCTTGTTTTTTTCCGCGAACTGGTTACCGTCGGTAAAGTGGTAAATGCCGATGGTGACGGTAATTTTGGGACGGTAATAGTCATATTTCTAGTAGTGAGAGACACGTGCAATGATGAAACAATAAAGCTTTAGGGTCCGTTTACTTTGCGTTTTTGTTTCCTGATTTTAGTTTATTTCATGTTTTATAGGATTATGTGAAACGAAAGTGACAACAAAATAATCGAGCTTCTTGTTTTATATCAAGTTCTCACCGTTTTCGTTACAAAATTCTAAACAACAGATGTATAAAAATAAGAAACGGAAATACAAACCAAACAGACCCTTGCATCCAATCAAGTAATTCAAAAAAATCACTTTATCTATTTTGGTGCACAAGTCAAAAAAAAAATCATATATTTGTTAGTATGTTGCATCTCTTTTCTACTGAGTGCAAATTTCGGTTAGCCTCCCTATGGTGTCATGTTTTATTGGTTTTGATTGTTTGTTACAACTTCAAGATCTCTTGGTGCTCTTCTCTGCAATTGAGAAGTGATTCTCATATCTGATTCCATTTTCAAATCTGATGCAGCAATCCTCGTATAATGCAAAAGCAAGCTAGGAAACAACAACGAAAAAACATGCCCTTAAATAGTTCTTATTTCTCAACATAGAAAGCTCTTACATTAACTTTCATACATAGCCTTAGATAGAAGGCAAAGGCAAATTAGAAAACATACTCCAGATCGCCTTCAACCACAGAGGCTTTATTATTCTTATTCTTATTCTCTATTTTATCAACCGAGCCTGGGCTTTATTAAGCTCGACTCAACTCGACGGCCATTGGAGAGGCACTCTAGACAAGGTACTTGTAGAGCTCGAGAACCTTCTTCCAAGATGGCCGACTGCTAATATCGTCCCACTAAGCACTCACATGCTTCCTCTCCCTCACCAGATTCCCTCTCCCGGTTTGATTCACCAAATAGTGACCGAATGGGAGATGGTTAAGATCGGCGAGGCTGAAGAAATCCCCAGCCAAGTACTTGGTCTTGGACAACTTCTCCTCGTAAATGTCCAGCACCTTCACTAGCTTCTCATTGCTCTCTTGAATCACTTTCGGGTCTGAGGGAACACCTGACAGTGGGGCAAACAGAACATTCATTACCAAGCTGTAGATTGGTGGTTGGAAGTTGTGTGCCTCGACTTCAAGCCATTGTTCCACAAGACCCCTTTCTTCTATTGTCTTCCCCAGTAAGTCAGCAGTACCTTGGTCCTTATACTTCTCTGCATAGTACCTGATTATTGCACGAGATTCTGAAGAAATTGGTTGAAACAAGTTTATTAATATGAATACTATGAACTGAATATCCTAAGCTAATTAGCAAATGAGAAATTTGTGTAGTTTTAGATCGCCATATTGGATATACTATAGATCATATAATGAAAGGCATTTCAACCTTCATTTCAGGAGGACCCACCACTTATAAATGAAATGTCATTTATTGTGACGCTGCAGAAGTTCAAATTCATACTGCGATTTGCAGTAACAGATATGAGGCACGGGAGAGTGTGCTGAAAACTTGAGAGAAAATGAGAGAAAGATGAGAGAAATTGTAATGTGGCTCAGATGATAATTGTGTAGAAATGATTTCTCTACTTTCATTGATGATGAACTACAGCTTATATACATGACTAAAGCTACTGAAATTTACATGAAATTCAAACTGAAATTTACATGAAATTAAGTTAACTAACTATAACTAAATTAGCTAACAGCAATTCCCACTAACAGCTAATCAGCAGCTTATAACAAACTCCAGCTCAGCCTCGGGTCTGCACTTATGTTCTCTGCTGCTGTTGTGTGCTTCAGTTCAATCCATCTCTTTCTTGAACTTCAGCATACCCCTGCTCACACCCCCCCTCAAGCTGTAGCATGAAAGTTAATCATGCTCAGCTTGCCAAGCAAGTAATTAAAAGGGCCTGGAGCAAGAGGCTTAGTGAAAATGTCAGCAACCTGGTTGCGCGTAGGAATAGGCTGCAGGGCAATAACCTTCTCTTGAACCTTGTCCCGAACAACATGGCAATCAATTTCGATGTGCTTCGTCCATTCATGGAACACGGGATTAGCAGCTATATAGATTGCAGATTGATTGTCACATGCAATGGAAACTGGGAGAGAAGGTTGGATGCCAAACTCACGAATCAGGGCAAGGAGCCACTGCACCTCGCATGTGACCTGAGCAAGTGAGCGATATTCGGCTTCAGATGAAGAGCGAGCCATGGTGGTTTGTTTCTTGCTTCGCCAAGAGACCATGGCCTTGCCAAAGAAACATACAAAACCAGAAATTGACCTCCTTGTGTCCGGGCAGGTACCCCAGTCAGCATCGGCATAAGCAGTGAGGACTAAGTTGGTCGCGGCAGGGAAGTACAACCCTTTGGCTGGTGCACCCTTAATATACCTGAGCACTCGATGTGCAGCAAGCAGATGTGCTTCAGTAGGACAGTCCAGGAACTGGTTTAGCCTTCCAACTGCATATGATATATCCGGTCTTGTATGTGTGAGATACAGAAGCTTCCCAATCAACCTTCTGTAAGTAGTATGATCCACCAAGGTTGTTGCAGTTCCTTCAGAGACCTCCCTGGCCAGCCGTGAGTGGTAATCCATTGGAGTGGAGACTGGCTTAGAATCAAAGAAGCCATGCTCCTCCAGCAGATCTAAGCAATATTTTCTCTGGTAAAGGGCAATTCCCTGAGAACTTCTAGCGACCTCCATGCCTAGGAAATACTTAAGATTGCCTAGGTCTTTAATCTTAAACAGGTCGTCAAGTAGCTGCTTAACCCGGTTGATTTCTTGCAGGTTGTCACCAGACAATACCAAATCATCTACATATACCAAAATGACTGTAAAGCCATTATCATCTGCCTTTGTGAATAATGAGTAGTCTGATTTGGATTGTTGGTAGCCTGAATCTGTTAGCACATGCACCAGCTTGGCATTCTACTGCCTGCTGGCTTGCTTCAATCCATATAAGGATTTTTGCAATTTGCACACTAAGCCAGGTGCACCTTGTAATCCAGGGGGCAACTTCATAAACACCTCCTCATGTAAGTCTCCATGCAGAAAAGCAGTGTTGACATCTAACTACTGTAAAAACCATCCTTTAGCTGCTGCAATGGACAGGAGGACTCTCAATGTGGTCATCTTAACCACAGGGCTGAATGTTTCAGCATAATCAACCCCATAGGTTTGTGTAAAACCCTTGGCCACAAGCCTGGCTTTGTGCCGTTCAATGCTGCCATCAGAATGATACTTTATTTTGAATATCCACTTGCATCCCACAGCCTTCTTTCCAGGAGGAAGAGGAGCAAGAATCTAGGTTTGGTTGCTCGCAAGAGCTGAGAGTTCAGCATTAATGGCCTTTTGCCAACACTGTTCTTGGACAGCTTCCTCATAGTTCCTAGGTTCAGTATTTGAGGAAATGGCAAGGGAAAATTTCTTGTGGGGAGCACACAATGATGAGTAAGATAAATGCTGAGATATAGGATGCTTACTTGAGAAAGAAGGGTCATCACCACTTGAAGAGTGAGTCAACATACAATGATAGTCCTTGAGATAATTGGGCGGCCTCTTGGGTCTGTTTGATATTCTGGTGGGTGCAGGCTGCTGTATTGAAGTGTGATCTGTAGGGAATGGATCATTGATGGAAGTGTTCGGCTGTTGTTCTGTGATAGGTTGTTCTATTTTGGAGGGCTCACCTGCATCTAGAGGCTGGGTTGACTCTGAAGTGGGTGATGGATGCATGTTGTAAATGCAATCAAAAAAATCATGAAGAGTGTTCATGTGATGCTGACTATGATGAGATGTTTGTGCAGATGCAGGGTCTGAAATTTTTGTGAAAGGAAAAACATTTTCATAAAAAATGACATTCCTTGAGATGAAAATTTGTCTTGAGAGTAAATCAATTAAGACATAACCTTTGGTTCCCCTTTTATATCCTAAGAAAACACATTTTCTAGCTCTAGGATCCAATTTGGTCCTGTGAGCTGTGATGGTTGTGGCATATGCCAAACAACCAAACACCCTGAGATCCTGTAATTCTGGTTGCCTGTTGTTTAACAACTCATAAGGGCTTTTGTTTTGTATCAATTTGCTGGGCTGTCTATTAATCAAGAACACAGCATGCCCAATGGCATAGTGCCAAAAGCACTTGGGTAAAGATGATTGAAACATGAGGGCTCGAGCAACATTTAATATGTGTTGGTGTTTCCTTTCAACTATACCATTTTGTTGAGGAGTCTCAACACAGCTAGTTTGGTGAACTATCCCTTTGGCATTAAAAAAACTGGTTTGGTTAAATTCACCACCATTGTCAGTCCTTATTACCTTCAGTTTGGCATTAAATTGAGTTTCAGCAAGTGCAGCAAAATTCTGAACAAGTTGAGTTGCTTCAGATTTGACTTTCATGAAATAAATCCAAGTATGCCTAGTGTAATCATCCACCACTGTCAAAAAATACTTGTGACCAGCAGTGGATGGAATTGCCAAAGGCCCCCATATGTCCATATGTATAATGTCAAAAACAGCCTTGGATTTTGTTAGACTCAATGGGAAAGGCAGTTTCCTTTGTTTAGCAAAATGGCATGAATCACATGGATCAACATTGTCATTACATTTAATAAAAGGGAATTGACTATGCAGAGTGTGAATTCTATCTTTAGATGGATGCCCTAATCTGTAATGCCATAAGGGAAATACAACTGAACTTAAATGTGTATTATTGGCTGTGATAATGTTTTCTGATCCTGTGTGGCTGCTAACTAATGTATGGTGCTGTGATGATATGTCTTTGCTACTGTTGGTTACAGATGGAATTTGGGGTTGCTTCTTGCTGATAGGACTATGCATTGTATATAGACCTCTCTCCAAGTTAGCTATACCAATCATCTTCAAGCAATGATCCTGTATGATGCAACGTTCATCATTAATCAGCATTGTGCATTTCAGGTCTGTGATAAGTCTAGAAACAGAAAGTAAATTGAAGGTAAAGCAGGGAATGTAAAGAACTTTGGTTAAATGTAGGTCTTTGGAGAATATCACAGTCCCTGAAATCACGGCTTGTGTTGTTGTTCCATCAGGCAATCTGACTGTAATTGGTTTAATTTTGTGATATGTGTGAAATGCATTGAGTGAGTAGCACACATGGTCAGTTGCACCAGTGTCTATCACCCAATGATTGGGATTTTGTGCCACTAAGGAGAGGGTTAAAGGTATACCTGATGGATTTGGTGATTGTGAGGTAGTTATTTGGTTTACACTATGAGGAAGTTGTGAAGAATAGTGTTGTAAAAGTGCCAATAATCCTTTCCTCTCTTCTTGAGTAAAAACCAATTCAACATTCTCCTTCTCTGCCTCCTGAATCAGGTTGCCATTACTGTTATTATTGCTGTTTTCATCTAGTTCAGCATCAGCATTTGTGGCAGTGGTGGTAATGTTATTAGCTACTCTCTCTCTATACTCCTTGAGTAGATGTGGATACTTCTTAAAACACCTATCCACAGGATGTCCTACTTTTCCACAAAATCCACATGTGACATTAGGATCATAGTATGTCTTGCTGCTGTTACCACCTCTACCACCAGATCCACCTCTGCCACTGGTTGTTCTTCCACCTCTGCCTCTTGGCCTGCCCCTGCCTCCTCCAGAACCAGGTCCTGAGGTTTGAGATGAGTTTCCACTTGTGCTGCTAAAGAAAACCTTAGAATCAGGGCCTGCACTCATTTGTCTCTCCTGCTGCACCAGCAAAGAGAATGCTGCAGCAATATCAGGCATTGGTTTCATTAGCATAATCTGCGATCTGACACTTGAGTACTGCTCATTCAGGCCACGAATAAATCTTACAACATAGTCCTCTTTCTTGTAGTCTCTTATCTTTTGCATACTGCATATGCATCTACCTGTGCACAGACAGTTAGGAATCGGCCGGAAGTTTTCTAGTTCCTCCCAAACAGATTTTAGTTTGGTAAAATATGATGTAATGCTCATTTCCCCTTGCTTGATTGCATATAACTCTTCTTGTAACTCAGCAACACGAAATATATCACCATCAAAGTATCTATGTTTCAAATCAGTCCACAGCTCAGCAGCATTTTCTATCCACATAACTGACTTCAGAATTTCTTGATTTAATGACTGATGGATCCAAGAAATGACAAATGTGTTACACTTGTCCCAAGCAAAGAACAAATCATCGGTTTCCTCAGGCTGCTTCAGTGATCCATCAATGAATACTAACTTATTCTTAGATTTAAGAGCCATTTTCATAGATCTAGCCCAAGCATGATAGTTTTGATCACTTAAAACAATAGAGATTAAGGTAGAGCCTGGATTCTCACCTGGATGGAGATAATATGGACTTTTAATGTCTGCCATAGCATTGTATGTGTTGTTGCCATTACCTCCACTTCCAAGTCCTTGCTCAATTCTAGCACTTCCAGAAGATGTGCTGTGAGTTTGATCTTCCATAATATCAGCTCTATCCGAACTGACTTAGGTGATGAATTATAAGAAATGAGGGAGAAGATATCAAATCTGCTCTGCACACTGTCTACGAACCTCAAGGAATCACTTGCTGATCTGCAAGGTTCCGAGATCTAGCGACAGCAGTGACTCAGGTGCTGTTGAAACTTCAAGAATTCCTGAAATTCAGAGTGAATTATCAAGAATTCGAAGGATCAGTGCTCTGAGTTGCAGTATGAATGAATGACAGATCTGATAGGAAAATTCAAGATTCTCTGATGAACGTGAGCCATTTGTTGATGAAACAGAAACACAAAATTGTGTAATCAATGGAACTCTAATGGCGCAGCAGAGCTTCAATAATGAAGCTCTGATACCATGTAGAAGTTCAAACTCATAATGGAAACTCAAGAAAATGGGAGAGAGATGAGAGAAATTGTAATGTGGCTCAGATGTTGATTGTGTAGAAAATGATTTCTCTACTTTCATTGATGATGAAAATACAGCTTATATACATGACTAAAGCTACTGAAATTTACATGAAATTCAAACTGAAATTTACATGAAATTAAGTTAACTAACTATAACTAAATTAGCTAACAGCAATTCCCACTAACAGCTAATCAGCAGCTTATAACAAACTCCAGCTCAGCCTCGGGTCTGCACTTATGTTCTCTGCTGCTGTTGTGTGCTTCAGTTCAATCCATCTCTTTCTTGAACTTCAGCATACCCCTGCTCACAATGTTACCACAAAAGAATCTCTCCTAAGGAATACAAAAGAAATTAGACTTACAATAACACAGTCAGAACAATGAAAGTTTGTCACCTTGATCAAATTACGCCATCGAGTTCTTTGCAAGAAGAAAAAACTAAAAACTAAAAGCTAATCAATTGCATGCAAATCCGTAAGAATTACAATTAGAAAAGGCAAATGATGATGCAGGGCAGGTATGAAACAGCTCCAAACAAATTAATTTAACATTTTGGTCAATATTTCAATAGAGTTTGAAATACCCACATCAATAAGGGGTGCTTGCTACCTCTACAAGATTGATGCAAATTAAGGAGAAAGATCAAAATCACCAATCCTTAACTACATGGCATCAAATTAAAAAGAAAAAAAAAAAGTGCAGAAAATAATAAAAGGGGATTATGTGGCTAACCATAGAGAGTATAATCACCGTCTTGAATTACAGGAACAAGGCCAAAAGGCTGCAGATTCATGACAAACAGATATAATTATAATACAAAAATGAAAAAAAGAAGCCAAAAGAAAGTGAGAAATCTTGAAACGCTATTTAAGTGAAAAGAACATAAGAATGAAAATAAATTGAACCTGCAACTTGAGGAACTCAGGTTCATGATGCTCTCCCTTGAGGAGGTCGACATTCACTGTTTCAAACTCAATTTCCTTCTCAATGAGACACACTAGCACCCTTTTCGGATTACCGTAGGTTGGGCCATACACCTTCACTACCATGGTTTCTATGCAAGAAATTACTGACAAAAAATAATCACTACTTGTTTTGGTCACACAAGCAAAAGTAAAAAATTGAATCTTTCTGCCAAATATATAATGGTTTAAGAAATTGGAGAAAGAGGAGAAAGAATAGGAAGTGAAATTAGTACCTGTGCCTGTGCGGGTGTTTTTTTTCTGGTCAAACCTGGTATGCTTCGAACAACAAATGTCAGCAAAGTTATCTTGTCAGTTCCAATTAACGGTTAGCAGACTGCCACATCATCACAAGATAATAATATCATTGTTGCATTTCTTTTAATCACATTTTTACATTTTTTTTTCCATACAAGGTGTGTCCATGAAACAAAGCAATAATAAAAGGAGAATTTAAACGTTAATAAATAATTAGATCATAATATAATTTTTTTACACAAATAATAAATAAAAAATAAATTTTTTTATGAAAAATTATCTTAAATTTGTTCGTGATATATATATATATATATGTGTGTGTGTGTGCTGGTTGTTTTAAAGTTGAAAATTCTATTTTCATAAATCACATTCATAGAAATGTTAAACTCAAGAATAAATTATTGGATATTTTACAAAACTTAATTGTTTGAGATACAAAATTTTGAGAAATATTTCTCAAAATTCTAAAATGGTGGTTTTTCACATGCCTCATCAGGTAGTTATCGTTTCTTATTAAATTTTTTTAATTATTTTTAAAACTAAATTCATCAAATTTTATCATCATTTTATGTTTTATATAATCTTAATTTTTTTTTTCATTCGTCAAAATCATTGAAATAGTCAACCTGTAAGATGTTAGTGATTTCTCCTGTGCCTCGCAGGGTATTTATCCGCCCTGCTAAATTCGTTCGTTTTTAACGATTTTTAAAACTAAACTAGCTGAACTTTATCATCCTTTCATCAATACATTACATTAAATCGTAAAATAATGACAAAAATTGATAAGTTTAATTTTAAAATTAGTTAAAAAAAAAACAAATTTAATAAGGAGGGGTAATTATTCTGCAGGACAAGTTAGAAACCACGTTCTAATAAATAAGTTATACACTTGTTTAGTTTATAAAACATAATTGTGAGAATATATGTAATAATTCTCACCAATACATTTAACATGTTTAGTCATATTAAGAAAATTTTAGCCAAGACAAGAGGAAAAATCTTAATCCTTAATATTTTTCTCTTCTCTCTTCACTTCTTTTGTTCTCTTATTTTGTGAGTGTTAGAAAGAGGAGGATGCTATCATTTTTCTTTAGAGGCAACCCTACCATTTTTCCTTTTTATTGTTTAGAATTTTTTCTATTGAACAAAAGATTCATATCTATTATTAGAATTTTGATCTAAATATGATGTATTTTATTTAATTTGTAAGTGTCACAATGCTTTTTTGTAAAAAAAACTTTTTATTCTTGTAAAAAAACAAATATTTAGTCATGTTATTATTATTATTATTATTATTATTTATCATTATTATTATCTAAAATGAAAACAAAGAATTGAAGGATAATTTGGTATTTTTCAGAGATTTTGATTCTCATGAAGTGTATCCTTCTCTGTTTCAGTTTTCAAATGCATGGCCCTATCAAATTCAGATTAAGTTTTTCCTATCTCTTAGTCAATTACATTTTCTCTTTGATTTCTGAACCTTTTTAACACTTTAATTTTCCTTCTCCGTATTATGCATCCCTAATCAAGCATAATCTTCTGCATCTTTCATCTCTTTCCTTCTGTGTGATATTTTTATTGGTTTTGATTGTTGGTTACAACATTAAGATCCCTAGATGTTTTCTATGTAATTGAGAAGTGACTCTCATATCTAATTTTTTCATTTCAATCTGGTGCAATCCTTACATAGAAGGCAAAAACAAACTAGAAATTAGCAAACAAACAAGCCCTTAAATACTAACAACATTTATCTTACAGTATTAACTTTCATACCTAGACTTCTTATATACAAGACAAAAGCGACATAGAAAAAAAATCACATAAGCATTAGTATTATTCTATTTTTTCTAAAAACCAAGCCAAGCCTGAGTTTTATTAAGCTCGACTCAGCTCGGCTCACTTCCATCCACCGGAGGCAATCCTGTCCTCCTGTGGTTGCAATGTTTGTGGGGGGACGCGAAACAAAGAACCTAGACAGGGTACTTGTACAACTGGAGAACTTTCTTCCAAGACGGTCGGCTGCTAATATCATCCCACCAAGCATTCACATTTTCCTCTCTTTCACCAAATTTCCTCTCCCGATTTGATTCACCAAATAGTGAACGAACGAGAGATGGTTGAGATTGGCGAGGCTGAAGAAATCCCTGGCCAAGTACTTAGTCTTGGACAACCTCTTCTCGTAAATGTCCAACACCTTCACTAGCTTCTCATCTCTCTCTTGAATTACCTTCTGGTATCCTGGAACGCCCATCAATGGGGTAAACAAAACATTCCTAACTAAGTCGTGGATTGGTGGGTCGAAGTTGTGTGCCTCAACTTCAAGCCATTGTTCCACAATACCCCCCCCCTCCTTTCCTCTATTGTCTTCCCCAGCAAGTCAGTGCCTTGGTCTTTGTACTTTTCTACATAGTACCTCAGTATTGCGTGAGATTCTGCAAAAATTGGTTGAAACCAGGGTGTTAGTACTATCAATAATATCAACATAATATTCTATATTAACTAGCAGATTTAGTAGATTTTGTTTGGTTTCTGTTCACGGAAACAATGAAGTAGTAGAGACATGTTTCACATAAAAGTTAACTTAAAAATTATCTTCAGACAGGGAATAAAATAAAAGTTTTGAGTTTGTCGGTTTCTCTAAATATGTTTTTTTGTTCTTCACGTCTCTCTGTCCTCTGTCCGAGAACAGGAACTAAACGCTATCTCAAGGCTGTTTGTCATATTGACGAAATTATGCCATTGAGTTCTTGCAAAAACAAAATTATAAAGCTAATCCATTACATGCATAGATGTTATAAAATAATTTATCACACTATATGAAACATAGGCATTAACAATTAGAAAAGATAAATGACGCAGAGCAAGTATGAACAATCCTAACAAATAACAAATCAATTTAACCTTCAGATCAGTATTCAATAGTTTGAAATACCCACATCAATAAGGGGCTCTACCTCTACAAGATTGAGGAAAATTAAGGAGAAAGATCAAAATCACCAATTGTAGCATCAATTTATTTATTTATTCTTGCTTAAAATAGTAAAGGGGTTAAGTGACTAACCATAGAGAGTATAA
>QANU01049143.1:0-29544 GCA_003254905.1 Nissolia schottii
CCTGCTCCTGAAAATTCTATGTTACAAGATATGATGAAAATGATGCAGGATATGCAGGCTTCCTAGAAGAAGTACGAGGCTGCGTTGTCAGCAATACAAAATGAAATTCAGTCAAACAAGCAGTCACAACCGAGCAGCTCGTCTCATCTTCCCTCGCAGACTGTTCCAAACCCTAGAGCAATTGCACCACAGGTTGAAGATTCTAAAGGCTTTGGCAGTCATGTTGACGAGAAGGAGCCTGAAAGAAAAGCCAGAAAAGAAGACTCTGACGGTAACACTGGAGCAGAAGGCTCGAGGCAGACTAAGGAATCTAACAGGTGTCCAGAACCTATGCAGACAGGAGAAGCACCTGTCCCACTTCCCTTTCCACACAAAGGTCCCAAACCTAAGTCCGCTGATGGGCTTCAGTTAGAAAAAGAATTTTTGGAGACATTCCGGATGGTAGAGGTGCTGGTTGAGCCTGTCAGTCTACCTAAATTCCCTCTGTCTATTCCATTACTCCCATCATTCCCTCTCCTAGCCTATCAGTTACCACCACTCGAGCTAGCCCCTACGGCACATGTTCCTCTCCTTGGACCATGTGAGTATGCTCAATTGGAAACTGATGGCCAGTTGCAGACCTTAGGTGAAGGGCTTGGAGACTTACTTCCTGCTACTAGAGGAAGGTTAGACCATGTACAGGGACAGTTCAAGAAGCTTCCTAGTGGGAATCTTCATCCAACCCCACTTGGAGTGATTAAATGCTGGATGACCAAGCCAAAGCGGAGGCTCAAAGCTTCAAGGCATCGAAGGAAAACCTCAATGCTTGGTTTCCAACAGAAACATGGTTTCCAGGGCCATGACATGACTTATATGCTATGGGATCCAGGTGGAGACTATCGCAGTAAATTTTGGTGGATGTTTGTGGACCAGTTCAAACATGATCCCCCATGACCACCAAGGAAGCTGCTGTCAACGTCTAACTTAAGGACGTTAAACAAAAGTGCTGGGTGGGAGACAACCCACCGTTTGTGAGCTTTTCTATCCCTTTCTCTTATTTGTTTTATTTTTATCTTTTTCTCCTTGCCCTATTTTGTGCATTAAAGCTAGCATAATTTTTGAAGTGTGGGGTGGGGAAGTTAAAGGTTTTAACTGTGCAATACTTGTGACATTCATTAATTAGGTATAATCTAGACTAGTTGATGATTAATTTGTGCAAAATGCATGGCTATGTTTTAATTATGGCATTATGCTTGATTGAACATTTTATAAATCTAGCATGTTTTGATTAATTGAAGATATTACCTGTGAGCTTTTGAGCCATTTATAGGATAGCAACCTTACATGCTATTCCTTTCTTTGTTGTGTGCATACTCACTAGCATTCAAATCCAGAACTTGTCTGATTCTTTGCATTACACTTTTGCCTTTGTATGTGACATGTGACATGATTGAGGCATTTCTTGTACATCTAGCTTACATATCCATATAAACCTACCTTACATAATCGACCCTTGATAACCCCTTTGAGCCTTAAACCCTTTTGTTGTATAATTAGCTCATTTACGAGCCATCAACCCAAGAAAAACCATGATACACCCAGCTTTAGGGCTTAGGAGAATTATGGTCTATCTATTCATATGTGCTAAGCAATAAGTGTGGGGTTACATGAGGCCATGTAACTTTCAAGTAGGGGGGAGAGCAACCACAATTACTCCTATTGTTTCATTTCTAAAAAAAAAAGTGGTGCAATTTTTCCGCAAAAACAACTCATTAGGAGCACCAACAAAAATACCCCCTAAAGTATGAGTAGCAGTGACAAGAAAAGCTAATGAAGATTAAGGTCCTTGCACAGTTGGTTAAGCACATATGCCATGAATTCTACTAAGTCTTAAGCTTTAACCTACTGGCCATATGAATATCCTACCTTGACCTTGACCCCATTACAACCTATAAAAGACCTCTTGATGCATTTCATATATATTTGGTAATCCCTGATGCTTAGAAGAAAGTCAAGCCTATGGAGGCGACTCTAGTGCAGTGTTTGAGAGAACATTGAATAAACCTATGCACTTTGAGTGACGAGTGATACACACACTAACATGTGAGGCTCAATTGATTCTAACATGCCTTGATTTATTCTTTGTTCATGATTGAGATGCCCAGGAAACTAGTTTTAAAGCACAAAGATATCATCTCTTGTCTAAATGTACTTTAATTTTGGATTGTCATGAATTTTGCACAGTTGTTTGAGAATTAGTGAGTCGGCTTAAGTGCCTTCCTGAGTTTCGCGGCTTTGTAGGGGGATGTACATAGTGTCGCCGCACCAAAAAGATTTCCCATTATCGTTATTTTTGTTTTCATTTTGAAGTTTGCTTAAGTTCTTAGTTTATTGCATGAGGACATGCAATTGTTCAAGTGTGGGGTAATTTGATAAGTCAATTTTATACCCTAAGTTATTACTCCATAAGTGGGAAAATGCATACTAAAATGTGTAGGTTTAATACTTAGTCGATATGTTTTTACACATAGTCCTCTTTTAAAAGAAATTAAGGAAAGTGGCAAAATAAGGTATTAATTCTCTTCGAATGTAATGTTTCTTTTGTAGTTTTTCTATGTTGAATTATAGGGAATGAATGTCTATGAGGATCATTGAAGATGTGAAGAGAAGATTTGGATCAACGAATGCAAGATCAAATTCAAATCCAAAAAGATTTGGTTAAAAGATGAGCTGAGAATTTCTGACACTGACTTTTCTGTTGATTTTGATCCATGATAGAGACTGAATCACGATTTGATGTCAACTACAAAGTTGTAGCTCTATCTCTTAGCTTTACGTGAAAATTTGAATCACCTAAATCGGAGGTCTGTAGCTAAAGATATTGCAATTTTACTGACTGCTATGCAAGTCAGTCCGCTGAGCGGGATTACCAATCCGCTGAGCGGCCAGAATTCTAGAAACAGCCACCAGCTGGCCAAACCGCGTAAGCCACCAAAGAAGACTTCAAAGGTCCAGCCACCAAAGAAGACTTCAAAGGTCCAGCCGCCACATTTGACTTCAAAGGTCCAGCCGTCAAATTTGACTTCAAAGGTCCAGCCGCCAAATTTGACTTCAAATTTCCAGCCGCCAAGAAAGACCTAGAAAATTCAAGCCACCTCCACCTAACTTCAGAATTTTCTCTGTAAATAGGAAGGCAGTTTTGCATCTTAGGAAAAAATATTCATTCCTTTCCATTCTCTTCCACCCCTCCCCCAAGGTCTCCTAGGCCTAAGAACCCCTCTTTTCCTTCCATATTCTTCACTTTTTCCATTTTATTTCAAAGCACTTAGGCTATGTTAAAGTGCTTTGTTTTCTTTAAAGCTTTGTAACGAAGTGCTGCCAAATTAATTCCAGGTTCTATAGTTTTATTTCTTCTTGCCATCTACTCTTTCATTCTCTTTATTTACTCTTTCTTGCTTTACATTTGCTTTAATCTTCCATTGCTATTTACATCCTTCCGTTTCTTTATTTACTCCTTTGTTTCGCTTTACTTACTTTAAGTTTATTTACTCTTTCCAGTTTCTTTTCCTTTACTTTTATCTTCCATTTTATTTCTTTCTATTTTCATTTACTCTTGTCTTATCATTTACTTTTTCCATTGTTATTTACTTTTCCTTCCTCTTTATCTACTCTTTCTTTCTCTTTATTTACTTTGAGTTTTAATCCCCAAACCATGGAGGGGTAATTTCTTAATATCTTGCATGCGGTAACTCAAGATAAAGATTAATTTGAGGTCTTGCGCTTAAAGAATATTCATGACTCGTTCCACCTTAACTAATGATATAGCGATTGCATGTTATAAGTTAAGGCTAAATCTAAGTTAATGAATCTTGGCGATTGTAGGATTTTATTAAACTATGATTAAGGAACTTTTGGAGAACTAATCAGATTTGATTACGTTGTGCAATTGGTACTTAATTAATATGGGTTTTAATGCTGAGATCTTGGTTTTAATACCTATATATTAACAAATGCTTAAGGAATTGACGATCGTAGTTTCTTAAGTAAATTGAATATTAGTTAGAGATTTCAACTAATAAACAACATTTCCTTTCATGAATAATTAACTAAGAACCGATGAGGATTAATCCTTAATCTTGAAGCGCCGTATGCAGGATATTGCCTTTATCATTATTGTTTTACTTTCGTTTAATAGCTTTTGAATTCAACAATAAAACCCCCTCGATTTACTTAACTATTGGTTTGGTTCTAAATTGCTTCTTTGGGAATCGACCTAGGTTAACCCCCTTTACTACATTCTCGGGGTTTACTTGGTTTATAAATTATTATTTGATCGCGCACTACAATCTAACGACGTTTTGGTGCTCGTCAAGCTTCGCCAAGCTCCTTCGATCTCTAGCTCCTTCACAAGCCTCATTTTTGTTCCTAACCTAACCTAAACTAAACTAAGCTTAAAGTACAACAAAATGTGTAAAGAATGGTGTTTGGATGGGGTGGGAAGAGATGGATGGAAGTGTGGCTCGGCCCTCCTATTTATAGGGCAAATCTGGGGTCTATCGCTCAGCGGTTGAACCAAAACCGCTGAGCGATAAAGCATTCTTCGCTGAGCGGCAGCGCACTCTCGCTGAGCGATTGTAGTTTTACGCGTCTTCATTAAATGCTCAGCAGCTTTTCAGGGCGGCACTGACGTGGCATGGCGGCGCCAGGCTGGCTTCAGCTGGCTCAATGATTGCGCCGGTGCAAGTTGCTTGCCGACGTACCTTCGCTGAGCGATAAGGTCTGTACCGTTGAGCGATTAGTTGTGCATCGCTGAGCGGTCCTATCGCCAGAATCTTCTCTTTTAAGCTCTTTTCTGAGTCTGCCATTTTCTTCCATTCTTCATGGGATTATTCTTTATAAATTACGCTTGCATCCATCTACCAAAATATGTTAGAAAACCTACAAAACATGGGGAATTCATTAGATAACTCTTTAAAAAGTTTGCAGATAAGTGCCTTTTTAAATGGTGCAATTTGCACAGATTTGGCACTTATCAGTCATGCTTAAACTAGTTGTGAGCAATTGATAAAAGTGTATTAAACTATTGGCATGCAGGTTCTATTATCAGGAGCTCGAATAACTTGATTTGAGCTAACTATAGGGCCCTAAAATGTGTAGCGATTTTCCAAACAAGGGCATTCCAATATACTTAACTAATGAGTGACCTACAATTAATCATAAATTCATTACTTTAAAATATATTTTTGAGTAAAATGTCTCTACCACCTTTGAGGTTTGGTAAAATAACATCTCAGTTCATTTTGTCCTAAGCTAAGCCACCAAATCACCAAGCCAACTCACTAATATTTTTAGCCAATTTTATTTTTTATTTAAAAAAAAGAAACCATTAAAAGAAGCCACTACCAAAAAAATAATAAATTCAAATAATGACAGGTTATCATGAAAAAAATTAATTTTCAACAATAAATAGAAGTATACAAATGAATATTTATATTCGTCTCAAAATTTGTCTGTAATAATTTCCACCAACAAATGGAAACTATTATTGACAATTTTTTCAAAATATTGATTTAGACAAAATTTCCATTGATTTATTTTTAATAATTATTGCCAACAAACGGTAAATATTACAAACTGATTTTTTGACAAAAAGTTTGTCTAAACAAATTTTTAGAAAATAAAAACGTAATTACTTATATTCGTAGATAAAAATTTTTCACTTGTCATTAATAAACCAATTGTTTTTTAATAATTATAGAAATATTTTTTTTTACTGATGTAGATATTCATCTGTATAGTTCTCATTTGTTATTGAAAATTTCTATTTTTTCATTATAAACAAAATTAGTTTGTATTATTGACAAAAAGAATTGCTTGTTTATAAATTTTATCTGTATTTAACTTTTTTTGGTAGTGATTTCATTTGTAACAAAAAATGAATTAAAACAAGAAAGTCATTACTAAGAAAACACTAAATACAAACAAAATTTATAATTAGAGAAAAATTCTGTAATACAAACATTTTTTTATTTAGAGACTTTTTTTTCGTTTGTAACAAATAAATAGGGTTTTTAATAATAAATTAAAAGCATACTTACGAATACCTATATATGTATGAAATTATTAAAGAATAAAAATAATTATAGATGAAAATTTTTTGTCTGCGATTATAAGTTACTGTTGTTTTATTTTCTAAAAAATATTTTGATGAAATTTTTGTCGCCAGTTATAGGTTAGAATTATTACAAAGCAAATTTTCTGGTAGATATAAATATCTTATTGAATACTTTTATTTATTATTGAAAATTTCTACTTGTTTTACAGACAAAAAATCTGTTTGTAATTTAAAAAATTAATCTGTACTATAGAACAAAACTTCATCTATAAAATCATTCTGTATTTAATATTTTTTTTGTAGTGATTTCTTTTGGTTAATGGTTCTTTTGCTTCTTATTTTTTCAAAAATTTGGTTATAAACACTGGTGGCTTGGCTTACGAGAAGATGAGGTAGGATGCAATTTTTCCAATAGTTTAAGATGATATGCTATTTCGCCAAACTTCAAAGGTGATAAATGCATTTTATATTATATTTTTTTATTTTTTTATTTTACATACAACATATGGCTTAAAATCGGCTAAAGATACCCTTAAAACTCTCATTTCAATCAACTTCGTCCCTAATAAAATTTGTTGACCGAAATTGTCACGTGTCACGTCAGAGTCAAGTCCCACGTAGGATACATCTTTAGAAAGGAGTCTTCTCCTCCCCTATATATAAAACTGTAGTGTTTAGACTTACTAATTCACTCAAAAGTTTGAAAGATTCCACTTTTGTGAGACTTTCACTCTAGTTCTTTTTATTTCTTTTCTCTCTTTCGTTTTTCGTTCGTGCATAAGCAGTTTCTTCACATATTGCCAGGAACTCCCAACTTAGTACTGCTTAGCAGTCAATGTGAGTGATTTTCTTCACGGTATATTTGAGACCATATACTTATTTAAAAAAGTTATTTATTTATTATTTATTTTTTGAATTATTTTATTTAAGCATGTTTTATGAAATTCTAGGAGGTGGAACTTATTATTGTATTTTATGTATTTACGAAGTTAGTTATTATTCGGAATTATTTTTATGAAATTAGTAATTAATTAAGTTATTAATTAATATTTTCTTATTTAAGAAAATAATGATTTATTTTGGAAACCTTCCTTATTTATGAAAGTTGCTATTTATGAAACTATTTTAGAATTACATGAGACCACATGTTTTATTGCATTAAATATATCATGTTGTGTGTGTCTGATTATTTATGAAATTGAGTCATGTTATTCTATCAATATCATTTAATGGATTATGATATGATGATCATGTTATGTTATGTTATGTTATGTATTTAAACTGTTTTTTTGGGAGTTATATTTATGATAGAACTGTATGTCAGTAACAACCTACATTGAGCTTGGTATACCTTGTACGATCGTAAAGTAGAATATGATTCATGTAGATTTAAGGCAAGACCGTAAAACTCGGACATGGTAGATTAAGGAAAGACTGTAAAGTCTGAACATTTCAATAACAACTAAATCGTAATGCTCGGAACGTCTATCTTATATGACGTTTCCATGATTGTTATATATTAATAAACCCTTATTTAGATATTGTTGATGAAGACAGATCACTCGTTTAGTAGATTTCAACAGTTTGGACCCTTGGTGATCTTCACATTGAGATGAAGTATTTTCTTCTGTTAATTTTTAGTATTAGGATAATTTATATTCATGTCAGTCTATTTATATTCATGTCAATCTATAGAGTGTTTAAGTGGACTGCAAGTAGAATGTAGCATATTTAGGATTATTTAATTTTGTATCTTGTAAATGATTTTACTATATCATATTATAATGTTTACTTTTATTTAAAAATGTTTCCTATTTATTCATTTATAAAAGTTGTGTGTTTTTCATGATTAACATGTTATGAGACTTTCGTAAAGGAACTAGTTTTTTGCGTGTCAGTGGCAATTTTTGGTTTCGTCACATAACTACCGATGTGACAGATAACACAAATACTAAAATGATAAGTTTTTATACTTTACAAGTACGATTTTAGTAAAAAAAAAAAATATTACACAATCATATGTCATGTAAGTAGAATACTAGGATATTCACAAAAGGACTAACTTGACTAACTCTTTTATTTTGCTGGGACAATTGTTTACAACAATTTTGTTAGGGAAGAAATTGAGCAAAGTAAAAAAATCTACGAGAAAGAAATTAGCGGTTTTTCCCAAAAAAAAAATAGAGATTTTCCATAATTAATGAGTAGGATTAAGATGACAATTTGATATCGGCGGAGTCAGATACATGCCCCCATTACTCATACCCATTTAGTATTTTGCTATCCGTATCCATTCCGAGTATCCATTATCTGTTATTCGTGAGTATTTAATTCTCCACGAATATTTGCGGGTATTTGCCAATTTTTTTTATAAAAAATATTACTATCACTTATAATATAGTGATACTTACATATCACAATTTAAATTAATTAAATACATAATAAAAATTTCAATAATATTTCTTATAATAAGGGTTTAGTTTTTTCTTTTATATATATATATATATTTTTTTTTTTTTAAAGTGAAGTGATAAGACTTCTAAATTTATATATTTATATAATTAGAGATATTTAAATAATTTTATGTACTTATTACTTTTTAATGAATATCTATTAGTTGAATATCTCAATTTATGTTCTCATCCACGTTAATAAGTAAATATAGATATCCGTTCAAGTAGGTATAAAAATTAAATTCTATGTACACATCACAAATATCTATGTTTACAAGTTATTTTTGCCATTCCTAAGTAGAACATCAATGCTTTCTAGGAAAATTTTTATTTCACTCACTGGAAGAAGAAAAAAATTGCTAATAGTTAGACTAATAATGCAAAAAATGCCACAAAATTCAAAATCATTTAAGAAGTGAAGACTATTAATAATAAAGTTTTGAAATATAAAAAGATATTAATGTCTTTGTAAAAACATGAATAACAAAAAAACAACCTAAAATAAATCTAAATATTAATCTATCAATATTATTAATAAATTTAATTTATTAATTTATTAAGTTAAATTCAAAATAAAATCAATATTTAGCAGCTTGACTTATTCCACCTAAAATGTGAAACAATTACCTTCAGCCTTGTCAGTTGCCATCAATCGCAGAGGTGAGGAAGCGGGGAAGAGACATAAGCAACCAGCAACCATGTCATTGTGGAGCCATAATAGGTATGCTGCTCTTTCCCTCTCAAAGCTTCCTTCTTTGCTTCCGAATTCGATTTCAATTCCAATCCCCAAACCCTCTTCCTTTCTCTATCTCACTCTGAGGATCCTATCCTCTCATTCCCTAAACCCTAGCCATCCCCAAGCTTCGAGATCTTCTCCCTTTCACAACGCTGACGATGCCGTTGCTTCCTTCCATCGCATGCTCTCTATGCGTCGTACCCCGCCCATTGTCGAATTTGGCAAGATTTTGGGGTCCCTTGCGAAGATGAAGCATTTCCCCACTGTTATTTCCCTTTCCAAGCAATTGGAGCTCAGGGGAATTACGCCAAACATCGTCACTCTAAGCATCTTGATCAATTGTTACTGCCACATTGGTCAAATGGCCTTGGCTTTCTCTGCCTTCTCAAAGATTCTCAAGATGGGTTATCAGCCAGATGCCATAACCTTGACAACACTCATGAAAGGTCTCTGTCTCAATGGTGAGGTCGAGAAAGCACTCCACTTTCATGATAGAGTTGTAGCTCAAGGGTTTCAGTTGAACGAAGTTAGTTATGGCACCTTGATCAAGGGCCTATGTCAAACAGGACGGACAGAAGCTGCCATTCTGGTGCTGAGAAAGATCCAAGGACTAGGGGTTATGCCTACCGTGGTCATTTACAGCACAATCATTGATAGCATGTGTAATGATAAACTTATAACAGAGGCATATGGTTTATATTCTGAAATGGTTAGCAGGGGAATCTCTCCTAATGTTGTGACTTACAATACTCTAACCTATGGATTGTGTCTTGTGGGTCATTTGAAGGAAGCAATTGATTTGTTGAATGAGATGGTGTTGAACAAGATTAGTCCAGATGTTTATACGTATAACACTTTAATCGATGGATTTTGTAAGGAAGGAGATGTCAAACAAGCTAAAAATTTGTTAGCTGTGATGATTAAAGATGGTGTGGAACCCAGTGTTGTTACTTACAATAGTCTAATGGACGGGTATTGCTTAGTTAATAAAATAAAAAAAGCTAAGTATGTATTTAACACCATGGCCTTAAGACGAGTGACTCCTGACGTTCACAGCTATAGTATCATGATTAATGGATTATGTAAGATTAAAATGGTGGATGAAGCCATGAAACTCTTCAAAGACATGTGTTGCAAAGATTTGATTCCTAATGTTGTAACTTATGGTACTCTTATCGATGGTATGTGCAAATTAGGGAGAATTACTTGTGCTTGGAAGCTTTTCAATGAGATGCGCAATAGAGGTCAACCTGCTGATGTAATCACTTACAGTTCCTTACTAGATGCTTTATGCAAAAACCATCTACTAGACAAGGCAATTGCATTGTTTGCAGAAATGAAAGACCAAGGAATTCATCCAAATATGCACACATACACTATACTCATTGATGGACTATGCAAGGGTGGAAGGCTTAAGATTGCACAAGAGGTTTTTCAGGATCTTTTGATTAAAGGCTGGAAACCAAATGTTTACACATAGAGCGTTATGATCAACGGCCTTTGTAAAGAGAGCTTGTTTGATGAAGCATTGGATTTGCTATCAGAGATGGAAGACAATGATTGCTCACCGGATGCTGTAACTTATGTAACTATAATATGTGCTCTTTTTGCAAAAGATGAAAATGATAAAGCAGAGAAACTTCTTCATGAAATGATTTCTAGAGGCCTATTACAGGGGAGAAAGTAGGCGAGATGCTTTCCAGTTGCACATCACAAATGGCTAAGTTTGTACTAACAGTCAAAAAGTTTTCTACATTTGTGTTTATTATGTATTCATTTTGATCTTTTGTCCATTACTGATTTATATTGGATCTAGGCTGCCATTGCGCATTGTAAGATGATACTTTTCTATTAAACTTCAGTCAATTTATTGTTAATGGTTATTTAGTTGGAATTTTTTATAGCTAGAAATCTAACCGTTGATACTTTTGGTTTGATATTGTTTTCGCCTTCATTGTGTTGGATCCGTTTTAATTCTCTTTCCTTTCCAAGATTTTGTGTTTGGTTAAAGGTATTTCTGCTCTAGTTTTTCTGTCCACTCCAACCTGTTTCGCCCTTTTACTATTTTGGATTTGACCCAATAGCCCTTAACTATGTCTTCCCACCTCTGAAATTATCAGGTTCAAACATCAAACATTGTTGTTTAGTCAATGCCACTGATAAGTGCCCAATTTACACAATTTTTATCATTCAAAATGGCACTTATTCGTTATGTTTTTAACAAATTATCTAATGAATTCCCCATATTCTGTAGGTTTCTAATATATTTTGAAGATGGATGCGAGCATAATTTATTGAAGAATAATCCCATGAAAAAGGAAGAGAAGGGCAGAATTGGAAAAGAGCTTAAAAAGAAGATTCCAGACGAAAGCATCGCTCAGCGATGAACATGTATCGCTCAGCGATTTAAAGGTTATCGCTCAGCGATATTACTTGTATCGCTCAGCGATAGTAAGTCGGCAAGCCACTTGCACCGGCGCCATCATTGAGCCAGCTGTAGCCAACTAGGACCAGCCAATCATAGAGCGACACGTCAGCACCGCCTGCGAAAAGCTGCCGAGCATTTAATGCGAAGTACAATCGCTCAGCGATTAATCACCGCCGCTCAAGCGATAAAGTATTAATCGCTCAGCGATGACACCCAAACCACTGAGCGATGGAACCAATTTTTGCCTATAAATAGGAGGGAGGCCGAGGCATTTAAGGCATAACTCATTCCTTCCTTCCTCCTTCATCATCCCACTCATATTCCATACTTTCCATAAGCTAGGCTTAGGTAGGAAATTAGGGTTTTAAAAGCTTTCCATAAAGGAAGTGCTGCCGGAATTTTCAACGATTGTGAATCGTGGTGAACGTGTGGAGACATTTTACCACCTTTCTCAACCAACCATTGCTTTAAACCCTTGTAAGTTGTACCTATCCATGACAATGGATAGCTAACTTCTTTCTTTGTTGGGATTTGATGCGTATTATTGCTTTTATGTATCCGTTTTAATTCGTGATTATGATTCTATGATGTTCTTTGGTTTTTATGATTGATCTTGCACCTAACGCTAACTTTTGTTTAGTTCTTTGATTATTGACTTGAGGTTTATTTGTTTAAGTGAAAGCTACTCTAAATGAACTACGAACCAAGTTAAGTCCAATCTTGCTACTCTTTAAGTTTGATTCGACGTTTAAATGCTGTGAACGTAAGTTATCATCATTTAACCTAACCTAGATCAACTCATTTAGTTCTTAACCGCCGTAACTGGAAACTAAGAACTAATCACTTTAACACCTATATTACGTCAAGCTACTTTGTTAAGTTTGTGCAAGACGATTGACAATCTAATAAAGGAACTTGTGATCTTAACATGCTCAAATGAGATGATTAAGTTAAGAACTGGTGGTGATAAAATCAAACGAACTCATGAATCATATCAACTGAGTACTGGTTACATTAAAAGTAATATTACAATTCAAGATCCCAACATATTTCTCTACTTGCCTACGCTTAAAATTTACTCTTGCTTTTTATTTTATTTACAAATCGTTCTTTACCAAATTTATTCAAAACAAATCAATCATTTTATCTAAAGCTTAACATAGTATCAATCAAAGATCGTCGTTTCAATCACAATCTCTGTGGATACGATAATACCCGACTTTACTGCAATTGGATCTTTCAAGGATCTGAAAGCTTTAAAAAGGATATTTTAAATTAACGAGAGTACAGACCTATTGCGGTAAAAAGCTTTCATCAGCCACAGGTTGATCCTATAGCCCTTAACTAGCATTGTGTGTCACCTGCTTATGATGTAGTAGTCGTTGCTTGCAAAATAATTAGCAGTTTTAAGTTTCAATCTTTATGCAGGAGTGATTGAGCTGTTCATGTCTTTATTTAGAATAAATGAGAATAATTACTGAATTGTGTTATGATCAATGGCCTTTGTAAAGTGGGATATATTGATGAAGCATTGGCCTTGATGTCACAAATGGAAGACAATGGTTGCTTACCTAATGCTGTAACTTTTGAAATTATTGCTCGTGCTCTGTTTGGAAGAGATTAAAATGATAAAGCAAAGAAACTTCTCCGTGAAATGGTTGCTAGAGGCCTATCATAAGGGTAAAAGCAGGTGAGATGCTTTCTAGTTACACAAAAAAAGGCTGAATTTGTTTTATTGGTACGAAAGTCTTGTAAATTTATGTTTTGTTATATTCATTCTGGTTTTGTGTCAATTCCAATGATTGATTATTTTGGTTCTTGGCATGACTATGATACTTTATTATGCTTTAGCCACTCTTGCAATATTTTCTCAGTCATTGCTCATTGTATAGCATTTCCGTTGTCTGGATTGTTGTCATCATTTTGGGTTGTGGAGATATCTTGTTATCTATTTTTATCATAGAAAAATCCAAGCCGAAATAGTCACAATCATAATAGAAGTTAGCAACAAATTCCTCTTTTTAATATTCCTGTACATTTCTTGGATTCTTTCACAACAAGGGAAAAGAGATAAAAACAAATGCATATTTAGTTGCACCATCTTAGCTGTCTTAGGAGTTAGGTGTAATTGTTGCTGATATTTTCCTTGAAGTCACCTGAACAATGATTTTTGCATTGTCTTCAAAAGCATGTTGAAAGCTACTATTTGTCAAACCTGGTTTGCTGTTTTGGTGTTTGTTATTGATGGTGTTGTCTTCTTAACTACATGTTTAGTTTCTCTATTTCTAAGTATAGAACACTACATGATGCGACAAGCCTTGATGCAGTTTGCATCAATTTGTTAATATGAATTCTTTGAAAGAGAGAGACTGAATGTAAGGGGAAGTTTAAAGAGAAGTCGGAGAATAGATACAAACAAAAACTCAATTACATTGACTAGAATTGCCCCTCGGCTCCACAATAGTATGAATTTGTGATAGCTCTAAACTTGCCATAACATTGTAGACATAATATAAGACCGTTTGATTTCATTACTATGCTACCCACTCTCAAAAATCCAATTTAGCATGGTCTGTTATTTGTTAATATTTTATTATGAATTTATTTTGTGCCGGTTGTTTTTTTGTTTCTTCCTTTTCCTCTGAAGGAAATTTTGCTTCTTGTTATCATAAAACTTTTGATTTTAAATCCCACCAACTCCAAATTAAAGAGAGAGACTGAAAGAAACAAGTGTCAAGCTTTATACCTCATTAGAATTAGAATTTGAATCAAATGTGATTATGTGAATTAACATTTAGCAGTGGAGTTGCTTGTTTCATATTGGACTAAGACGTGCTTAGTCCAAAGCTCCTTATCTCAAGCCACTAGGAATATGCTTTTGACGAGGGAATAGCGTAGTTTACATGACACATAGGTTCAAATCTCTTTTTCATTGATATACTAATAAATATTCTTTAATTAAAAAATTATTGGTTGCAGTGGGTGTAAATTGATATTCAAGATGTATTTTACCAATGATAAATTCAAATTCAAAACTTCATAAACAATTTTTTACTTGGCACATTTAGTACAAGTTAGTCTTTCATTCATGGTTCTGACTTAAGTGGACCAAGCTCTCTGAGAGACTAACACGATCCTTAAATTTGAACCATCAAAAAAATAATGGACGGTCAAGATTTTATATAAAAAAAATAATAATTTAATAATTTATACTTATATGTTAATAATTCTTTTTATTTAATTTACCAATTTTAGCGCTCATTGCTTTTTATTTGATGATGCAACTATTTGTCTATCTATTTTTTGGATACAATTTATTGATTGAGTGTAACTCACACTATCTCCTCACCCTTGATTTTGGATGAGTATTTTTTTTTTTTTTTGCATCAGTGACACTAAGGTTTGAATTTCAAATGTCATGCACACTACCCTAGCTCTTCATCATTAGACGTGAGTGGAGTTTTGTCTAATCAATATTTATAAAAAAAGAATCTTCAAAATGAAGATGTCTCTTAAAAAAAAAATCACTATTTGAAGAGAAGACATTAGTCCCTCACCATACAAAAAGAGGGACACATAGTTCTCCGGTTAATTCACAATTTTCTAACTTACCCTAAATGCACATGTGGACGATGAACATGTTGAATTGACTTCGCTACCTCCTCACTAAATAAAACAGTGCCATTTTGATGAAATTGTAACCCAAAATTCAGTCCTATCATAGCAAATGACGTAAGGTGAACTGCAAAGATACAAGCACCACTAAGATGCAAATACATAGACATGTGTGTACAAGTACATCAAAACGACATCATTTTATATTAGGGTGGAGTTAACAAAGCTAAATCAATGAACTAACAATCTGTATGTGCATTTCAGTCAAATCAAGAAATAATGATTTAATTGGGAGACTAATGTGTCCACCTTTTTATATAGTAAGAGACTAATGTGTTCTCTTTTAAATGGTGAGAGAGACTTTTGTTCCCTTAAAAATGATGAAGGGCTACGTAGGACATTTTCTCTTGATTTAATATTGTACTCATAAAATCTTTTACTTTTGTGTTGTGTTAACATTCATATGCATGTTCATTTTATGCATTTTTAATTTACTCCGTGTCATTCCCGTGCATTGGCATGAGGTTTTGTCTGATTTGAAATAATTAATAATTTAATTGAAAGAAATGACCAAGGATTGCATCAATACAGGAAACTTGGTTGTTGGTGGAGAAAAATTTGTTAATAAAATAATCTCGATTTTGAGAAGTTAACATTCCATTTTCCACCATTAATGGTCTTAATTATTTTTCCATTTTATTTGTCCATGAAAATTTGGGAGTTTTTCTTAATTGTGAGGGTTCTCTAATTATTTTTTTATAGTGTGTGATAATTTATTAAAATAATTAAAAATTTTAGTTGAAAAGAATGATCAGAGATTGTCTCAATGTAGGAAGCTAGGTTGTCTATGGAGAAAATTTTGTTTTAAAAAACTAATTCCAATTTTAAGAAGTCAGAATTTCGTTTTCCACCATTGATGGACTTAATTATTTTTTCTTTTTATTCGTCCAAATAAATAAATATTTTTTTCTTTTATTTGTGAAATATTTTTGTCGATAGTTATTATTGGACGGAGGAAGGTGGCGTGGTGTTGCTGTGATTTGAGAAGCTTCTGGTTTGTGATGTGTTTTAATTTGTGGAACAATCTAAGAGAAGGTTTGTCTGATTCTCTTGCAATTTCCAGGTCAAAAAAATTTAATCATGAATGCCCAAAAAATAAATCTTATTTCAACAATATCTAATTCCGAGTTTAATCATCAATATTAATAGTAATAACATTTTCATTGCATTGTATGTGATCCTTTATTGAATAAGGTAGAAAACAAAACAGAAAATTATTTTAATACAAAGGTTGAGGTTGTCTTAATAGCAACAAGAAGAATATCATTAAGTTATACAAGAAAAACAATGTTATCTTCAATTGATTTCCTTGAAAAAGAGAATTAACAGTGTTTTTAAAGCATTTTATGACAACAGATTCCCTAAAAAAGATGATTAGGTTGTGTCATAAAAAGTTGTCACTATTTTAAATAATCTTTTGAGGTATTAAAACATCATAGCTTTCAATATGACATTTTCCAATCATCCCACTAAAGGAAATAACGTATTAGTCCTACAAATCATTTATCAAATATTGTTGTTGAAGAAGAAACTTTTGCAACCCCCTCAAAATTAATGGCCACGTGTCATTCTCCTTGTTTTTTTCTTCTGAATTTTCTGCAAATTTTTGAAATTTCTATAAATTGAAAAAATAAAATTTATCAATTTCCTCATTTCTTCCCCCAATTCCCCAATTCTTCCTCATTCCCAACCTTCTTTGTAGTAAGTGCAAGAATTTGAGATCAAATATCACCTTCATCAAGGAGAAAGAATTAACTCCATAGGGTAACCAACATCAATGGACCAAAAATAAAATATAACAAGAATGATCAAAACCCATGCAATTTTGTTTACTCATCATTGCATTTTGAAGATCTTATTCTTATACCAAGCATCCACTGTCTCTAATAGCGCCAAGCATCCACGATTTGTGTTCACATTGGCACGTCAAGCATGACACAGGTTCCAATCTAATGCAGCAAGGAGAACTAAACTCCAACTGTACTTGCTTGCCCAATCGAAATCGACAAGCTCGTGCAAGTACTTTGCTGGGATCTAAGTGTCATGCTTGTAACACAATAATACATGTGCAAGAAACCGAAACATGTACCTACGTGTATGTCACTCTATTACTTTTTGCAGATCAAATTCATTAGCATCTGTTCGGATGGTCATGCCAAAGTAAAGATATAACCAAACATTGGATATGAATGATTCGTTAATATCTTTCAGAGTAGGCATCCTTCTTGGACCAATGACGGGTTCGCCATCAATCCGAAGGCCTAACAAGATCGCAACATCTTCTAACGTGACCACAGACTCTCCGTATGATAAATGGAACTTGTGGGTCTTCGGTCTTCACCTCTCCACAAGTGCACTAACAAACGATAATTTCTTTCGAGAATATTGGATCATTGATGCGTAAAATAGACTCGCATGTCTGGAATGCGATATTTTAAGATCGATGGGTGGCTCACTACGCCCAGTTCTAGGTTGCAGAACTTTGTTCTCCTCCTGCAATAAAAAAGTAAATTTAATGGTAAATAAATAAAGTAAAAATTATGTGAATTTCAATATAAAATTATAATTTATTAATAAAGTAAAAATTAGTGAATTATTTGGTCGACCACCTTTACTGCAATTTGAAATCTTGTCCCATGCAGCAACTTATTGAATGAGGTAGCAATGTAACCTTCTAAAGCATCTATTCATAGAGCATGTCAGTTGATGCTTTACTAACAGAAGAATTTGTACTGATTAAGTTTCTGATACAATCTGCTAAAGATTTCAAGAATACTTGATGTTTTTCTCAATTTATAAATATTTATGGATGAAAGAATTTTTTGGGGATTGACAAAAAATGTTTAATTGTATCCAAAAGAAACTTATCCCTTTCTCATTTACATGCTCCTTTGTTGTATGTTTAGCAAAGCTAACGCTGTAGATGGCTTAATCTAAGAAATCTAAGAAGTCGTTGTTATTGATGTCGTTGTCTTCTTACTGGTTTTGTTTCTATAATCCCAAATATAGAAGACTACATGATGCTTTAGGCCTTATGCAGCTTCCACCAATTCGCTAATAAGAATTGTTTGAAAAATAGACATTGTGTGATAATAAACTCTTAATGTTTCACTGCTCTCTACTAACATTGTTTGGGGCAAGAAATTAGTGCCAATGATATAAAGAACAGAAAAAGAAATGTCAAAAGGAAGGGGGAAGTGTAAGAGAGAAGTGGGAAAATAGAAACAAGCAATGCTCTCTCTTCTATTCAAGGTACTTGCAGATTTTATGAATGCAAGCAGTCATCTTAGCTTATGAATGCAAGGCTCCTCTGTAGTATGAACTTGTGGTAGCTCTAAACCTACCATAAAATCAAGGAAGCATGGATACGTACAAGAGGCCGGCGTATCCGTGTCAGATACACAGATACGTGTCAGATACGCGGATACGCGTGTCCTCACTTTGTTTCCTTTCAATTTTTAATCTTCAAAGGGAGACACAGTACACTACGTGGATTAAGACCTTAGAATAAAGGATATTAATTTTATTTTTTAATAATTACATTACATTGAGATAATTTATTTATTTTTATGTGAACTATATCTATTTTTATGTCAATAATTTGTCATTTTTGTTATTTTATGTTTTATTATACAACGTATTCTAGTCGTATCGTATTTTATATTTTTTAAAATGTGTTGTATCCCCATATTCATGTCGTGTCGTATCCATGTCGCCGTGCCATACCCATGCTTCCTTGCATAAAATTGTAGACATATTTCTTAGAATAAAATATAAGATCATGTGATTGCATTACTATGCTATCCCACTCTCAAAAATCCAATTTAGCATTGTCTGTTAATTGTGGATATTTTAGTATGATATTTTGTGCTGGTTGGTTTTTTGATTCTTCCCTTTGCAAGATTTGTCGCTTCTTGTTCTCATAAATTTTTTTATTCTGAATCGCTAAGATTTCTGGTTCAGGAACCAGTAGTAGCTCATTTTGAATGTCAAAGAGGAATCAATGGCCAAAATGATCATTTCCTACAGTGGATCCACAGTAACTCCCTCCAAGTTAAAAAGAGATTGAAAGGAACAAGAGTCTCATTCAAGCTTCATACCTCATTAGAATTTTGCATCAGATGTGAATATCAATTCCTTTTCCGTTTGAACTCGTAGTCTTTTCTATTACTAGCATTTAGTGATGGAGTTACTTGTTTCATGCTTAAAGTATATTAAACTCAAGCTCCCTAATTCAAATCCATTATGAATACGTTGGTGTTGGCAAGGGGTATGTGATGTTTGCATGAAGTGTAGGTTCGAATCCCATTTTCATTGATATATGGATAAAAATTGTTGGTTACAATGGATGTAAATTGTGATTTAAGATGTATTTTATCTGTTGTAAATTTATATTCATATTCATATTCAGAAGTCACAACTTCATAAACAATTTTAACTTGGCATATTTGGTGAGGATTAGTCAGTCTTTCATTCAACTAGCGCTATGACCCTTTTTTTTGGACGAGGTATACCGATATGTTGTTGTGACTTAATTTTGATTTTACACACATTCAACCATTTAATAGAAAAGAGACTCTCTTTTCTTTTGTACTGATTGAATTGTTGGTATCCAAGTTTTATGTTCCCAAACTTTGACTAACTCGGTTCAATCAGATGGAAAGCCCATGAAGGGATAGGGATCTCCCAAAAACAGTTTTGATTTTATCATTCTCAATGGACTTTAAATGTAGGAATAATATATAAAAACGTGTATTTCAATATACTTTGTTAATGAATAACTTACATTCAATCATCAACTCACTACTTTAAAATATATTTTTGAATGAATTTTTTTAAGTACAACATATGACTTGCTAAATCATCAGTACTCTTAAAAAAGTTGAAGGTCCTCGAAAAACTCTATTGAGATATATTTTATACATTATATGTTCGTGTTTCCAATGTGTGAACATTTTTTTTCGATGATTAATCCAAAAACATAACAAAGTGCAAAACAAAACGAATAAGTATGATAAGAAAAAAACACAATTCACCCCAACCCACCGAACACAACGACAAGCTAAGAAAAAGTCTCATTAAAACCTTCATAAGAAAACCCAGGACAAACCCTTGCTTTATAAGGAATGAAAAAAAGTATCCAAACCTAACTTATTAAGGGCCCAAAATAAAATGCAAAATAACTAACAATCTCAATAACACATCAAACACTTTTGTCTAGACAGACTCCTGACTATAGGAGATCTACATGCATATAGGTACCAAAAGCACTGATAACATGAAAGCAGACCATACTGAAAGCAGTGAGAAGTTAATGTAAGAGTGCATGATCCCTTAATAGAGCATATAAAGAATACCCTAATGGCCTCCATAAGAAGCTCACTTGCTACATCTATCATGGATTTCATTCAGACCTCCCTGTGCTATCATACTTAGAAATAGCTTTATCCACCACGGTTGCATTAAGCTTTGCACTAAGGAGCACATTCTGAAGATCATTTAACAAAATGTTTTCCCACTAGAATATCTGTCTCCTCCATTATAACTCCAGATCCACTGTAAACCATCCAAGAATCCATAGTCAGCAATTCTACATTGTGTGAGAAGGGAGATAGAATAAAATCTTGGGAACACTTCCTTGCGTCATTTCTTTCCCAACCGTAAATCTTACCAAAAAGAATTTTTTGGTCATTGCCTACTTCCATGCAGATTCCTTCCTTTCTGATTTGCTGAAGCCACTCATTCTTATCAAACGTATCTGTAATAACTTGCCACACCCCCCAGATGATCACTTTAGAGTCATCTCAAAATGGCTTATTCCATTAATAAGGTTACATGAAACCACAATGTTTTCCCATAATTAAAGGGCATTCCTCCTAAGCAAAACGCCACCATCACTTAAATAAGATACTAGCATTTTTAATTGTCAGAAAGCCAACCCCCAACCCACCTACACCCTTTGTTAATTGGAATTGGGACCACTTAATGAACGAAAGAACAAATCCACCACTTCCTTTTTACAATCGAAACATTTGTAAGGAAATCTTTTCCCTAGATACACAAGAGTACATTGGACATACACCTTAAAAAAGTTCATATTGGATGAACACCTTAAATGACCTAATACAGTAAGTTTCTCTTTCTTATTCTTTTAATTCTGTTATTGTAAAAGACAATTATATCCTTTATTCTTCATCAAATTTTCTTTTCTCGCTCCTTCCCCTTCATTTCTAACTTGTGTGGCCATGGAGCATGGCGAGAGCCACACAAAAGCAGTGTATTCATTTTAATCTTTTGTCCATTACTGATTTATATTAGAACTGGGCTGCCATTGCTCATTGTAAGATGATACTTATCTATTAAACTTCAGTCAATTTATTGTTAATGGTTTATTTAGTTGGAATTTTTTATAGCAAGAAATCTAACCGTTGATACTTTTTGTTTGAAATTGTTTTCTCCTTCATTGTGTTGGATCTGTTTTGCATTGTCTCAGTTCAAAAGCATGTTGAAAGCTACTATTTGTCAAACATGGTTTGTTCTTTTAGTGTTTGCTATTGGTGGTGTTATCTTCTTAACTACAGGTTTAGTTTCTCTAATTCTAAGTATAGAAAACTACATGATGCTACAAGCCTTTATTCAGTTTGCATCAATTTGTTAATATGAATTGTTTGAAAAATGGAAATTGCGATATGATGATCTCTTAATCTTTCACTGTGCTCTCTTCTACTCCATGAACATTGTTTGGCACAAGAAATTAATGCCAATAATATAAAGAAAAGACAAGGAAAACTGAATTTAAGGGGAGGTATTAAGAAGAATAGCGTAGGAAAACTGAAAAGGAATACGTTTTTGACGAGGGAATAGCATAGTTTGCGTGACATATAAGTTCAAATCTCTTTTTCATTGATATAACAATAAATATTCTTTAATTAAAAAAATTATTGGTTACAGTGGGTGTAAATTGATATTCAAGATGTATTTTACCAATAGTAAATTCAAATACAAAACTTCATAAAAAAAATTTAACTTGGCACATTTATAGTACCATTTAGTCTTTCATTCATGATTCTAACTTAAGTGGACCGAGCTCACTTAGAGACCAATATGGTCCTTAAATTTGAACCATAAAAAAAAAATAATGGACGGCCTAGATTATATTTATAAAATAGAGCATATAAAAATTATTTTTATATTTTAATAATTCTTTTTATTTGATTTACCAATTTTAGCCCTCACTGCTTTTTATTTGATGGTGCAACTCTTTGTCTATCTATTTTTGGATACAATTTATTGATTGAATGTAACTCACGCTATCTCCTCACCCTTGATTTTGGATGAGTGATTTTTTATTTATTTATTTTTTGCATCAATGAAACTAAAGTTTGAATTTCAAACTTAATGCATACTACCCTAGCTCTTCATCATTATACGTGAGTGGAGTTTTATCTAATCAATATAAAAAAAGAATCTTAAAAATGAAGATGTCTATTAAAAACAAAATAATTTCTCACCATTTGAAGAGAAGACATTAGTTTCTCACCATACAAAAAGGGGGACACATAGTTCTCCGGTTAATTCACAATTTCCTAACTTACCCAAAATGTGCATGTAGACGATGAACTTGCTAGTGACTTCGTTACCTCCTCACTAGCATAAAACAGTGTCATTTTGAAGAAATTGTAACCCAAAATCCGGTCTTATCATAGTAAATGACGTAACGCAAACTACAAAGACACAAGCACCACAAAGATGCAAATACATAGGCATGTGTGTACAAGTATATCAAAACGACACCATTTTATATTAAGGTGGAGTTAGCAAAGCCAAATTAACGAACTAACAATCTGTGTATGCATTTCAATCAAATCAAGAAATAATGATTTAAATGGGAGATTAATGTATCCACCTTTCTATATGGTATGAGACTAATGTGTTCTCTTTTAAATGGTGAGAGACTTTTGTTCCCTTAAAAATGGTGAAAGGGTACGTATAACATTTTCTCTTGATTTAATATTGTACTCATAAAATCTTTTATTTTTGTGTTGTGTTAACATTCATGTGCATGATCATTTTAAGCAATTTTAATTTACTCCGTGTCATTCCCGTGCATTAGCATAGGGTTTTGTCTGATAATTTATTGAAATAATTAATAATTTAATTGAAAGGCATGACCAAGGATTTTATCAATATAGGAAACTTGGTTGTTTATGGAGAAAATTTAGTTAAAAAAATAATTCCAATTTTGAGAAGTTGACATTCCATTTTCCACCATTAATGGTCTTAATTATTTTTGCATTTTATTTGTCCATGAAAATTTGGGAGTTTTTCTTAATTGCGAGGGTTCTCTAATTTTTTCTTTCAATAATGTGTGATAATTTATTAAAATAATTAAAATTGTTAATTAAAAAGAATGACCAGAGATTGTCTCAACGTAAGAAGTTTGGTTGTCTATGGAGAAAATTTTGTTTAAAAAAATAATTCCAATTTTAAGAACTTAGAATTTCGTTTTTCACCATTGATGGTCTTAATTATTTTTTTTTTTTTTCGTCCAAATAAATAAATATTTTTTCTTTTCTTTGTGAAACATTTTTGTTGATAGTTATTATTGAACGGAGGAAAGTGGCGTGGTGGTGTTGTGATTTGAGAAGCTTATGGATTGTGATGTTTTAATTTGCGGAACAATCTAAGAGATGGTTTGTCTGATTCTATTGCAATTTCCACGTCGAAAAAATTTAAGCATGAATGCTCAAAAAATAAATCTTATTTCAACAAGATCTAATTCTAAGTTTAATCATCAATATTAATAGTAATAATATTTTCATTGCATTGTATGTGATCCTTTATTGAATAAGGTAGAAAACAAAACAGAAAATTGTTTTAATACAAAGGTTGAGGTTGTCTGAATAGCAATGTTAAGCTATACAAGAAAAGCAATTTTATCTTTTATTGGTTTATTGAAAAAGAGAATTAACTATATATGTTTTTAAAGCATTTTATGAGAACATATTCCGTAAAAGAGGTGATTTGGTTGTGCCATAAAACGTTGTCACTATTTTAAATAATCTTGAGGTATCAAAACATCATAACTTTTAATATGACATTTTTCAATCATCCCACTAAAGAAAATATCGTAATAGTCCTACAAATCTTTTATCAAATATTGTTATTGAAGAAGAAACTTTGGAAATACAGCCCCCTCAAAATGGCCACGTGTTAATTTCCTTTTGTTTTTTTCTGAATTTTCTACAAATTTATGAAATTTCTATAAATTGAAAAACTAGAATTTATCAAATTCCTCATTTCTTCTCCCAATTCCCCAATTCTTCCCCATTCCCAACCTTCTTTGTAGTAAGTGCAAGGATTTGAGGTCAAATTCACCTTCATCAAGGAGGAAGAATAACTCCATAGTATAACCAACATCAATGGACCAAAAATAACAAATAAATCAAATTGAAAAGAATAGATCAATGGTAAAAATAATAATAATAATAATAATTAATATAATAAGAATGATCAAACCCCATGCAATTTTCTTCACTCACCATTGCATTTTAAAGATCTTATTCTTAGCTCATCACTGCAATTTATTTTCTTAGCATTTAGAAGTCAAAACATAATTAGTGGTCATCTTACCTCAAATAAAGTCTTGGTACAAGCAATATAATGAACTTTTCTACATATATAAGTTTTTAAATTATCACCTTGGACACCATATAAACAACAAACTTTGTTTGTGAAAGAAATCAAGCAAATTTTTCCTATGCTATATAAATAAATTAATCTTTTAATCATCAGACATGCAAATCAAAGTAAATGTGTAATGAAAACTGTACATTTCATTTTATAGTTTTGATATATAGAATAATTAGTATACAATTTCCAAAGCTATTTCTTAGTTATTAGAATTTATGTCCTTAAAAGAAATATCAACAAAACCAAATTCGTCATACCAAACTATTAAATACGCTTCCTTTAATCTCATATAAGGCTATCGAAGAAAGTGTTGCAATGTAGGAGCAAACAACCATTGACACCAAGCATTCATCTTTTTTGGGTGAAAATGTGAGGTATCCTCCATTTTGTGTCAAACTCAGTTATTACCTCCACTTATGAACTAAATTCTCAAGCCTATACAACTAACACGAATTGACGTCAATGATGCACTTACAAATAAGAGGGAAAAAAAATAATTAGATATGATCCATATATGTAAGCAAAAATCACTCTCTAGCAATCAAATATATACAAATCATCCAAAATAATTGAAACCGCTAACAGAAACTTTAGATTTGTCAGAGACTTTTAATATTTGACAATTACTAAGTACTAACTCAAAATATAAGTTACAGAATATTGGTGAAAATAAAGAAAGAAACTAATATACCAATCATGATGGTGAGGTGACACTACAACAAAAAAGCCTATTACCGTCGCAGAGTTACCGTCGGACGCGACCCGACGGTATTACCGTCAGACAAAATGAAATAACCGATGGTAACCGGTCAACGTGCGAAAAAGGCGTGGAATTACCATGGGATAGACTTCCCGACGCAAAGACCGACGGTAATGTTTTGGCGGGTAATGGCGGGAATGGATTTTTCGACGGTTATAACCGACGGAAAATACCACCAGTAGAAAAGTGGCACGTTCAACCATTACCGGCGGAACCAGACGATGTAATTTTGTCCTTAATTTACCGTCGGATACCGCCGCCGGTAATGTGCAAAGAATTCACAGAGGCGCTTTAGCGGCGGTTATAAATGACGGAAACGCTAACGGTACTATTTTAGCATCGGTCAAGAGCGACGGTAACGGCATCGATATTTTCAAACGACACGTCATTAACGCATATAGTTACCGTCGGCGTCAGCTGACGGTAATGTGTAAAGAATTCGCAGAGGCGCTTTAGCGGCGGTTACAAACGACGGAAATGCTAACGGTACTATTTTAGCGTCGGTCAGGAGCGACGGTAAAGGCATCAATATTTTCAAACGACACGTCATTAATGCACATAGTTACTGTCGGCAGCAGCCGACGGTAAATGTGCATAGAATTCACAGATGCGCTTTAGCAGCGGTTACAAACGACGGAAACTTTAACGGTACTATTGTAGCGTCGGTAATGACCGACGGTAATGGCATCGATATTTTCAAACGACACGTCATTAATGCACATACTTACCGTCGGCTTTTGCTGACGGTAAAGTTCTTATAAATCCATCGCGGCCAGAACCACTCCTCCCCACCGAGACCACACTTCTCCTCTCCTCTCTCATCCTCTCTCGCGCGCTCTGTATCGCCGCCGCCGCGCCGTCCGCCGCCACCACCGCCATCGCCACCACCACCGTCCGCCACCGCCACCGTCTTCATGTATGTATAACTGTGTATATATACATGTGTGTGTTGTATGTATGCTATATATATAGATATTTATAATATGTATATAGGTAGTGTATATATGTTATATATATGTATGTATATATGTGTGTTGTATGTATGCTATATATATATATATTTATAATATGTTATATTATATATGTTATATATATATATATATATATCGGTAGTGTATGTTATATTTATATATGTATATATATGTGTGTGTTGTATGTATGATATATATATATATATTTATAATATGTTATAGTATATATGTTATATATATATATAGGTAGTGTATGTTATATTTATAATATGTTATAGTATATATGTTATATATATATATATATATAGGCAGTGTATGTTATATTTATATATGTATATATGTGTGTTGTATGTAAGCTATATATATATATGTATGTATATATGTGTGTTGTATGTATGCTATATATATATATATATATATATTTATAATATGTTATTTATATATGTATATATATATATATGTGTGTGTTGTATGTATGCTATATATATATTTATAATATGTTATAGTATATATGTTATATATATATAGGTAGTGTCTGTTATATTTATAATATGTTATAGTATATAAGTTATATATATATATAGGCAGTGTATATAGTATATAAGTTATAGTATATAGTATAAATCTTGTAAAATTAAAGGTTCTGGAGTAAAGAAAATACAATAGCGATTATCAAAGGTTTGAACAATTTGATAATAGTAATGTAGTCTACAGAATATTGTAAGTAATGAAAGTAGATGATGTATCTGAAACAGATATCCTTCAATAATAAGCTTGTAAAGAAAGAAAATCATGAAAGACTTACAAAGCAAGGCGATTTAAAATTTGATTGATCTTCAAATCTACAAGATAGCTCATACAAGTTTTTCTCAGAGGAAGGACTGTCTGTTTTTCCGCTCTGATTTCTAATGAAAGAGAGCCCCCAATTTATAGCACATTGGGGCCGAATACAACTAAAATTTTAAACAGTAGTGGGAGGCAAAATAATTACTTCTTTTGACAATTTTGATAAAGCAAAAGTAAAAGATAAAGTAAAAGTACAATTATTGAAAACTTTATGTCGCTTCTTCTGTAAAGAATCTGCGTGCTTGCAACTTTATGTTCCATCTTTCTTTTTCTGTTTGTCGTCTTCTGCCGACACCGCTGATTGGTTGTTGGCAGGTCCTGGTTAATGATGACTTTACAAGAAAGGCATCCCATAACAGTCGTCTTCATTATCTTGTAAATAATTTGAAGAGCTGGAGGCTTCTTCGTCGGGATCTGATTCAGAACCGAAGGAAGTTTTCTTCCAGGTCTTCTTCAAGTCTTGAGAGGACATATAATATGTTATAGTATATAAGTTATATATATATAGGCAGTGTATGTTATATTTATATATGTATATATGTGTGTTGTATGTATGCTATATATATATATTTATAATATGTTATATTATATATGTTATTTATATATGTATATATATATGTGTGTGTTGTATGTATGCTATATATATATTTATAATATGTTATAGTATATATGTTATATATATATATAGGTAGTGTATGTTATATTTATAATATGTTATAGTATATAAGTTATATATATAGGCAGTGTATGTTATATTTATATATGTATATATGTGTGTTGTATGTATGCTATATATATATATATATATATATTTATAATATGTTATAGTATATATGTTATATATATATATATATATAGGTAGTGTATGTTATATTTATAATATGTTATATTATATATGTTATATATATATATAGGTTGTGTATGTTATATATATATATATATATATATGTATGTATGTATATATGTGTGTTGTATGTATGCTATATATGTTATTATTGTTATTATTATTATTATTATTATTATTAGTAGCCAGTCATGGTGTTGTTTAGGGATTCATTAGATTTAATTATGTTTATTATGCTATGTATGTGTAGTTATCGTAACCCAATTTTTTTTAATTTGTGCAGTTAAGTAATGGCCGGCGACAAGGGAAAGAAGCAGGTGAATGAGTACTTCCCCTCATGACGCCCTGGTCAAGGGAGGGGAGGCAGGACGTCGCCCCGTTCGTCCGGGTCACCGACGGGGGCTGGTTTTATGCCCACACCGGGGCTATCGACTCCAGGCGACCATCCTCCCCTCAGTTTCATGCAGTCGCCGGCGGTTTAGGGTTTCATCCAGATTACTACGTTACTGAGATTAATCATGGAAGGCGGTACAATGGTTATGACCCATTCATCGTTGCTGAAAGAGTGAAACAAGTTTACTACGCAAGCTATCCAGGACCTACTCAATCAAGCTGGAAAGTTGTGATCAAGAGCAAACCGAGTGGCCGCATTTGAGATGGATGGATTGGAGTCAACGGAGGCATCAACGAATGATCAACCGTATCAAGTGCCAGATCCAATTCCCGCAACTCTAGTTGTTCCCACAACAGACACGAGCACATTGTTAGCAACAAACGACGAACCAGAAATATTCTAACTTTCTAATCTCTATCAACAATCAACTGGTGATGTCGGCAATGATGACGACGAAGAAGAAGAATTTGACGATGAACTAAATTCTGATGAGACTGATGATGATGTTTTATCTTTCAACGTCAGACTAGCTAATCTTTGTAATTATTTTTGATGAATTGCTAATTTAAATTTCTTTTAATGAATCTAAACATACAATGATGTATATTATTATGTCAATTATTTGTTAAGTTTAACTGTCATGAATATAT
>QANU01049143.1:29608-62256 GCA_003254905.1 Nissolia schottii
AACATTAATTGTTTACTATTTAATTTACCACAGAAATTTTAAATTGATTAAAAAACTTTTAATATAAAATTTTATGAAATCTCTAAAATTTAACGGAAAAAATAAATAAATTTTAAATTAATTAATTTACAACTATTTAGTATTAATTAAACTTATTTTATACTTATTTCTATTACTAATTAAAATTGCAATAATTTTATTTATTAAATAATAATTATTTTAATAAATATATTTATTTATACGATTATTTAACTATTAATTATTTAATAATAATTTGATTATAAAATGTATTTAATAAATAATAATTACCTAATAATATTATTTAATAAATAAAATTATTATTCGCTAATATTATTCACTAATAAATGTATTTTAAAAAAATCATTAGTTTTTCAGATACCGTCGGTTATAACCGACGGTATAAAATGATTCTCTTACCGTCGGTTATAACAAACGGTAATTAGCAAATATTTAGCGTGGGTAAATCAAACTATTCCGTCGGCAACTGTTCCGACGTAAACTAATGAATAAAATATTATTACCTTTACCGTTGCTTATAGCCGACGGTAAAGTTAAAGATTTTTAAATAATTTGCGTCGACATTTTCTGACGGTAATTGTAGAATAAAATATTATTATTATTACCGTCTGTTATTTCCGACAGTAATATGGCCAGATAAGCTATGCGGTGAACCGATTACCGTCTGTTTTGTCCGACGGAAATTACCGTCGGTTCTCTTCAACCGACGCTAAATTGGTTTCCATCGACCACTTTATCGTCGGCCCGTGTCCGACGGTAAGTCCGTCGGAAAAGTTCCAAACCGACTGTAAAACCGAATTTTACCGACGGAAAATCCGTCGGTAATATCCAATTTTCTTGTAGTGTGATGTATAAGACATTCGAGAAAAAGTTTGAATCTTTTAAACTCCAGCAAAAAGAAGATAATCAATTTGAAATAAATTGATGATAAATAATAAAGTAAGATCGAAAAAATGATAAACAATTGAATGCATTAGACAACACAACAAAAGAAAAAGATAAAACTATAATCAACAAATAAGTAACATCAACAAAAATTTGCGCAAATTAATTAACAGCCACAGATCAACAACAACAACAAACTCTCAAATCAATAGTTAAATTAGATGGTATAAAAGGAAAAATGAGTTCTACAAGAGAAACATGAAGCCTTAAGTGATTTTGATTTGGGTGAAAACAAAAAGCAGAACCGGTCTCACTAGAGGCTTAGAAAGAAATGACAAAATCACCATCACATGGAAAAAAGAAGTTGTGGATGCAATCGCCATCACCGTGGCACATGACGGTGGAGGCAACCATGGTTGCTAAGTTTGTGATTATATGCTCTTAGGTGGCATCTCTGATCTCGATCATACTATAAAGAATGGATTTTCGGAATCATGGTAGGAACCATCGGGAATATCACAACCTAGCTAACATCGAACAAGTTTGGTGGTATGGTTGAGTTGAATTTTTGAAAGGGGATCGACACACTTTTAGATAACAATTCAAAATCCCCATTCTTAGGAACTCATGATATGTTCTTGGTCAAAATAATAATAATAATAAACAAAAAGTAAATCCTAATTGATAAAATGAAGCTCGACAAATTAGGGAGAGAATGGAAAGAAGGCAAGGGAGCTCAGAATCCTAACTTGGTGTGACCCAAGCGGCAACGCTTAGCGTTGTCAGTTGTCATGTGGATCCTTTGATTGATGGGACTGTTCTGCCTCATCTTCTTCTCCAGCTAGCTTCTTTGTTCTCCATGTCTTGTGCGGCGACATTTTTGCTCCCATTCTGTTATAACCTTCTCCCTTGATCTTTCTTCTCTACTGTGCGATTTTGTGTTTTGTGTTTATGACCTGTAGGTGCTAGATTAGTGAAGGTGTGGGTGTTGTCTAGGTTAGTGATAGTTAAATGGGGTTTGGGTGAAGCCAGGTGGGTCAATGAGTATTTGATTTTTCAAAACATTAAAGTGTGGGAATTAAGGTGTTATTATATTTCTCTGAGTAACATGTTTGAACATTTTTTTGTTTTTGCTATGTCTTTGATTTTTTTACCACAACAAAGACTTCTTAATCTTTTTAGAACTATAAAAATATTATAATTATAATTTTTTTGTGCTGACTTACAATTTTAAATTTAATTGTAACTGTTTTATATATTTTTATATTTTAAATTATAGGTTAACTAAATTTTAATTCTAATTTTAATAATTTTTTTAAGTATATTATTTTATATGTGTAAAAATAGGCTTAGATATCTGTGTGTGCGCGCATATTTGGTAGAGTCTTACTATCTATATTATAATTTCACATTTTATGTGTTTATATTGCTCTTTCGATATCAAGTAGGATCTCAATGTTAACAATCCTATAGGTGACAATAGATAAGTTTTAGTAAGAGAAGTATTTTCGGCATTGCAATGAAAAAAGGGTTTGCGACAAAACTTGATGCGGTGAGTGCAAATGTCTAGATCGAGGATAACAAAACTTTCGGAGGAGAAGTAGAATAACGAGTCGTGTTATGAAGACTGCGATTCGAGCAATGAGGAAAATTTGATTCTAGACAGAAGATAAGGAAAAGGAGGAGGAGGCCATGACTGTGAAAAATATTTTGATGGCGATGATTCCAATCGCGAAACTGGGAGCGATTGCGATGGAAATATGAAAATGAGAACATATTAAAGAAGAATATGAATCACAAAATGGAAAAAATAAAGTTTCTTAAGTAGTTTTTACCTCTCTATTTTCTATAAATGAAACTATAGAAAGACTTAATTATTGTATTTAAAAGTAAAATATTACAAAGGTGAAAAAAAAAATCTTTAAATTGCTTGATTGGTCAGTATTGGTGAAAATTTGCTATTATCAAAGAATAAATAGTTGAAATAATCAATGATTTGAGTAGAAGAAGATCGAGATCAAAATCTTGACTCTGAATAAAACATTGGCAGCATCAAGGTTGTCAAACTCGAGAGTTTAAGTAAACTCGTGGAGTCTCAGCAAGTTTGAATCGTAAACTCGTATGAGTTTACATACGTAAAAAAACGTTATAAGAAACATAATTAGGAGCTAAACTTAATTAAATATTGTATTTATAATTGAAATTCAATTAATGAAAGAAATATCATAAAATACACCTTAATGCATGACACTTAGCGGTTATTTCATACTTTATTCAGTGTCTGTATTATTTTATAGTTCAATAAAACGTAACTCAATTATGATAAATATATGAAATTAACTAAATAAACTTAATATATATAATCTAATATAAACAAAGTTAGATAAGCATCTAACAAAGTTACAAAATTTATACATTTTGAGGTAAACTAGTAAACTCGTAGGTAGATTTAACTCGTAAACTCGCTAGTAAAATCGAGAGTTTACTTAAACCCGTACGAGTTTACCAAAAAAGAGTTTACATAAGTGTTAACTCGTTTTGTGTAGTAAATTCGTAAACTCATAAGAGTTTACGAGTTAATTCGAGAGTTTAACAACCATGGGCGGCGTATACTACAGTGGGGGGGGGGGGATGCAGCAGCCGATGTAATATAGTGGCTTGAGGCAGCGACATATGGCAAAGTCAGCAATTTAGACGACAAAACCTTTCCTGTGCAAACCAATCTCTCTCAATCACTCTCCATGCTCATAATCTTTGTCTCCGCAACGCCCCTCTTTCAACCCTTTTCCTTCAATTGAAGCCCTAGTGACACAAATCGTGCTTGCTTCTTCAAAATGAATGCACGGTCTCCATCATTCATCTATCAATGACATGACAAAGAAACATTGGAAGAAAATATATTAATGTTATCTCTTTAGATAACATGAGGATTACTCCACTTTTTGTATTTATTAAGGATGAGGTATTTTAATATGAGATTAATTTGTATCTATTGACGATTTAAAAGAGTTTTATTCTGTTATCTAATATAATTGTGTACTAACACATGGAAAAAATTGGTTAAGTGTTTCTCTTGCTACTTCAAAAGTTATCTAAATAGTGTAAAACTATTTATATTATAAATGGATACAAAATAATCTCTTTTAAAATTGGTGAATTTTTATTTGTGTCACAGTTATGAAGTATGAATTTTACACAGTTATCCAATTATGTGTTGCCACATAAACAAAATTGGTTGAGTCTTCACCTCATTTCAAAAGTCTTCAAGATAATGACACATGATTGGGTGACAATGCAAAACTCTTCACACTGTTAGTAAATATAAATTAAATGGGTTTAGAATTTTACTTATTGTATTTTACTCAAGTTTTTAAAAAATAGTTTTAAAATGTGAGTTTAAATTCAATTTCAACAAATACAAGCATAACAAAATCTGTTTGATAAGAAGTCAAGCTAAATTTGATAAGAACAATAAATATTGATGGTAAGAGATGTAATATTCTTGAACCGTATGTTGTTACTTAAGTGGTGATTATATTGATGAATTGATGATAGAACGAGATATAATTTTTTTTAATTTTATTTTTTATGGGTAACGAGATATAATTCTTGAAACGCAAGTAAAAAACTTGAAATAATAGATGATGTTAATTGTATATTGATTCGTACTAAATTTAGATTTTGGATACCGTTGTGACTTATTTTCATTTTACTGTATTAAATATATAAGTTGATATCCTAATGCAGTTTTGAAGACCACTATTGTACCAAAAAAATGATATGCACAAAAAAAAAAAAACACTATATACACTTACTAAAAATAAAGACTACTATATGTAGTTAAAGTTGTCATAAAGTAAATAAATTGTGTTGACCTTATCATGAATATCATAGTTATTGTTATGAATAGAGATGTCAACAATCCCTACCAGGCAGGGATCCTTGCGAAGAATCCTTGATGGGGCCCCATGGGGACTAGGGCAAAAGTTTCCCCAGGGCAGCTTTGGGGATGGGGGACGGGGATTGCACTCCCTACCCAGTGGGGACCCCAAACATAGTAAATTATTAAAATATCCTCACTTATTTAATAAAAATAAAATAAAAAATAGTATAAAAAGCTAAAATCCCTAATTTCTAATTTAAATCCCTTTCCAAATTGTTCCAACGTTATTGTCTTGCCACTCTTTGCCAATTGCTGCTACTGCTTACCAATTATTGTTGTTACTGCTGCTTCTCCTCTCATGTTGATGTTGCTCCTCCACGCCACAGTGCTACTACTGACCCTCCATGTTGTTGTTGCTACTGCAATTAGTTGTGCGATGACGATGACAAGACTGCGACAATGCTCTTCTTCTTCGTGAACGACGAGCTTCTCTCCTTTTCAAATCGAGCTCTATTGTGCATCCTAGGTAGATCTATGTTGTGAACCGTTTGGGATCCTCTGTAAATCTAAGTTGTGCATCCTCTGTAGTTTTTCAATTGCTGAATGAGACTATTTGTGTGTTGTTTTCCTTCATTTTGAGAAAGATTTTTCTCTTCAAGATTTTTTTATTGCAATGAGACGAGGACCCAGGGGGATCTGGCTAGATGGTGGGGAATGACGATGGGGGCTAAACTCTCCTTGATGCCAGGACGGGGAATTGGGAAGGTTTGGGGGCTGGGGACAGGGATGAGGACAGGGACAGGGAGGGTGCTTCTCGCCCTGCCCCATTCAGTTGACATCTTTGATTATGGATCTGACGATATTATTTACTAAGGTTGTCAAATGAGCCAACCTGACCCATTGATCAAGGGCCTATGTCAAATAGGACGGACAGAAGCTGCCATTCTGGTGCTGAGAAAGATCCAAGGACTAGGGGTTATGCCTACCGTGGACATTTGCAGCACAATCATTGATAGCATGTGTAAAGATAAACTTATAACAGAGGCATATGGTTTATATTCTGAAATGGTTGGCAGGGGAATCTCTCCTGATGTTGTGACTTACAGTACTCTAACCTATGGATTGTGTCTTGTGGGTCATTTGAAGGAAGCAATTGATTTGTTGAATGAGATGGTGTTGAACAAGATTAGTCCAAATGTTTATACGTATAACACTTTAATCGATGGATTTTGTAAAGAAGGAGATGTCAAACAAGCTAAAAATTTGTTAGCTGTGATGATTAAAGATGGTGTGGAACCCAGTGTTGTTACTTACAATAGTCTAATGGACGGGTATTGCTTAGTTAATAAAATAAAAAAGGCTAAATATGTATTTAACACCATGGCCTCAAGACGAGTGACTCCTGACGTTCGTAGCTACAGTATCATGATTAATGGATTATGTAAGATTAAAATGGTGGATGAAGCCATGAAACTCTTCAAAGACATGTGTTGCAATGATTTGATTCCTAATGTTGTAACTTACAGTACTCTTATCGATGGGATGTGCAAATTAGGGAGAATTACTTGTGCTTGGAAGCTTTTCAATGAGATGCGCAATAGAGGACAACCTGCTGATGTAGTCACTTACAATTCCTTCTTAGATGCTTTATGCAAAAACCATCAACTGGACAAGGCAATTGCATTGTTCGCGAAAATGAAAGACCAAGGAATTCATCCAGATATGCACTCATACACTACGCTCATTGATGGACTATGCAAGGGTGGAAGGCTTAAGATTGCACAAGAGATTTTTCAGGATCTTTTGATTAAAGGCTGGAAACCAAACGTTTACACATATAGTGTTATGATCAACGGCCTTTGTAAAGAGAGTTTATTTGATGAAGCATCGAATTTGCTATCAGAGATGGAAGACAATGATTGCTCACCCAATGCTATAACTTTTGAAACTATAATTCGTGCTCTTTTTGCAAAAGATGAAAATGATAAAGCAGAGAAACTTCTTCATGAAATGATTTCTAGAGGCCTATTACAGGCGAGAAAGTAGGCGAGATGCTTTCCAGTTGCACATCACAAATGGCTAAGTTTGTACTAATGGTCAAAAAGTTTTCTACATTTGTGTTTATTATGTATTCATTTTGATCTTTTGTCCATTACTGATTTATATTGGATCTAGGCTGCCATTGCGCATTGTAAGATGATACTTTTCTGTTAAACTTCAGTCAATTTATTGCTAATGGTTATTTAGTTGGAATTTTTTATAGCAAGAAATCTAACCGTTGATACTTTTGGTTTGATATTGTTTTCGCCTTCATTGTGTTGGATCCGTTTTAATTCTCTTTCCTTTCCAAGATTTTGTGTTTGGTTAAAGGTATTTCTGCTCTAGTTTTTCTGTCCACTCCAACCTGTTTCGCCCTTTTACTATTTTGGATTATAAGTTTCTATTCCCAAAGCAGGGAAACAAATTCTAGGATGCCACAGGCTGACCCTCTAGCCCTTGACTATGTCTTTCCACCTATGAAATTATCAGGTTCAAACATCAAAATTGTTGTTTAGTCAATGCCACAGGTTGATCCTATAGCCCTTGACTAGTATTGTGTGTCACCTGCTTATGATGTACTAGTCGTTGCTTGCAAAATAATTAGCAGTTTTAAGTTTCAATCTTTATGCAGGAGTGATTGAGCTGTTCATGTCTTTATTTAGAATAAATGAGAATAATTACTGAATTGTTGTTATGATCAATGGCCTTTGTAAAGGGGGATATATTGATGAAGCATTGGCCTTCATGTCACAAATGGAAGAGAATGGTTGCTTACCTAATTCTGTAACTTTTGAAATTATTGCTCGTTCTCTGTTTGAAAAAGATGAGAATGATAAAGCAGAGAAACTTCTCCGGGAAATGGTTGCTAGAGGCCTATTAAAAGGGTAAAAGCAGGTGAGATGCTTTCTAGTTACACAAAAAAAGGGCTGAATTTGTTTTATTGGTACGAAAGTTTTGTTAATTTATGTTTTGTTATATTCATTCTGGTCTTGTGTCAATTCTGATGATTGATTATTTTGGTTCTTGGCATGACTATGATTCTTTATTATGCTTTAGCCACTCTTGCAATATTTTCTCAGTCATTGCTCATTGTATAGCATTTCCGTTGTCTGGATTGTTGTCATCATTGTATAACAGAATAAGCTCTAGCTTTTCACTTCCATAAGTTAGTTATGATAGCTGTGTATATAGCTGTCAAGTTTGTTAATGTGTTATTGTTAGTTATCTTTGCTTAGCTTGCAGCTCAAGCTAACCTGCATTGTCTATATATACAGAGCAAGTGCTCCAATACAATACTTGAGGATTCTTTTCACAAATTCAACATACAGAGTACATTTTATCATGTTTAATGTTCTTGAAGGAGAGTATCTGGACAGGCCAAATGCTAGACTTATAAAAGAATTTGATCATATCGAGGGTAAGTTTCTGAGGTCCATATACCCGTTCACTATTTAGCATGATATGTCATTTAAATTAGTGTGTTATTATTGTAGATCTGTCATTTACTGGCAATAGCTAATGAGATCACTAAATTTTTGGCTTGCTTGCTGGCTGGATGGTCGACTGCCATGCATCCTAATATGGCTTGAATTAGCTGCAAAATATTTCGTAATCACGGGGCAAATCTTACTGACATGAATTGAACTTTTGCTTCTTTTAAGGATAACATAATATCTCCTTCTTAATCCCTTACCACACCCTTATAATAGTGTGTTTCCTTTTTTAAAGTTTTGTTTTTGTTTGTGTTCGTTTAAGCTGCACGGAGTAAGTTTCCATTATTATTATTATTATTATTATTATTGTTATTGTTATTGTTATTGTTATTGTTATTGTTATTTTTTTTTTTTTTCTTCAAGCAGACAGAATGCAATGCATTATTATATCCGAAGGGACTGTTTATGCGATTATGAAATTTTCTGTTGTTGTTAACAGTGGAAAGTTTAGGGCAACTAAATATGAATTTAGAATTGTGTTTAAGAGGGAAACTCAAAGTAGGAAATGAAAGGACTTTGGCATACTTGTCTATGGGTTTGACGTCGTTGCTAATTCCACTATTTTGGCTGAGAAATTAAAAAGAAGATTCTCATTTAGTGGGTAATTTTCCTGTACATTTCTTGTATTCTTTCACAACAAGGGAAAGGAGATGAAAACAAAGGCATATCTAGTTACACCATCTTGACTGTCTTAGGAGTTAGGTGTAATTGTTGCTGATATTTTCCTTTAAGTCACCTGCACAATGTGCCTAGAGCTTTCTAAACATATGATTGCCCATTTTGTTGGTAATGGTTTCAGGAATCTGTGTTCATGTGATAGTCATTTGAGTTTCACCACTGGCAACCTTGTGGTGGGTTTGGGGTTGCGCAATGCAATGATATGGTGCTTGAGAATGAGCTTTTGGATATCAGGTTGGTTGTGAACAGGAGCCTCCAAGATTCTCGTGATTTTGAGGACTATTGTAACAAGAAGTTACTCTAGTTTGAGCTTCAAGCTATTTGAGATGGTCTTGTGCTTCGCTTGAGTATATAAGAACTTTAGATAGCATTCAATGAATGATTAGTGTGTTTTGCACGCTGTAATGAGTACGAAAATATATAATCTAAAATATGGAATGTATTGCTATATTTTTGATATGTTATGTATCTTGGTAAGGAACTTACAAAAGTAGGAAAGGGATAGAGAGATAAAAGGGGAAAGGTTTACCTACTAAGGAGAAAGAGAGAGAGAGAGAGGCTAGAGAGTGAGAGGGGATTTGAGATCATCAATTTTCATACCCTCTTTAAAAGCTTTATCCCTTATTTATAGTAACTTGACATCCCTAATTAGACTAATTGAGTTATTGGGCTTATAGTTAGTTTGAATCATTACGTTACTTATCCCTATAAAATAGACATTGTCCTCAAGGTCTAAAACTTTTCTGTCAGGATCCCATTGCTCAAAATAAAATCCTTTTGTAAGAATGTCACAATTTTCTCTTTCCCCTACCTGAATATGATTGGAGTTGGCCAATTAATTGCAACCCAAGCCATTGTTGCTTCCTTAGTGAGTAGAGTGGGCCCATTGACCTCCGAACTAATTGTCTTTAAGAAAATAATGGTTTTCCTTTCTAATTGGGTTTGGCCACTATTACCCAACTAGCTTGTGATTATCCCGTTTGAGCAAAATAGTCATTGTCTTCCTTAATATGAAGAACCTTAGCCTCCGCAATCTTCCTCCATGCGATGGACGCTTCTTTTCCCATCATAACATCGCCATCAGGGAGAGTCTTCCGACGACCACCGCACTCAACAATTGTGACCCTTGGGCTTCCTCTTCATTATCGTTGCCAGGCTTTTCTCCTTCCTTCTTTTCCTTCACGTTGGGGCCACCTCGAGGGCTCCCCCACTTCTTTGAAGAGACCACGAAAGCCATGCCTCCAGCAGCCGCCCACAACGCTGCCCAAGCACCCTCGACGAGCACCTTTGAAGACACCACATCAGTCGCCGCTTGGTGAACCATTGTCGTGACGTGAGGATCTCCGTCTATCCTCTGGTTCTCACTTTCGCCATGTTCTCCGACAATCTTCATTGCCTCTGCGATCTTCGTCATAGCTTTGTTGGTGCCCCCTTTGTTGTTGCATGCGATTTCGGCGACGGTGCTTTGTCCCATACCCTATGTACACACGCGCAAGGCTTGGGTGGTTTTTCGCTTACCTCCCTTGCGATCTTCCTTCTGTAGCTTAGGGATCTTCCATTCTCCACTGCGGTAGCTCTACTAATGACCACCACATGCGGATCTGAACCCATTGGTTTCAACAGACACCTCTTCTCCTTCTCGCTCAAATCTGGTGGCTTCGGCGGTAGCTTCCACCGTCCTTCCTTCTGGCATTCGAAAGTTAGTAGCACCTTCGCCCTTAACACAAGTGGCAATTGAGAGAAGGCAATTGTAGACATGGTTGCTTGCTCCACCGCGATGTCGTCTCCACCGTTCAGATGTGGCGATGCTTGTTCCTTTTGTGGCAGTGAGCTTCGCGGCCTCCTCTTCTTCTCCAGCAAGGACAACTGCCTTTCCACAGTTTGCTACTCCCTGAGTTTCTTGATTTGGTTCCTATTCTTGTGGCACCATCTCCATCACAACCTTCAGATCCGGTGGCCCCGGTGGTGATTTTCACCATTCCTCCTCGAAAGATCTGACTTTAGATCTGAGGATGGATCTGGATCAAGAAAACTCGAATTTGGTTCAAGTAAGTCTGGATTTACGTCCCTTAATGCTTGAATTTCTACATTTTCATCTGCTTCTGCTTGAATCTTTAGATCTGTGAGCTTCAATTTGGTGTCTATTGTAGAATTTTCCAAATATATTTGTATTAAATTGTTTTGATCTGTTGCTAAATTATTTAGATTTGCATTTGTATCTTCTTCATGATCAATTGTTGATTTTTGGACCTGATGTTGCTGTTGAATTCCTCTATATTGTTTGCTTCAACACTACATCTTCCCACTCAATTTTCCACTCTGAAACATCATTATCCATGATTTCTGGCAGAACAGAAGCAAATTCACTGAAACGATACAAAAACGCAAGCTCAAATGTGACCATCGTGGCAGTTGGATTACGTCTTCTCCATACTCGAAACCATGCTAAAGCTTTGCCAGTTAATCCATTAGCTGCCTCCACCAACCTCTGCAGTTCTGGTGTCATCCGTGCATCGCAAAACTTTCCAACACAGAGAATCCACCAGTAGCCATTCTATTCGTCAAATAGTGGAAGTTTCTCTTCTAATTTTTCTGATTTTTTTTGGTGTTGAGGATGAGTTGTTTTCTCTACCATGGATCGTAGGCATGGTGGCCAATGAAAGCACCATTGTAATGAGTATGAAAATGTATAATCTGAAATATGAAATGTATTGCTATATTTTTGGTACTTTATGTACCTTGGTAAGGAACTTACAAAATTAGGAAGGGAATAGAGAGATAGAGAGGGAAAGGTTCCCTACTAAGGTGAGAGAGAGAGAGAGCTTAGAGAGTGAGAGGGGATTTGACATCATCAATTTTCACACTCTCTTTAAAAGCTTTACCCCCTATTTATTGTAACTTGACATCCCCAATTAAAATAATTGAGTTATTGGGTTTATAGTTATTTAGACTCGTTACACAAACATGAAAAATCCTTTAGACAATGAGGACTGAATGTAATTTTTATTTAGTTGAAAATATTTGTATTTTCATATGGACAGAAGTCTTTAAAATAATAGGACTGAGACATGAGTTGAAAGCTGGTTTTGGAGCTTCAACAAATCTAGAAAAACTTTGATGCGTTCCCTTTTTTTAAGTTGTTACTATTTGTATACAATTTTGTTACTTGCAAAAAAAAGATATCAGAAGCTTACATCCACTAGGCTAATACTTTCACTTGACAGCTAGACTTAATATATTTTATTTGACTCAAAAAGTCCAATTGAAACAAATCAAAACTACACATGCAGTACCTCAGTGGTAAAATTGCACCGTGGTACCAACTACACATAATTCACATAATAACTATAATTTTTCTTTCAAGAACTTCTCCCAATGGTTCAATGGTTCTATTTGTACTATGAGAGGCTTTCCAAGGTTCAAGTCTTGTTTTCTTGTAAAATGTTGCATTTCAAGATCCAAATTGTTGTTCATTTGAGCATGTTCAACTTGTTGATTCTCCACAGCGACTTTAGCAATTTTGGTGATGAAAGCCAACAAAATCACTGAAAAAATATAAAAAAGAATTTCATTTTAGTTCTTAGGTTTAAATGAATTGATTAAAACGAATAAACATAATTATATAAATTTTGGATAATACAGTAAAAAGAAATTAAATCAATTTCTTTCTACCACAGTATTTTTTACTATTATAATGTAAAAAAGTTACATATATAATAGCACAATATCAAAGAGGGGGAAAATTACCGGATATTCCAAAGCCCCATAACAAAAATACCTGCAATTCGAGACTTTCATTAGCATGTGACGAAGAGGGAGCCATAAGCTCACAATTTGATTAGGCAGCGTTTGATTCCTCTTTTAGCAGCTTAAGTTAGCAAGAAGAGGCCAAGACACAAATGAAAATTTAAGCTAACTTTTGTATTTCTAAAAACGAACACAAAAAATATGTTTAGTAGACAAGTTTAAAATTTAATTTTTTCTCTCTAAAAAAAAAGGAAAGCAAGAGATGTGTCTATGTTATTCCACCATCTTTGTCTTTTCTATCTTATTACAAACATCCGTATATATCTTAAATTACCTGAGAATTAACTTTTTATCAAGAAAAGAAGTTTCTTTGTAAATATAGGATTACCCAATGAGTTGTTGAAACTTCACTCCAACCATGTGTAACCTCTAAAAGACTCATAAAGGTTTTGCCAATATATGCAACAACAAAAGTAATTGGCTGTCATATGAAATGAAATCAAGCATATAGTTAAGCTAAAAAGAGACTTTGAATGGATAGTAAAATATCATCGCAAAATAATTAATATGTCTTAGACTTTAGGGATAAGGGTGCATACTATAACAGTATGATTGGTACCAAAATTTAACTGGCTAAGTAAATAATCCCTCCGCTTGCAAACTAGACAAAATTAGTTCAAAAACAAAGAACTGAAACAGAGTTCCAGTGCTGGTAACAAAAAGAGGTCACGAACTGAGAACAGGGCAGAGCTTCAGGGCGCAGGGATAGGAGGTTCCCGATCACCAACAACAGCAGCCTCCCCAACGAGCTCACCCGAGGGGAATAAAGGACTGTTGTCCGCAGTTGTGCACTTCGCCGGCGAGAGGTCGACGTCACTGACCTGAGAAAGAAACCGGCTTAGAGAACGAGAACGGGGAGATGAGCAAGAGAGAAAATTACAGAGAGAAAGATTTACTCACTACACTCATGAGTCCTCCCGTGACGAATTCCTTCCATTTAGCGTTGTTTCCCCGTACACGTACGATCCTGCGCACGTTCTGCTGCTGCGTATCCCTTGCTACTTGGCTACGTTCTCTAACAGCCTCGACATTCTCTGGCGCATTTCCCTGGTTTCCCATCGTGCTCACGATGCTCTTTCCCTTTTTGCCCCCTTCATTTTCTAAGTTTCCCATACTGCCCTTGCTGGTCGTTGCAATACCTCCCCCTTTAAGCTCAACCTTGTCCTCAAGGTTGAAATGAGGGTAGTTGTTCTTTAGGGAATCATAACTCTCCCACGATGCTTCAGCTGCTGGAATTCCTTGCCATTGTACCAGTACCTCTTTGATTTTGTTTTCTCCTTGCTGTGTTTGGCATTGTTGCAAAATGGTTTGCGGTTGCAAAATTGGGCTGGTGTCTGTGGATTGTTGGGGTAATAGCAAGTAAGGTTGTATGTGAGGTCCTTGAAATTTCTTCAACTGAGAGATGTGGAACACATTGTGAATCCGTGCTGTGGTTGGGAACTGAACTTGGTAAGCAACCTGCCCTATTTTTGTCATGACGTTGAATGGGCCAAAAAATTTCATCCCCAATTTTTGGTTCTTCCTTAAGGCAACTGACTGTTGCCTATATGGTTGAAGCTTGACTAGTACCATGTCTCCCACCTGTAACTGAACATCTCTTCTTTTTCTATCTGCATAATTCTTCATGTGTATCTGTGCCCTCTGCAGATTGGCTTTAAGATGCTGCAATTGCTTATCTCTTTCTGACAGCAATTCTTGCAAACTGATAGGATCAGTTGCTTGTAATTCATATTTCACCAATTGAGGTGGTTCTCTCCCATAAAGTAATTGGAACGGTGTCATTGCAATGCTGCTATGGTAGCTAGTGTTGTACCAATATTCAGCCCATGGTAGCATCTTGACCCATTTACTTGGGTTGTTGTATGTAGAGCATCTTAAGTACATCTCAAGCAGCTTGTTGAGATTTTCCGTTTGGCCATTTGTTTGCGGGTGGTAAGCTGAGCTCATTTTTAGTCTTATGCCGTGTAACTGAAATAATCTCTCCCAGAATGAACTGGTGAACACTTTGTCTCTATCTGATACAATTGAATTAGGCATTCCATGTAGTTTGACTATTTGTGCCATGAACAGGTCTGCAACACGGCTGCTTGTGTAATCCTTCTTTAGTGGCAAGAAATGAGCGAATTTTGTCAATCTATCGATGACTACCATTATTACTGTATATCCTTGTGATGGAGGAAGTCCTGTTATGAAATCCATGGCGATGTCCTCCCAAACTTTGTTTGGTATAGGCAGTGGTTGAAGTAACCCTGCAGGGAGTAAGTGTTCTGTCTTTGCTTGCTGGCATATAGGGCATTGTAGGACATATTCTTTGATTTCCTTGTGCATCCCTTGCCAATAGAATTGAGAACTTATTTTGGCTGCAGTTCTTGTTACTCCCGAATGGCCTCCTATTTTGGAATCATGGCATTCTTTCAAAATTTGTGTCTTGATTGCTGAATGTTTTGGAATTACAATTCTGTTTTTCCAAAATAATATGCCCTGGTGCATCTTGAATGGCCCTTGCTGTCCTTGTTCCTTTTGAATTTGCTCTTGGACTGCTGCTAATACCGTGTCCTGTTGCAATGCTTTTTTTAGATCCTCCCACCAATTGGTCTCTGGCATAGAACAGGTCATATAGTATGACCTTGACAATGCATCAGCTGGAATGTTCTCTTTTCCTGGTTTGTATTGAATTGCAAAATCGAAGCCTATGAATTTGTGTAGCCAGGCTTGTTGCTCAGGTGTTTGCTGTAACATCCCGTTTCTTCCTTAGTGAAAATATCGCCAGATAAATGCTTAGGAATTTCTAGTGAAGGATAAACCATCAGAAATATGACCTTTTAGGTTAAAGTGTCTGTAGAAATATTTCTGTTCATTTTCTTAAAATTCTGCAGACACCAGAACAAACCCTTTCTGCCGTCTAAACACAACTGCGCGTCTAAAGTACCCGTAAAAGGTACGGCTACAGATGAGAATTTATAAATACCTAAGTGACCCTAGAATATTACTTAGGAAAAATTAGGAGATCACAAAGTTGTGATCGAAATATTTTTAGAACAACCGTACGCGAAGTACCGGGACCGGAAGCGCCAAAAGCCTGATCAAAATTGATCTGCCGGGGCCCATAAAATTTTGGCCACAAATCAGCCAAGAGACAACTACATGCACGGCTAGGATGCAGCCCAAGTGGGTTCAAAGGAGTCAAAGCATGGTGAGTCATTAGATGACTCATGAAAGTGACATTTCACATAAAGACAAAATAAGGGCATTTTGGTAATTTTGACCTAGGGGCAAAATGGGAAAGTGAAATTTCGGCCTTGGCCTATAAATACCCCTCTAAAACTGAAAATGGGGAGAGAAATTGGAAAACCTAGCCAAAGCTCTGTCCAATTTCACAATCAACCGTTATTCAGTCAAAACAGAGGCCTAGACACGTCCTATACACAGCCTAGTTCCTGTTCTTGAGGAAATCCCTAACCTAAGCCCACAAAGAACCCTCAAAATCCTTGGAGAAAGCTTGAGGAAACTCAGCCCAAGAGGAGTTAGAAGGCATCACAACAAGCCTCAGAACACGTCGGTAACCGTAGGAAACGTCGATGGCAGAAAAGGTGGGTAAACCGACATAATCACTGTCTATGTGATTTAGGATGTGTTGAGCTATGCTTTGTGTTAGAAACACATGTGGTTAGGATGCCTTTTATGTAACTTTGATATATATATGTATATATGTATATATACATATGTTGTTGATGATTGTTTGGATCTGTTGCTGCTGTCTGTGCTTCTGTCAGAATTTAGGAAAAGCCTAAGATGGAAATAGGCATATGTCACATTTTTGAGAGGAACTGTATGCTGGGATTTTTATCATGAAAAACTAATGTGATTTTTGAGTTCTACACGAAATTTTGAGTGGGGATGTCAAGTTTTATGATTTTTGGAGTTCCCGATGAATTTCTCAGCAAACAGGCAGAAAACGGTATTTTTATGAAAAAGGGCAAAACGAGAATTTCGTGGTTTGGGACTGAAAAACTGGGTTGATTTTCAGAAAATATGGGTTTAGAACTATCAAAAACCTTAAGGGCAAGTCTTGAGTCCATTGGGTTTTTGAGAACAAAAATTCTAAAGAAAACAGGACGTTTATGGGGGCGGAATGGTAATTTTGGAAAAAGGGGTATAATTGTAATTTCGTGATGCTGAGATCAGAATCTGGAATTTTAGACATGAAAAATGATCTTAGGGCTATCAAAAGGGGTAAGGTTATGAACTTTTCCGGTTTCTGATAACTAAATACTGACAGAAAACAGACATAGCCTATGTTGTCATGAGGAAATAATCTACGTTATGTGATTATGTTTTATAGGATTATGTTGTTTATAGAACAAATACTTGGATATGCTATGTTAGGTTTAGCAAGTGATAGTGTGCTTCCTTATGTTTATGAAAACATGATGAATGATATATGAGTTATATAATATGGTATATGTTAAATGATTAGGACTGTGTGGAGTTATATGTTAGAATTATAAAATGATGATAAGCATGACATGTTATGAATGAAAGGTTATGAAAGTATGATGAGGTAAAGAATGAATGATGATATGGTCCGCTTCCGGCTTAGCTACGAGGGCGGCCCCTCGCCACCCGGTAAGGGGGTGAAGTCATGTTGGCTCGAGGAACAGACAGAAAAGGCAGGTCGTACACCCCAAAGGAAGAGTCCCAGGGTGTACGAGGAGGTGTGGTTAAGTCTGCCTCCGGTTACGCCACGAGGGCGGCCCCTCGCCACCCAAAGTGAAGGGGTGGAGTCATGTTCGCTCGGGGAGCAGACAGAGAAGGCAGGTCATACACCACCAGGGGACGAGTCCCAAGGTGTACGAGGTAGTACTGGGACCCAGCAGTAAGAACAGTAACAGAGACAGAAATGGTTATGAGAAAAGATATGAGGAAAGATGTGACATGAGAACATGCATTGAAATCAGTTGTGTTTGTCAGCATAGATGTTTATGTGGTTATGTAACGATGGTTAGGAACAGAAAGCGCGAGAACCTAGATAAGCAAGACTAGTTCCCTTGATCACATAGTAATCTAGATAAAGCTGTTCAGGATCCTAGGCGAAGATAATAATCAGTAGGATTTTAGTATGCATGCTCACTTAGAAACCCCTGAACGGCCGGGAGGATAACCGAGAAAATGAACCATTGTTAGTACTATGGAACTCCATTGAGGACCAAGTGTTCTCACCCCCACCCCCTCGGTTATGGATCCCGCAGGTGTGCAGAGCAATTGGACTGACAGCAGTTGAAAGTCAAGGCACAGGAATGACAGTGACATTTGGATGACATATGTTTTGTATTATGACTTATGACCTATATACAGTTTTTGTACATATGTATTATTATGACGATGTGTACTGATGTTGGACCTCGGTTGTATTTATATATATATGCACATATACTCTTTATGTTCTGCTGCAGTTACCCTAGTTTATAGCGACTGTTGTTATATGTTCTCTAAAGCACGCATGGCTCCTACTTTACAAACTGATACTATAAAGGAATGATTTTCAAATTGGTCCATATTTTCATATACGAGATATTTGCAAAGGTAAGAATACGGGCTAAAAGTAACCCGACACAACGAATAACAACCCTGTGGGCATTGCTTGCTACCATGGAAGTAAGCAGTTAGCAGGGGTGTTACATTTGCAGGTTCTGTTCCAGCAATGATTTGAGGCTTTTTTGGTCTGTTTTGATGAACTTGTGACCAAGTAGGTAATGCCTAAACTTAGCTAGTGCTTCTGTAATCGCATAGAACTCCCTCTCATAGGCTAATTTCTTTTGCATAGTTGGACATAATTTCTTGGAGAAAAATGCAATTGGGTGATTTTCTTGACTTAGCACTGCTCCAATTCCCAGCCCTAATGCATCCGTTTCAATCGTGAACTGTTTTTTAAAATCTGGTAGTGCTAGGACTGGGGCAGAAGTGAGGGCTGTTTTGAGATGCTTGAAGGCTGTAGTAGCTTTTTCAGACCAGCAGAAGGCGTCTTTCTTTAGTAAATCAGTTAGTGGTGCTGCTATGGGCGCATAACCCTTGACAAATCTTCTATAGTAGCCTGAGAGGCCTAGGAATCCTCTTAGTTGTTTCAAATTCTTAGGTTGTGGCCATTCAGTTATTGCTTGGATTTTTGCCTTGTCCATTGCTACACCTCCCTTAGAAATTGTGTGACCCAAATACTCAATTTGTTGTCGTCCAAAATCACATTTGGATAACTTTGCATATAATTTCTCCTTTAACAACACTCTCATGACTGATTCCACATGGTACAAGTGTTGTTGCCAATTGGAACTATATATGAGAATATCATCAAAAAATACCAACACAAACTTCCTTAGGAAGAGTTGAAATACCTCATTCATCAAGCTTTGGAATGTTGCTGGTGCATTTGATAGTCCGAATGACATTACTAGCCATTCATAATGGCCTTGATGGGTACGAAAAGCTGTCTTATGTATGTCTTCCTTTTGCATTCTAATTTGATGGTAGCCTGACCTTAAGTCTAGCTTTGAAAAGAAACTAGCACCATGTAACTCGTCAATTAGTTCATCAACTGTTGGAATAGGAAAGCTATCCTTAACAGTTATAGCATTCAATGCTCGATAATCAGTACAGAACCTCCAAGTGCCATCTTTTTTTTTTTTTTTTACCAGTAGTACTGGTGATGAGAAAGGGCTCTTACTTGGGTTGATAATTCCTTCTTGTAACATTTCTTGGATCATCTCCTCTATTTGTTATTTTTGACTGTGTGGATACCTGTATGGTCTCACCTTAACAGGGTCAGCCCCTTCTTGTAAGGTGATTGTGTGATTGTGATTCCTTTCAGGTGGTAGGCCATGCGGTTTATTGAAAACCAGCTTATAATTCTGCAAAATTAGTGCCATTTTAGGTTCCATTGTATCAGGTAGCTGAAGCCATTCATCACTGCTTGAATCTGGTTGTTGCCATTGTATAGTGAACATTTCAGCAATAGCCTTGGTTTGTTGCATCCTTTTTATCTGGTGCATTTGTGCTTGCTATGGCCGGTTGTCTCTATTTCCCCTGATCTCCATTTGTTTCCCATCCAAAACAAATTGTAGCCTAGGAATTTCATAGTTAACCACATGATCACCTAATTTGGCTAGCCATGCCGTGCCAATCACAAGGTCGGCTCCTGCCACTGCAAGCAGGTACATTGGTAAATGCAATGTTTGGCCTTGAACTTGGAGTTCCAAGTCCGGAATGAATCCTTCTGATTCTAATGTCTGACCATTGCCTACCATGACTTTGCATTTTGGTTTTGAGCTTACTTGTGTCTTGAGGAACTTTGCTAATCTTGGTTGGAGGAAATTATCTGAGCTTCCCCCATCTATGAACACTTGGATAGGCTTTCCTTTGATAGTTCCTGTGAAGCAAATATCCTTAACTCCCTTATCACCATTTAAAGCATGTAGTGACAATTGTTGAATTGTGTCAGCCATCTCCATAGTGGCGGCTTCTTCCCCAGATTCTATTCGCTCCTGATCTTGCCTTCTATTTCTACCTCTGTAGCATCATCTACCTGCATAATCATTAAATGCCTGTTAGGACATCGATGATTGAAACTGTATTTTTCGTCACACGTGAAGCATAAGCCTTGTTCCCTCTTGAATTGCATTTCTGCTGGAGTCATTCTCTTTATAAATGGCGGTCGCCCTTTCCTTTTGTCTAAGTTATTTTCAGGATTTGGCAACAAAGGAGGTAAGTTATTTCTTGGAGGTGCCCTTGGTTGGTAAGGAAATTGTGGCTGCCAAGCTTGGTTCCTGGTTTGGCTCTGCAGATTTTTGGCCCCAGGAGTGTATCTTTCCTCATACAACCTTGCTAGTGCCACAGCTCTTAATAAATTGTCAGGGCTTTGAGCTAACACATCTCTTCTGATATCTTCTTTCAAGCCACTGATGAAGCAATCTAGTAGAGCATCTGGGTTGATGCCATAGACTCTATTGGCTAGAGACATGAAGGTGGTATAATAGGCATTGACTGTAGTTTTCTGGACCAATTTGAAAAGGTTACCTCTACTAGCTTCAAATAGGGATGGTCCAAATTCGATTTCCATTGCCCTGGTTAGTTCTTGCCATGAGTGGAATGGGTATGTCCTGTGTGCCATTTCAAACCAAGGTATAGCATCCTTTTCCATGTGCACGGATGCGATAGTAACTCGATCCTCGTCTGCTGTTTGGTAGTAGTCGAAAAACTGATTTGCCTTGAAAATCCAGGCCAACACCCCAGATCCATCAAACCTAGGAAATTCGAGTTTCACATTTCTGACATAGAATGGTTGTTTCTGGTGGTTGCTATGGCCCGTCGGGGATGAGTTCTGACCACCGTGGTTTTTGGAGTTTGCGGTGGGATTGAGGTAAGTTTGGAGAGTGGTTTCGAGCATCATAATGCGAGTATCCTGTTGCTCGCGTGCTCGTGCTGCCTCTTCGAGCATCTCCATTATCCTCGTGATATTCGTCTTCTCCGGTGCCATGGTAGCGATGAAAGCACCAAAATGTAACAGTATGATTGGTACCAAAATTTAACTGGCTAAGTAAATAATCCCTCCGCTTGCAAACTAGACAAAATTAGTTCAAAAACAAAGAACTGAAACAGAGTTCCAGTGCTGGTAACAAAAAGAGGTCACGAACTGAGAACAGGGCAGAGCTTCAGGGCGCAGGGATAGGAGGTTCCCGATCACCAACGACAGCAGCCTCCCCAACGAGCTCACCCGAGGGGAATAAAGGACTGTTGTCCGCGGTTGCGCACTTCGCCGGCGAGAGGTCGGCGTCACTGACCTGAGAAAGAAACGGGCTTAGAGAACGAGAACGGGAGATGAGCAAGAGAGAAAATTACAGAGAGAAAGATTTACTCACTACATTCATGAGTCCTCCCATCACGAATTCCTTCCATTGTACACTCCTGCGCACGTTCTGCTGCTGCGTATCCCTTGCCACTTGGCCATGTTCTCTAACGGCCTCGACATTCTCTGGCGCATTTCCCTGGCTTCCCATCGTGCTCACGATGCTCTTTCCCTTTATGCCCCCTTCATTTTCTAAGTTTCCCATACTGCCCTTGCTGGCCGTTGCACATACCATCATTCCTAAACAAGTAGCCAGCGCATCTTCCTTTATGCTTAGAGGAGCTAAAAATTGAAAATAATTTACCATTTTGTGAAAGTAATGCAGAGTTATCTGAGAAAAAGAAAAAGAAAAAAATGAAACCGGAGAAGCAGTATAAGGATTTAAAGAGAAGTGTTACTATAAATTATTTTATTGAAAAAGGTTAAAGAAACTCACAATAGAGTCCAATGACTAGGATTATGTTACTATATAAACTACCAAACATAGACGGCAGAAGCAAGTATTGCATACTCTCAATACAAATTCTGTTACTCTGTATAACACACACTACAGAACGTAGTAGAGGCACCAATTAACCTTGTTCCTGTTCTTCTTATTGCATGCATACAATGATAGAAAGCATTGCATGCATACAAAAAGCATTGTGTAGTTTCATTTTAATAGGAGGAGAGAGAGTCACATAGTAGAGGCACCTTGTGGACAGAAACATAAGGTTAGAAGAGAATTAAAGCTGATGAAGCGGGATGCCACTCACATTGAGCCATCAATCAGTAATGGTGTACGGATTATTAACCGTTGAGCAATGTTTGCTAATTATAGTAATGTGTACATATAGAAGTAATAAAAACTCCCCCACTATTTGGAAAAAAAACCTGGGAGCATCAATGATTTTTGTCGCACCACCTGTTAGATACACACGTATGGATAAAAAGATAGATTAAATCCATAAAAAAATAATGATAAAGGTTAGAGTAAATTATACTATATCCCTTCTCTTTGTTGGGTTTTCAAGTGTCATTATAATAAAAAGTATAACATTAGTTGGTGATGTACTATGGAAAGAGTATATAAGTATTAATTATCTTAATATTTTAGATCAAAATATTGTGTGCAGCATGTTTGTGTATAATTTTTCGTTTAGCCTATTAATGTTGACCTTTTTGAATTTTAGGCTCCTCTTCCTAATACTCTTGATAGATATTATTATTACAGAACTCTCCTCTATATTCTCATTTTTTGCTACACTTCTCTACGGGGTTTTAAATTGCAGTTGCAATTATTGTTATTGCTAGTATTATGACTATTGTGATTCAATTGAGGCCATTGCACTATGAATATTTTAAAAATTCGCACAAAAACTTGATAAAAATATATATAATCATTGGAACTTTGCATATATATCTTTATTTGACATATTATATTGTTTATGTTAAATGATATAAATTGATTTTATATTAAAAATAATTATTTATTGTTACAATGATTCTAAACAAGCCTTTAAAAATATTATACAAACATAAAGAAACAATATCGATGGAGCAGAATAAAATTTAATAAAAAAAATTCAAATAAATATGATAAGTTATGACATTTTTATAATAATAATAATAAATTATAGTCATTTATAGGAATAAATTTTTTGTCACTTTTCTTAATTATTCTAACATTTTATCATCAGTTTTTTTCCCCAAGTGTTGGTAGGAGGAAGAACAAGAAAAAATGTTGGGGAACTGAGTTATTTATAGAAGTGGTTGCTGGAGAAACTTAACTCAGAATGCCACCCCAAAAGCAATTTCAGCCCCTGTCCCCCTATGGCAATTTAGTACTCAGCCACATTTTTTTTTCAATTCTAAAATCGTCTAATGGTAGGCTGACTTTAGAGGAATATATTAGAAGTTAGAGGTAGCAATGCAAAAATGCGACTGAATACAAAATCGTTCAGCAAGTGACCTAAACAGTTATGCCACCGCGGAGGCGAGGGAGGGAGTGACATTCACTAACAATGTCGCTGTGGCGCTGCTGTCATGATAATAGGTATGCTGCTCTTTCCCTCTCTAAACTTCCTTCTTTGCTTCCGATTTCGATTTCAATTCCAATCCCCAAACCCTCTTCCTTTCTCTATCTCACTCTGAGGATCCTATCCTCTCATTCCCTAAACCCTAACCATCCCAAAGCTTCGAGATCTTCTCCCTTTCACAACCCTGACGATGCCGTTGATTCCTTCCTTCGCATGCTCTCTATGCATCGCACTCCGCCCATTGTCGAATTTAACAAGATTCTAGGGTCCCTTGCGAAGATGAAGCATTTCCCCACTGCTATTTCCCTTTCCAAGCCATTGGAGCTCAGGGGAATTACGCCAGACATCGTCACTCTAAGCATCTTTATCAATTGTTACTGCCACATGGGTCAAATGGCTTTGGCTTTCTCTGCATTCTCAAAGATTCTCAAGATGGGTTATCAGCCAAATACCATAACCCTGAATACACTCATGAAAGGCCTCTGCCTTAATGGCGAGGTCGAAAAAGCACTCCACTTTCATGATAGAATTGTAGCTCAAGGGTTTCAGTTGGACGAAGTTAGTTATGGCACATTAATCAAGGGCCTATGTCAAATAGGACGGACAGAAGCTGCCATTCTGGTGCTGAGAAAGATCCAAGGACTAGGGGTTATGCCTGACGTGGTCATTTATAGTACAATCATTGATAGCATGTGTAAAGATAAACTTATAACAGAGGCATATGGTTTATATTCTGAAATGGTTGGCAGGGGAATCTCTCCTAATGTTGTGACTTACAATACTCTAACCTATGGATTGTGTCTTGTGGGTCGTTTGAAGGAAGCAATTGATTTGTTGAATGAGATGATGTTGAACAAGATTAGTCCAGATGTTCATACGTATAGCACTTTAATCAATGGGTTTTGCAAGGATGGAAACGTCAAAGAAGCTAAAATTTTGTTGGCTATCATGATTAAAGATGGTGTGGAACCCAGTGTTGTTACTTACAATATTCTAATGGACGGGTATTGCTTAGTTAATGAAGTAAACAAGGCTACATATGTATTCGACACCATGGCCTCAAGACGAGTGACTCCTGATGTTTACAGCTACAGTATCATGATTAATGGATTATGTAAGATTAAAATGGTGGATGAAGCCATGAAACTCTTCAAAGACATGTGTTGCAAAGATTTGATTCCTAATGTTGTAACTTACGGTACTCTTATTGATGGGATGTGCAAATTAGGGAGAATTACTTGTGCTTGGAAGCTTTTCAATGAGATGCGCAATAGAGGTCAACCTGCTGATGTAATCACTTACAGTTCCTTACTAGATGCTTTATGCAAAAACCATCTACTAGACAAGGCAATTGCATTGTTTGCGGAAATGAAAGACCAAGGAATTCATCCAAATATGCACACATACACTATACTCATTGATGGACTATGCAAGGGTGGAAGACTTAAGATTGCACAAGAGGTTTTTCAGGATCTTTTGATTAAAGGCTGGAAACCAAACGTTTACACATATAGTGTTATGATCGACGGCCTTTGTAAAGAGAGCTTGTTTGATGAAGCATTGGATTTGCTATCAGAGATGGAAGACAATGATTGCTCACCGGATGCTGTAACATATGTAACTATAATATGTGCTCTTTTTGCAAAAGATGAAAATGATAAAGCAGAGAAACTTCTTCATGAAATGATTTCTAGAGGCCTATTACAGGGGAGAAAGTAGGCGAGATGCTTTCCAGTTGCACGTCACAAATGGCTAAGTTTGTACTAATGGTCAAAAAGTTTTCTACATTTGTGTTTATTATGTATTCATTTTGATCTTTTGTCCATTACTGATTTATATTGGATCTAGGCTGCCATTGCGCATTGTAAGATAATACTTTTCTGTTAAACTTCAGTCAATTTATTGTTAATGGTTATTTAGTTGGAATTTTTTATAGCAAGAAATCTAGCCGTTGATACTTTTGGTTTGATATTGTTTTCGCCTTCATTGTGTTGGATCCGTTTTAACTCTCTTTCCTTTCCAAGATTTTGTGTTTGGTTAAAGGTATTTCTGCTCTAGTTTTTCTGTCCACTCCAACCTGTTTCGCCCTTTTACTATTTTGGATTTGACCCTATAGCCCTTGACTATGTCTTCCCACCTTTGAAATTATCAGGTTCAAACATCAAACATTGTTGTTTAGTCAATGCCACAGGTTGATCCTATAGCCCTTGAATAGTCATTGCTTGCAAAATAATTAGCAGTTTTAAGTTTCAATCTTTATGCAGGAGTGATTGAGCTGTTCATGTCTTTATTTAGAATAAATGAGACTAATTACTGAATTGTGTTATGATCAATGGCCTTTGTAAAGAGGGATATATTGATGAAGCATTGGCCTTGATGTCACAAATGGAAGACAATGGTTGCTTACCTAATGCTGTAACTTTTGAAATTATTGCTCGTGCTCTGTTTGGAAAAGATCAAAATGATAAAGCAGAGAAACTTCTCCGTGAAATGGTTGCTAGAGGCCTATTAAAAGAGTAAAATCAGGTGAGATGCTTTCTAGTTACACAAAAAAAGGCTGAATTTGTTTTATTGGTACGAAAGTTTTGTAAATTTATGTTTTGTTATATTCATTCTGGTCTTGTGTCAATTCCAATGATTGATTATTTTGATTCTTGGCATGACTATGATACTTTATTATGCTTTAGCCACTCTTGCAATATTTTCTCAGCCATTGCTCATTGTATAGCATTTCCGTTGTCTGGATTGTTGCCATCATTTTGGGTTGTGGAGATATCTTGTTATCCATTTTTATCATAGAAAAATCCAAGCCGAAATAGTCACAATCATAATAGAAGTTAGCAACAAATTCCTCTTTTTAATTTTCCTGTACATTTCTTGTATTCTTTCACACAAGGGAAAAGAGATAAAAACAAATTCATATCTAGTTGCACCATCTGAGCTGTCTTAGGAGTTAGGTGTAATTGTTGCTGATATTTTCCTTGAAGTCACCTGCACAATGTTCATTTTGATTTTTGCATTGTCTCAGTTCAAAAGCATGTTGAAAGCTACTATTTGTCAAACCTGGTTTGCTGTTTTGGTGTTTGTTATTGACGGTGTTGTCTTCTTAACTACAGGTTTAGTTTCTCTATTTCTAAGTATAGAACACTACATGATGCGACAAGCCTTTATGCAGTTTGCATCAATTTGTTAATATGAATTCTTTGAAAGATGGAAATTGTGATATGATCTCTTAATCTTTCACTGTGTTCTCTTCTACTCCATGAACATTGTTTGGCACAAGAAATTAATGCCAATAATATAAAGAAAAGAAAAGGAAAACTGAATGTAAGGGGAAGTTTAAAGAGAAGTCGGAAAATAGAGACAAACAAGAACTCAATTACATTGACTAGCATTGCCCCTCGGCTCCTCAATAGTATGAATTTGTGATAGCTCTAAACCTGCCATAACATTGTAGACATAATATAAGACCGTTTGATTTCATTACTATGCTACCCACTCTCAAAAATCCAATTTAGCATGGTCTGTTATTTGTTAATATTTTATTATGAATTTATTTTGTGCCGGTTGTTTTTTTGTTTCTTCCTTTTCCTCTGCAGGAAATTTTGCTTCTTGTTCTCATAAAACTTTTGATTTTAAATCCCACCAACTCCAAATTAAAGAGAGAGACTGAAAGAAACAAGTGTCAAGCTTTATACCTCATTAGAATTAGAATTTGAATCAAATGTGATTATGTGAATTAACATTTAGCGGTGGAGTTGCTTGTTTCATATTGGACTAAGACATGTTTAGTCCAAAGCTCCTTATCCCAAGCCACTAGGAATATGCTTTTGACGAGGGAATAGCGTAGTTTACATGACACATAGGTTCAAATCTCTTTTTCATTGATATACTAATAAATATTCTTTAATTAAAAAATTATTGGTTGCAGTGGGTGTAAATTGATATTCAAGATGTATTTTACCAATGATAAATTCAAATTCAAAACTTCATAAACAATTTTTTACTTGGCACATTTAGTCCAAGTTAGTCTTTCATTCGTGGTTCTGACTTAAGTGGACCAAGCTCTCTGAGAGACCAATACGATCCTTAAATTTGAACCATCAAAAAAATAATGGACGGTCAAGATTTTATATAAAAAAATAAAAATTTAATAATTTATACTTATATGTTAATAATTCTTTTTATTTAATTTACCAATTTTAGCGCTCATTGCTTTTTATTTGATGGTGCAACTATTTGTCTATCTATTTTTGGATACAATTTATTGATTGAGTATAACTCACACTATCTCGTCACCCTTGATTTTGGATGAATATTATTTTATTTTTTTTTGCATCAGTGACACTAAGGTTTGAATTTCAAATGTCATGCACACTACCCTAGCTCTTCATCATTAGATGTGAGTGGAGTTTTGTCTAATCAATATTTATCAAAAAAGAATCTTAAAAATGAGGATGTCTCTTAAAAAAAAAATTCTCACTATTTGAAGAGAAGACATTAGTCCCTCACCATACAAAAAGAGGGACACATAGTTCTCCGGTTAATTCACAATTTCCAAACTTACCCTAAATGCACATGTGGACGATGAACATGTTGAATTGACTTCGTTACCTCCTCACTAACATAAAACAGTGCCTTTTTGATGAAATTGTAACCCAAAATTCAATCCTATCATAACAAATGACGTAAGGTGAACTGCAAAGACATAAGCACCACTAAGATGCAAATACATAGACACGTGTATACAAGTACATCAAAATGACATCATTTTATATTAGGGTGGAGTTAACAAAGGCAAATCAATGAACTAACAATCCGTATGTGCATTTCAGTCAAATCAAGAAATAATGATTTAATTGGGAGACTAATGTATCCACCTTTTTATATAGTAAGAGACTAATGTGTTCTCTTTTAAATGGTGAGAGACTTTTGTTCCCTTAAAAATGATGAAGGGCTACGTAGGACATTTTCTCTTGATTTAATATTGTACTCATAAAATCTTTTACTTTTGTGTTGTGTTAATATTCATATGCATGTTCATTTTATGCAATTTTAATTTACTTCGTGTCATTCCCGTGCATTGGCATGGGGTTTTGTCTGATTTGAAATAATTAATAATTTAATTGAAAGAAATGACCAAGGATTGCATCAATATAGGAAACTTGGTCGTTCGTGGAGAAAAATTTGTTAATAAAATAATCTCAATTTTGAGAAGTTGACATTCCATTTTCCACCATTAATGGTCTTAATTATTTTTCCATTTTATTTGTCCATGAAAATTTGGGAGTTTTTCTTAATTGTGAGAGTTCTCTAATTTTTTTTTTCAATAGTGTGTGATAATTTATTAAAATAATTAAAAATTTTAGTTGAAAAGAATGATCAGAGATTGTCTCAATGTAGGAAGCTAGGTTGTCTATAGAGAAAATTTTGTTTTAAAAAACTAATTCCAATTTTAAGAAGTCAGAATTTCGTTTTCCACCATTGATGGTCTTAATTATTTTTTCTTTTTATTTGTCCAAATAAATAAATATTTTTTTCTTTTATTTGTGAAATATTTTTGTTGATAGTTATTATTGGACGGAGGAAGCAGGCGTGGTGTGGTTGTGATTTGAGAAGCTTCTGGTTTGTGATGTGTTTTAATTTGTGGAACAATCTAAGAGAAGGTTTGTCTGATTCTCTTGCAATTTCCACGTCAAAAAAATTTAACCATGAATGCCCAAAAAATGAATCTTATTTCAACAATATCTAATTCCGAGTTTAATCATCAATATTAATAGTAATAATATTTTCATTGCATTGTATGTGATCCTTTATTGAATAAGGTAGAAAACAAAACAGAAAATTATTTTAATACAAAGGTTGAGGTTGTCTTAATAGCAACAAGAAGAATATCATTAAGTTATACAAGAAAAACAATTTTATCTTCAGTTGATTTCCTTGAAAAAGAGAATTAACAGTATTTTTAAAGCATTTTATGACAGCAGATGTAACGGTAATATTACGAGAATTCACTACAGGCCCAAGTTCAGAAAGAAAACAAACAGCCCAAGGCAATTAAAGTGACCAATCTAAGCAGGAAACTTAAGATGTCTTCCAGGAGGGAAAAAAAGAACGAAAGTTTGAACAGAACAGGGAAATAGAAAAAGCCACGGTACGGGGGCTGTTACTGCACCTAGCACAGGGAAGCGTTCCCGATCACCTCAGTCGACCGCCTCCCCAACGAGCGCACCCGAGGGGGATGAAGGACGGTCGAGTGCGGTTGCGCTAGCGGTTGTTGACGACGGAGACGGGCTCACCTGCAGAGAAGTAAGCGAGTTAAATCAAGGACAAAAATGGGTGATGAACAGAGGAGACGACACAGAGAGGAGAGATTGCTCACAAGGTTCATGCCCTTGCCGATGATGAATTTTCCCCATTTTGTAGCTGGTATTCTTCTTCTCTCACTCCTCCTAACAACTTCTCGTTGCTGCACGTTCTCTGCTTGCAAATCTGTTTCTGTTGCTGAATTGTTGCTTTGTAGTGGCTTAGTGGTAGCACTTTCTTTTTCTTCTATTCCCTCTTTGCCCTTGTTTATTGTTACATTACCTCCCCCTTTAAAAACAACCTTGTCCTCAAGGTTGAAGTGAGGATAAGAATGTTGGAATTCCTCAAACCGTTCCCAAGTAGCCTCGGCAGCAGGAGTGTGTTCCCATTGGACTAGCAGCTGTCTCACTTTGGTGTTGCCCTGCAATACCTCTCTTTGCTGTAATATTTTCACAGGCTGCAGTATGGGGCCTGACTCAGTTGTTTGCAGTGGTAGAGGCAAGTACGGTGTGCTTGGCGACCCGTGAAACTTTTTGAGTTGCGACACATGGAAAACATTATGAATCCTTGCTGTGGTTGGTAGCTCCACCCTGTATGTTACTGCTCCTATCTTAGCTGAGATTGGAAAGGGACCAAAATACTTCATCCCTAATTTCTGGTTTTTTCTTAAGGCCACTGACTGTTGCGTATAAGGTTGCAGTTTAATGAGGACCAGCTCACTGATTTCAAATTGAATCTCCCTTCTATGTTTGTCCGCCTTGTCTTTCATCTGAGCTTGTGCCTTCAGTAGGTTGGATTTGAGTTCTGCAGCAAAGTATCCCTTTCTTGGAGCAATTCTTGAAGTGGCAGTGGATCCGTGGGCTGTAAGTCATATTTGAGGAGTTTAGGAGGGTCTCTCCCATACAAAGCCTTGAATGGGGTCATAGCAATGCTACTATGAAAACTGGTGTTGTACCAGTATTCAGCCCATGGCAACAATTTAAGCCACTGTTTAGGATGCTCAAAAGCATAACACCTCAAATACATTTCTAGGGACTTATTTAAGTTTTCTGTTTGCCCATCAGTTTGAGGGTGATAGGCTGAGCTTCTCCTTAGGTTAGTTCCTTGTAAGTGAAATATTCTCTGCCAGAATTGGCTCATAAATACCTTATCACGATCTGACACAATGGAGTGAGGCATACCGTGAAGTTTGACAATATTAGTGATGAAAGCATTGCTACCACCAAGCTGTTATAATCCTTTTTGAGCGGCACAAAATGGGCAAACTTTGTCAAACGATCAACAACCACCAAGATGACAGTATAACCAAATGAATTAGGTAAGCCAGTGATAAAATCTAGAGAAATATCCTCCCACACCTTATTCGGAACAGGCAGAGGCTGTAATAACCCAGCAGGGACAGCATTCTCTATTTTGGCTTGTTGGCAAATTCCACATTGCTGCACAAAACTCCGAATCTCATGGTGCATTCCAGGCCAGTAAAACTGGGCGGCGATCCTTGATGTGGTTCTGGCTATCCCGGAATGACCCCCCATCAGAGAATTATGAAACTCAGCCATTATGAGTTGCTTAACCTGTGAATTTCTTGGGATCACTAATCTATTTTTCCAGAACAACAAGTTTTGTTGAACTGAAAAATGGCCTTGTTGTGGCTACTGCTGGCTGCATTTCTGCATTAAACCATTCAGCTCCGGGTCAGCAGCAAGTGCTTGTTTTAATTCCTCTAGCCAAGTGTGAGAAGTGGTTGACCAAGCTAACATGTAAGATCGTGAGAGGGCATCTGCAAGTATATTTTCGTTACCCGGCTTGTATTGAATAGAGAAATCAAAGCCAATAAACTTATGGAGCCATGCTTGTTGTTCAGGTGTCTGCAAGGTCTGGTCTAAAAGAGCTTTCAAACTCTTTTGGTCAGTCTTGATGATAAATTTATGGCCCAATAAGTAATGCCTAAACTTGGCTAAGGCCTCAGTTATGGCATAGAGCTCCCGGACATAAGCGGACTTATTCTGCATTCGGGTGCATAATTTTTTGGAGAAATAAGCAATAGGATGAGTTGCTTGGCTCAACACAGCACCAATTCCTGATCCTGAAGCATCAGTTTCCAGGGTGAACGGTAATGAAAAATTGGGTAAGGCAAGTGTAGGGGCCGAAGTCAANATGAAAAATTGGGTAAGGCAAGTGTAGGGGCCGAAGTCAAGGCCACCTTGAGCTGTTGAAATGTTGTTGCTGCCTTGGAAGTCCAAGAAAATGCATCTTTCTTCAATAAATCAGTGAGTGGGGCTGCAATAGTAGCATATCCTTTTATAAACCTTCTATAATACCCGGACAATCCAAGGAACCCTCTTAATTGCTTGACAGATTGAGGGGTAGGCCATTGCATAATGGCCTCAACTTTTGCTCCATCCATAGCTACTCCTTTACTAGAGATAGTGTGGCCAAGATAATCAATTTCTTCCTTGCCAAACTCGCATTTAGACAATTTTGCATATAATTGCTGTTGCCATAACAATTTTAAAACTGTCCGCACATGGTATAAGTGATCTCTCCAAGATGGACTATAAATAAGTATATCATCAAAGAAGACCAAGACAAATTTTCTCAAGAAT
>QANU01049237.1:0-32172 GCA_003254905.1 Nissolia schottii
AAAAAAAATCCTCCATAACACAATTTTGTTTTGAAATTCAAACTCAATGACATTTTACCACAAAAACATAAACATTTTTTTATTCAATTTATATTAATATTTTTTTAAGTAAGCATATAGTTTAACCCAATTGAATTTTGTTGATAATATTTTTAAAATAAATTTCTAAGCATACATTTTTCATATAAATAATTTTTATTAAAATCAAACTCACTTTTAACCAAGACTAAATTTATAAAATTAAGTTTCAATTCAAAATTAGGTTTACATCCTAGAGTCTATGATTCTATGCCCCTTACAAAGTAATTGAATTTTCTCTTGATGTTTTTCGGTCTCAAAATGAACCATTAATGTATAGATCTTATTATCAAAAGTTCAACCAATCTAATCTTATCCTACTGAAAGCCCATGAAAGTGGTAAGGATTTTTTAGTGAAAGTCTTTTTTATTTTCAAAACTCGAACTCAATATCACTTGTTAAGATATTAAGAATCGCAACACCTTAATTAACTACGCGGTGGTAAAATTTCTCTTTGTATACTATTCAATGCATGATAAATTAATTAGAACAATAAAGAATAAGTTTTACATACGGTTCTTCTTTCGATATTCAAGTTTTTACAAAGAATATTTTTACCTCTTTAAATTTCAACAACTATGATTTATTTTTTAATTTAAAATATTAAGTAATTAGAATTAATGGAACATATAACTATTTTTTAATTATAAATAACTATAAAGTATCCATACCCTTAAATTTAATGGGCATCGACATACTAAAACCCTATGTATAATGAAGATTATTTAGGATGATACACATTAAATGATTAAAGAAGTTATTCTATAATAACTTCTATCTGTCTTGTTGATTTGGGAATACATGTGGTTTGTTATGGAATGGACAATTTTGGATTCTGGAATATGCATTGTAATGGAAAGGTGGTTAACTTTTTCCTGGAAGAAGACTAGGAGAGAGAGGTGGGAAAAAAGGTTCACAAGTTGAACTGGATTTTGGGATTTTCTGATCTCTTTATTAGGAAGCATCCAAGTGAGCCCAACTTTTAGATTGCTGTATGCTGCTTTGTGTCACTATCTAGTGAGACTGATAATACAAGATATATTAAGGAAGGGGATGGTCTTTTAGGTAACCTTGAGCCTAAAAATATTTGTAAATTGGATAATTGAACAAATGAAGTGCGATATGTTGAGCACCTCATATTAGGTTATTGGTATTCGAGGTCCCCACAGGGGATGTATCACTGACTCAGGTCTAGGGCCTTTCCCAAAACTTTCTACCACTTTGCTTTTTTGTTTCTTAGTCCATTTTAAATGCATTGATATTGTTTCAAGCACGGCGGAACCATGGACGAATTATTTTTAGTAGGATTTTGACTAGGAATCGTGGACACTTTTTGAGATTATGATGTCTTTGCGTTGGTCATATTCTAAACACCAACACATAAAAACACTCATTAAATACATGTATTAATGTATTTGAAAGTATCCAAATAAAAAATTTATAATTAATTGCCTCGAACTATATTTAAAATTTTTTTTAATCTTGTCCATGTTGTATCTATGTAAAAAATAGTTTAAATACTATGAAAATATATTGAATATTTCATATATTTTAAAAGAGATTTAGAAAGTATTAAAAATTAGTAATTTAATATTAATAAAAATATTAAAATATTATTATAAATATTTAATTTATACTTATATATGTCATATTTATATCCTATAAAATTTTAAAATTTATGTATCGACATTAGTGTCAATGTTGTGATATATCAATCATCTTCCATTTGTAGATGAGCCCTTACTTGGCCGTTGCTCCTAGAAGAAGCTAAGTTTGACTTAAAATGAATAAAAGTCTCCCTTTTATATTTGTCCAAAAAAATCTTTCATTTTGTTCACCAGATTTTGATTAATTAATCAAAAATTAGTTCTGTGGCACTTCACTACTTTGTACTAAACTCCACGTTTATAGTATCAATAGAAGTTAAAAAAAAATCAATTCTTTTTATACGAAAGAAATTAATTTTATTATTCTGGTAAATTAAAAAAGATACATTAATAAAATAAAAATACACTTTAAACTAACTAATAAAATATAACTATGCTTCTCTCTTAAAGACCATCAAATAATCTAAGCATTTTTTACTTAAGAGATTAACACAAAAAAAATGTTACTGTTAAAAAAATTAGTAATGTTACGTATATAAAAGTGTTTGTTATACATCCACATTACAATTGCATGAATAAACAGTTTAAACACAGATGAAAAAATATTATAGAACTGATAAATAAACATTTTCACATACGAATATAAGATAAAACGGGACTCGCGACTCATTAAATGTCACAAAGTAATTGTCATACTCTCTCTTGCCTCACTCACACTCTAAAACGCATGTCCTCATGCACTATTGTAAATGAACATTACAAAACAGATGAACAGACATTATAAAACAAAAAAAAATAAAATAAAATGATACTCACACCAATTAAATAACGAAGAATAAATGTCATATTTTCTCTCATGTTCCCCCACACTCTCTCATAAACAAATATTACAACAATCAGAAATAAATGTTACAAAACTAATAAACAATCGTTACAATACACATAAACAAACACTACACTATACATGAACAAACATTACACCACACAAACATGAAGACGTAAACAACCATTGTTTCACTCATAAACAAAACATTATACCACACATAAATAAACATTTCACCACAATGAATATTGCACTACAAATAAATAAACATTACAACACTTAAAAATAAATATTACAACACTTGTAAATAAATATTACAACACATATAAACAAATATTACACAACATATAAACAAACTTTACATAACACTGAATCAAATAAATAAACAAACATTATAGAACTCATAAATAAACATGACAACACACTAAACAAACTTTACACCACACCAAAACATTACAAAACACAGAAAATAACTTAATTCATAGAAGAATGTCTTCATTCATGCATGCTCTCCATAACGTCTTAATAAGAGAAAAAAATTAAAGTGAACCAAAAAAATGGCAAGACGAAGAAAAAAATGAAAGGAACCAAAAAAAAAAAAAGAACAAGAGAAAAGAAACATAGAAGAATAAAAAGAGAATGAAAAGAAATAGAATTTGCATGTGAAAAAATTGAGAAAAGAATGAAGGGATAAGAGTTGGGAAGAATAGAGAAAAAAAAAACAAAGAAGAAAACGAAGAGATGAGATATGTAAGCGAGGGAGATTGGGAAGAGGAGAGAGAGAATTAACATTTAATATGATAATATAACATGTGTATACATTTTAGATATACACATAGCATTTTCCTTTAAAAAATGTATTACGTTTTGTTTCACAATAGATCCGAACATTTTTATTATTTGTAAAATCCAACAAAGAAACATTCACAAAGGGACCAACACAACCACAAAGAGAATAACAAAAACACAAGATATTTTATTCTAAGAAATGATAAATTTGAATAAGTATGCTCAAATTCTAATATATCATACCACTTTATTGAATAAAGAAAATTCTTAACAATGGAAAGAAAAAAAAAAAGAAAAAAGGGGGCTACCGTCCAATAAAAAGGATGACAACCCTCACTAATATTCACAAAAATAAAGGGTAGAAGAAGAGATGAAAAACAAGAGCAAAATAAGGACTATTGAGAATTTTAATCTTAAGATGTTGTGCTGTAGTACTTGATCAACCTTTTTGTTAAGAGTCATGTTACACATACACCAAAAAAATATACATCATACATACACCCTATACTTATATACATAAAGTTTGTGTTTTAAGGTCTGTAATGTTTGTGCACTTAATTAAGCATAATTGAGAATATCATCTATAAGTTTGTAATGTTTGTGCACTGATGAGAATAAAATTTGTGCATTATTAATGGTGTATGTGTGGGTGTATAAAATTGGATGTACATGTAACATTTTTGTTTTGTTAATTATCTGCTATAAATTATATGAGTAAAACACAATCCTCTTACTTAAAACATGCTTTAATTACACTCTCCTCCCCTATAAGATAAATAAAATAAAATAAAATAAGCTACAGTTTAGTATTTTTTTTATTTTTTATTTTTTTAAAATTAAACTCCAATATTTGATGTGTATTATTTTATTTTAGAATGAAATGCCCCTTATTACTAAATATTTGAAGAAGGAAACGACAATTTAATTATTATTTTACAATAAAAAATACATTAATATTAATATTCTAAAATTAATAGATGAAAATTTTTTAATTATTATTTTTAAAATAATTATCACAAATTTTTTACTTATTAATTTATTCTCTTAATATAATAATAATTTTAAAATTAAAAAATTAAAATTAAAATTGTATATATATATATAAATATAAATCTAAATATATAGATCTATATTATTATTATTCACTTAACCAAATAAATTTATTATTATTATTACTCATGTATTTTATATTTTGTTAAAAAAACTTCAATAGGGATATTTATGTAAGGGGTATTTGGTGCAAAATAAAATAATAAACTTCAAATATTGGAGTTTAATTTAAAAACTACAAGAAAACATAAAAAAATTGTTAAATTGTAATTTATTTTATTTTAAAAAGGAGGAGGGGGAGTGTATGTTTTAGAAATAGAGGGGGGAGAGAAGTGTGATTAAGGCATGTGTGAAGGGAATGGGGTGTTTTTTATATTGGCAAAATTTTAATTCTACACCAAAATTGCACTTTAGTAACAATTGTTTAGTGACCATTATGTTTTTATTGGTAATTCTCATATTTACTAAAGTTTTAGTGGCCAATAAGCATTAGTCATTAATAACTCAATATACAATAAAAATCTATATATAATATATTAATTTTGATGCGCATATGTAGCATTCTGCCACATCATATAATTTGATGAAATGTCATTCTCATCACTCGTGACTCTCTTCAACTTAATGAATAATGTACTAATTAACACCCCTTCCATTCCTTTCCAAATAAATAACAACGTAGCACAAATAAAAAAAGAAAAAAAAACCCAAATCACAACCCACCAAATAATTAACAAAACAAAAAGTACATTTCATGCTTCTCCTCCTTTCACCTCTCCAAATCACTAAACTCACAATTTTGCCCCTTCGTATCTCATTCTCTACCCTCCATTCCCAACTGTATGCCTATCTCATCGACTCTTGTAACGTTTGCCCTCTCATTCTCCAGCAACGCCAACCACATCGCTTTTAGAATAGTTTTGACATGAAAAAAGGAAAAAAGGCTCCAGTTATTTGTTATCACTGTCCTTCTCATTAATCTTTTTCCATCATTTCTTGAACTCAGTTTCACAAATCTCTTGGATATGGATTACAAATACTTTTTGGAGGGAAGATAACTTCTATTATGGTGTTTTTGTTTGTTCTAAACAGTTCTACTACAAAGAAGGAAGAAGGATGCAGGTTCAATACATGTTGAAATAATGGTTGTACATAAACATCAAAAAATGGAATAAGCCCTCAACAAGTCTCAGCAAGAAGTACCAACATCTTCATTGTGGGTGCTGGTGTTGTTGGCGCATCCATTGATTTCACACTCAGGAAGGTACAATGTCTTTTTTTTTTTTTTCTTCCTATATGAGTTTGAGAAATTCTTTTGTATGATGTTTTTCTTGGGTTATAATTTAAAAATAAGTTTTAACTCATAGATATATATTTATATTACCAAATAAAATGTTGATGTTAATGTAAAATATTAATAATAATGTTAAAAAGTTTTCAGCAAGAAGTATCGACATCATCATTGTGGGTTTTTGGTGTTGACGGCGCATCCATTAATTTTACATTCATCAGGGTATAATGTCTTTTCTTTATTCCCATATATGAGTTTTAGAAATCCTTTTGTATGATGTTTTTCTTGAATTATAACGTGAGAAAAAGTTTTAACTCATAGATATATACTTATATTACCAAATAAAATGTTGATGTTAATTTAAAATATTAATAGTAATGTTAAAAAGTTCATATTTGATTGCTGCGAAGGTTTCTAGAGGTGAAAAAACGAATATCTTCCATGTTTAAAGTGTTAATATGAATGGAATTATAAAGTTCTAGAGATAGTATTCATAGAACTTCTATTTTATAGATAAAGTACATACATGCATGCATGCCTACACAATTCAATTAAGATGTTTAGGTAATTTATCTATGACATGGTTTTGTAATGGTTACTTATGGACTTAGTCTGAAGTCGCTTGAAAAATATACTAAAGAATATGTTTTAGTGAGCCCTCTTGATAATTTTTCATGAATGAGACATACATGTATATTTTAAAGCAATCAATGATATAGCTATATGTTTTTTGTTTCAGGATGAAAGACGTGTACATGATATTGATTGAAAAGGGCTTAAATGAACCAAATAGGATTGTGAGTGAATTGCTATAACTTGAGGTTATCTTAATTGAGTTGGGAGTTGAGGGTTAAAAAAATGCTAAATATGACATATATGTACACATTAGATATATGAATGAAAGATTTTGTGTCAAAACAATTGAAGTATTCAATCTTAAGTTATAACTCCTTTGACTATACTGCTCAAATTCAATGCTTTTAACATATTAAAGTCATGAATTGTTGCAAATTGTGTGGAAGAAATTGAAGCCAATCAAGTCTTTGGTTTTGTCCTATATAAGGATGGAAAAAACAAAAAGCTTTTGGAAAAAATTTACTTTGATTTTTCTATCAGAAGCTTTCACAGCAATCATTTCATTCAGAAAATGTGAGAAGGCTTCATTCGTATTTTTAAAAGTACAATGTTTTTTTTACCAACTTTTCACTTTGATATTAAATAAAGTTGTATATGGAGTTCGAAATTTATATAGAAGTTGAATTGAGTTGGTCCGTTAAATTTATATGAAAGACTTTACATTGTTAAGTATCATTTATTAAATTATTTCTATATTTGGTCTAACTAACATTCCAAACAATAAATCCCATATAAAAATAATTTCAAATAAATTAAAGTATTCGTTTTAATAATTCTATTTGTCCGCGGAGGTTAGAATCTAGTTATTGTCATTGCTAATAAAGTTAATGACATAGACTTGATAAAATAAAATAGAACAACTCTCCTAGCAAAATTTTTGTTAATCCCTCCATTAATCTTTCTTTCAACTTTTTCACCACTCTTAATCTAACAGTCATGGATTTCTTCTTGAAATCCTAATCCCTATTTGCTCTCCACGCTCTTCTTGTCCTAGCTGCCGACCACGATCCTCCATGTGACTCCCCCTCTTTGGCAATTGTTCCCTATTCCCTCTCTGGGGGACTCTCCCTCTTTCAGCGACTCTCCCTCCCTGCTACTGATGGTGGGTATAATTCTAGTGCTAGTGCTAGTGCTAGTGCATACGCTAGTGGTGGTGACGATGGAAGGGTGGCAATGCTCGAAGGTTTCCTATGTATCTAAGCTCTAATTGAGTTAGAATGTGTTGATGGAGTGGATAACAAGAAAAATAGGATTGTGGAATGGTGAATGGAAACATGGTGGGGCTGAGCTCTGGATGAGAGCATCAAATGATAGAAGAATAATTTTTTCTAATGCTACTAAACTACCCTTAAGAGATTTTTATTATATTGTCCATGTTAGTAAAACATATTACCAAAATGTCACTATTTTAAAATATATTATAAGAATGCATCTATTTTAAACAGCATAACAGATGAGCCTACATGACAAGACCACGTAGAATTCACCAACTCATTAGACAAATAAAAGTTAAATTCACCAACCCGTTTGGCAAATATGGGTTGAATTCGTCAACCCGTTAGACGAATATATGTTGAATTCGCCAATCGGTTTGACTATATTATTATAAAGAAAGATGAACAATCATCAAGGATGATCAATGTAATTTACCTGAATAGAGGAGAATTGGTGTAGTTTCAATCGATCTCAATGAAATTTAGTGTAATTTATCCCAAAACTAATAACAAGTTGTATAAATGACAATTTCCCATAAACTATTTTCTTTTAAAGAAATTTTGATAATAAAGTCCCAACTAAACTTTGTTAATGATTTAAAAAAAGAGAAAAGTGGCGTACATCCAAGACAAAAATAAATAAATAAATAAAAAGATAAATAAACTTGTCCAAGTCGACTCCCAAAATGAAAAAAAACCAACTTGCCCCCAAAAGGCAAACTACCCCGCCAATAAGCTTGTACAAATCAATCAGCGTTCACTTTGAACCTAGATAAGATCCAAGAGCTAACCCACCAACAGTGGTTCCTGCAATAAATCCTCCTGACCATGCATTCTGCACAGAAAAGGAAAATGTAACAAGAATTTGTTTTACAAATTCGTAACAAGCTTTTGATATAGGCACATCACTAACCAAGGCACCAACCAATTAAAAAAGTTCTCTATTTATATAAAAGAGTCATGCTACACGTGCACAAAAAAATATACACCATACATACACCCTATATTTATATACATAAAGTTTGTGTTTTAATGCCTGTAATATTTGTGCATTTAATTAAGTATAATTGAGAACATCATCTATAAGTTTGTAATGTTTATGCACTCATGAGAATAAAGTTTGTGCATTATTAATGGTGTATGTATGGGTGTATAAAATTGAATGTACATGTAACATTTTTTATAAAAGAAATGGATGAGTGAACCCTCAACTTAAGCCACATTTCTAATGATTTACATGCATGCTAAAACTTTTGTATTATTATTTATGATTGTTATTAATTACACAAACAAATTTACCATTTTAATATTAAATTGCACCACACCAAATTCAATTTTTATCGTTAATTAAGTTTTTATATAAGTTATTACATATTACATATAATGATAGCAACTACTTTGTCAAAATAATAATTAGGTAATTAATGATTATTATACATATACAATAAAGTTTATCAAAATAGAGCACAAACTTAAAGACGTTAAAGCAAAAACTTTATGCGCATTCATGCACAAACTTTATTTTGACTACACTACAAACCTATAGTTCAGAGTTATATACAACTTGAACTTTATTTAAAAATACACAAACATTATAAATAGTAATACACAACTTTTATTCATATGAATGCACAAACATTACAAAATTATCAGAATGTTTTACTATCTGAACTTTATTTAAAAAAATACACAAACATTATACATAATAATACACAAACTTTATTCTCACGAGTGCACGACCATTACAAACTTATAAATGATATTCTCAATTATATTTAATTAAGTGGACAAATATTATAGGTGTCAAAACATTAACTTAATGTGTATAAGTATAGGGTGTATGTATAGTATATGTTTTTTAGTGTACATGTAACATGACTCCTGAAAAAATTTGTGAGACACAATTTTCTAAATGAGAGACAATTTTCTAACGAAAAATTTATGATAGACAATTTCCTAACGAAAAATTTATGAAAAGTAAAAAAATAAAATTCATGATTTATGAGAGACCAAAAATTGAATTAACCCGTATATACATGATACATGACAGTCACGCGACCAAGCTAACTGCCACGTCAACCGTTAATAGTCTATACCTATATGGACAACAAAAAAATTTATGACGGACAATTTTTTAACAAAAAAATTTATAAAGAATCAAAGCACAAAATTCAGAATTTATAAAAGACTAAAAACATAATCATCCATAATAACAGCAACTACATAATTTTTTGTGATTCATCGGAAAAGAACTACATATACCGATTTGCATTGTAATTTCCCTGTAAAACAAGGCCACATAAAATTTCATTTGATTGCCATCAATCCATTTCCCTTTAAATAGAAGACTTCACCGTTCTCATAAGTTATTGTGATTGACCTCTAAAATTTAACCACGAGTTTTTTTTACTATAACACTCCTGTTACCAAAATATTTTACAAGACTACACCTGTTTCGGATAGCTTACGTGGCAGACACATGTAAGACTCGCCATACCGTTTGGCACGTAGAACTTGCCAACACGTTTGGCAATTTTGACTAAAAGTTGCCAACGTGTCTACAACTTGATATAGAATTCGTCAACTGCTCTGGTGTTTTTAAAGGTAAATTGTCAACTGATTTGGCAATTTTAGGTCTAACATCATTAACCAAACTGCATCACTTCACTAATTTGCTGCTTTTGTAACTACACCTCACTCACGTGGACCTACTCATTCCAAAACTGAATTTTTTAAAAACATGCGTATCTCCTCAATCTCAGGAATCCGAAATCCCCACTCCTTCCAAAAATGAAATTTTTTTAAATGTGTATATCCTCAAAGTCTCAAGAATCCAAAGATTATTTATTTTTAATTTTTAATGAGTTGATTGTTACTCCCTCGATTTCGGATTCTCAAGACTTGGAGGAGATACGCATATTGTTTGAAAAAAAATTTAGTCTTAGAAGGAGTGGGCTACGTGTGTGTTATACAGTTACAAAAGCAACACCTTAGTAAGGTGATACGATTTAGTTGATGGAATCAGAGCCAAAATCGCCAAACTAATTAGTGAATTCTATATCAAGTTGTCAAACACATTTACAACTTCTAGTCAAAATCGCAAAACGTGTTGACGTGTTCTTTACAATAAAGTGTTTTGAAACAGTGATATTTTAATAATATGATTTGGCAATAAGGGTATTATATTATAGTAAAAATCTCACCAATCAGGTATTCACTTTCCCTGTCTTAAATAATGGGAGAACGAGGCTACGTTTGCTGACTATACCCTGATGATTGAAATGTTTTCTATTTTATTTATTTGTTTTTAATACCGTAGAGTATATGCTTCGAATAATCTGAGAGAAAGAATCATGAAGCTTGTGCTGTGTGTTACAGGAGCACGTCAAGTGTGGGGCAGCATAAAAGCACAACAAAAATATCCAATGACGGTTGAAGAAGATTAAGGTGAAGCAGCTTCAAACTCGAATATACCTCAAGACAAAAACAAAGTTCTCCAAGGCAATAAATAAAATCAACACTCCAGCTATACACATTTTACATTTTATATTATAAATAACTTTGAAAATTGGGCTAAAATAAGGCAGTTTAGTCACATGTATTTTACCTGGAAATTGAAACCACCAGTTACCCCATCAACATTCAATATCTGCAAAACACACACACTTGGATTACCAAACCATATTCTTTGTTATTTCTCCAAAAGTTCAAATTGTTTGGGAAAAATGCATTTTACCCCCTTGAACAATGGGTTATGTGTACTTTACCCCATAACTTTCAAAATGTGTAAATCAATCCCCTAAAGTTTCATAAGTACTGTAAATTGACCTTTATATGACCAAATTACCCTCATTTTCTTCCTTTCTCTCCTCCTTTTCTTCAAGCTGAGGATAGCTTGGTCATACAAGGGTTAATTTATATTGTTATGAAATGTTGGGGGATCAATTTGCTCATTTTTATAGGTAAGAGGGTAAAGTGCATGACCTCTATTTCAGGGGTTAAAATGCATTTTCCCCCTATTGTGTAAAAAAATTAACTTTTAAGCTACCTCTCCAGCAAAGAAAAGATGTGGGCAAATTTTGCTTTCCATTGTGTTAAGTGAAATCTACAAAACAGAAAAGGTGTGACTTAATTATATTTCTAACCATCGGAAGGGTATAGGGGAAGAGGAAAAAGGAAAAGGCAGAGAGTAAAAGAGAACCTCTGATAACGGAACACCACCAGCAGTAACAAATTCATCCTTAAATTGACCCTGCATTAGGGGGAAAAAAATGTTACATCAAGAAAAAAATGAAAATATTGCAACGAAATTAAAAGATAGGAATTAGGAAATCTCACCTTGCCCGTAACATCAAATACGCATTCCTTTAACATAGAACCAATGGACATCAATGAACTATTTGAAATAGAAGCCCACAAGGTATCTCCACTTAAACCCTAAATATGAACAATATACAGTTTGTAAAGCATCTTCATATGTTACACTTGAAAAGTAATTAACAAGTGAGGGATTATGAATAACTATAAAACCTGCCGTTCAAACACATAGCTCCAAAATCTTTTTACTATGCCAAATTCAGGAGGACAAGTATTGAGTACTTTTTGTTTCTGCAAAGGCACAAAACAAAGAGAGCTTACCGCAACCATTCAGAACAGATTTGGCCACAGTCTATAACGAATGACATCCTAGTTAAAATTTATAGTGAAATAGCTTATGATCAAACTGCTTACATTGAATTTAATGCTAGTTTCTGTGCTCAAGGAAAAAAGAGAATTTTTAGCGAGATAGTTGCTCTCTTAATACAAATCCATACTCAGCCAACAACAGATATACGACAGAGTTCACCCATTTGCATATTGTAGACTCAGAATAAGCATTCCAATTATTAAGACAAACAAAAGGTTTTGCTCTTCCCAAGTTCATTTAAAAAAAAAAAACTAGCAAGAGAAAAGGATTGCAAAAAATTAACCAACCCAGAACCCCATTAGACAAGTTATACAAATCACCCTCAAATTCCAACTAAATACATCATAACATGCATGTAAGTTTCCAGAATTTAGCAGTAAGCACTAGATCCAGTATTTACCGCAAATTGATGCTTGTGATTAAAAAGAATTGAGTTCAAACTTCCAACATGCAGATCAGGGATAAAATCAACAATAAGTTTCCCTGCATCCAAATGATACCAATATCTGTAAAAGGATATATGGAAATGTACTATAATAAGATTCAGTTTTTAAATTGTCAAATGATGGGACAATCAAATGATTTTATATCTTAACAAAAATGACAATGATTTACTAATCCTATCAAATGTTACAAATCATGAGATATATAATTGTTTCATACAAAAGAAAATCAAATCATGAGATATTACACAAAATGATTTGTCAATGAATTGAAGTCATAAACTACTATCATTCCAAACCAGTTCGATACAGGAATTCATTTCATTTCATTCATATTTCAAAGATTTCAAACTCATAAGTTATAAGACTTTCCTTTACCTTTGTAACTCGAACTGAACAGGTGACAAGCACCCCAAGCTGATAACCGAAGAATAGCTGGCCCACTGAGTCCCCAATGTGTAACTAACATGGGGCCAACCTAAAACTTCAAAATGTTATGCATTTGCGTTTTAATTATTTGAGCTGTGGTAATGATAAAAGATACCTGTGTAAGCTGAGGTATATTGCTCTGGACACTATCCAATTTTAGCCTCACTTTAACTTTAGGGAATGTAACCTGACAATTAAGGTGAAATATAAAAGAGAAGAAGAGAAACGATAACCAAAATGAAGTTTGAGTTATGATAAACAAATCTATAACAAAAATTGCTTGGGAGATGTAAGTTTTTGGCTTACAAATCCACCTACACATCAAATGGAGATTGTGACAGTTGTATGATTGAGATGTGTAGGTGGATTTGTAAGCCAAAAACTTACGTCTCCCAAGCAATACTCATGCTATAATCACCAGCCCTGAATAATGAGTTTGAATCCACAATTTGAGATACATAGCAAGATGACCTATATAAAGAATCTCAATGACTCCATCTTGGTTATTGAAACAGCTGATTAAATGCACATAATGATAAGATCAGGGCCTAAATCCTGAATGAGGAAAGTATTACGCAAGGGCTGTGTGTTATATAGGATCTGGGGAAGGGACAACTCTCCTCTCACCTCTTGTTTTCCTATCCATTTATCATTAACAAACAACCATCAGGGCATATTGTAGATCATTCATTGAACAGAAGACACAGCTTTCTTCAGTAGACATTGATTTTCATCTACCCACAAGTACACTCGTCCACAAATATTTTAGAATTATATCAGGTTTTGTCTTTCAGTCAGTAAACTTGGCAAACTTTCATTATTATGTTGTGAAAGTAGATTTGGGAATTTTGTACATAATTCACTGCTTTTCCCTTTCCTCAATGTATAACTCAAACGAAAGGTGGCAACTCAAACTCATGCAATGAAAATCAGGCAGTCATGCTTCAACTGAAAAGCTATTAAAAAAGGTTTCTATGGCCACGAAAGGTAAAAAGGATATAGAAAAGTAAGTAGAACTTGCAAGTTTCTGAAGTCAGAAGCAAGAGCTTAAAAGAATAATACTTTACCCCAGACAACTCCCTCAAGCGCAAATCTTCTATTTTAAAAGTAAATAAGCTTGGCACTGGATCTACGATTGAATGACCAAGCTGAGAAGCAAGAGCATAACCCTATAACAGAAAGAACTTGAATGAGAAAACCTGATCTGGTTCATGAATCTCAACTCAAATAAATCAATTATCCACCACAACCTCTCGGCTACTACCACTAGCAATCAGTAGGTAATCAGCTTCAACATGTTCAGCACGACGAGTTGGTTGCTGCTCAACCTCAAGAAGGAATTTGCCACTATTTGTAACAGACACTGCTGTAACAGTTTTTTTGGTCTGCAAAGAAACTGATTGAGAGAATACACAGTTAAGGATTGACAATATAAACATAAATCATTGTAATTCTTGAATTCAAATGAATGTAATATCGAGACAAAAATACGAAAAAGAAAATCAACATTTATGACTTCTAGTAATTCATGGATGAATTTAAAAAAGATAGGAATCAAGAAGTATGCAATTTAGCATTGCTAATTTGAACATCTACCAGGTCAATACTTTGATAAGTGTAGCAAAGAGAAGGTAGAAATGACTTTTAATTAACTAATTATGAATTATGGAGCAGAAAAAAGTAGTAGTTTTTCTATTATTATGTTTTTGGAAGAAAAACAAAAAAACACTCCTTTTATGCAGATAGATAGTACTCATAGTAGACGCCAAAAGACGTACTACCAAAGCTTAATCATTTGGTAATATAAAAATAAAAACATATGATGAAAAAGGAAAAAGCAAACAAACAACAGGTAAGAAAGATCCCACACCATAATTTTTTTTATATTGTATACTGTATTGAAGGTAATTTCAACTTTTAGTATAAATAAATTTCAACACTTTGCATTTGAGATAGTAGTTATACCTGAAAATTATGAAACAGAACAGAAAACATTGATGTTAACTCACCTTTTAGAACTAACAAGTATGTTTTAAACCAGAAAACATCAATAACAATTGTACAACAATATTATGGCCTAAGAAAAAACTGAACCTTAAACTAATATTTATGTTTACACCAAAGAGAAAACCAAAAATTGAAAAAGCCTAATTCACCGACTACAAAAATGTACTTTTACCTAGAGACCAACCTCAGACAAAGACAATTAGACTGTGTTTGGTTGCTGATACAAGACACAAATACAGGAACAAGGGGACACATAATCCTGTTTGGTCATATAGACATGTACAAAAACTTGTGTCTCAGGATCGAAAATTAGTGTATTTTCTGTACCTCTGTTTTGTTGGAACACGGGGACAGGTACAGAGACAAAGTTTTAATGAAATTATGAATGAGTGGCAAGGAGATTCAAATGGTATTCTACGTCATTTGTCATGTTTTTATGTCTTGTCACCACAAAACCAAATAGATACAATAAATTGTATCTTGTATATCATCACCAAACATAATACAAGACTGACTTTTAGTCCTATATTTTTTATGTCTTTGTCCCCGTATCTTTGTATTTTAATCCTGTCTCAACAACCAAATGAAAACTTAGGCTGGTTTTGGTACCAGAGACAGGACATGGAATCAGAGACACATGGATAGAGACAGACTGTCCCTCCAAGCCCCAATTCTGTGTCCCCCAAGTCAAAAAAATTTTGTACCCTCTATCCCAACTTCAATGAGATACAAAAAATACAGGAATTTTTCGTCCCCGTCTCAGTGTCTCCTTCACTTGTCCCTACTACCAAATGCAGGTGTGAGATCGAGTTTGGGAACCACATACAAAGCAAATTACAGAATGCTCAGTGCTTCTCAATCAGCATGATGCAAAAAGCCAATATCATTCCTTACTAAATCATCGTACCTGCCCTTTCTTTCACTTCAGACATGAGACAATCAATTATCGAAGATGAACTATTGCTGACAGGAAATACCCTACCATCATCCTCAATCTATAAGAAGTTAATCATAAATCAGAGGTGTACATTAGAAGAAGCAAAAACGAGATACAATCAGCTGTTGAAGGAACAACCTTCAGTTCTACCCCATGAGATGAAAACCAAGACATGGTATCCACGGGACCGTGCACATTAAAGAAAGACCCCCTTAGTTCCTTGTGACCCCTTGGATAGTTTTCTGCCAAAAACTACAAACTAATCATGATTCCAAACATTAAGTTACCATTATGACAATGCTGAAACCAACACTGATAAATAAAAACAGGACTAAAAATTATATACCCCTCAAAGGAATTGAAAACCAATAGAATACATAGATTATTACAAATTAACAGCACCCACTTAACTTCTGTTCATTTATTTATTTTGTTGTATCATGATAATAATTCAAAACAGGGGTGATGACTAGAAAGGAATACTGTTATGCTACAAGATAGTTAACAAACGTGTATGTGAGAACTGGTCCTCGCGATTTTGATTTTGATGAAAACCATTTTCGTTTTTACTAATGAACATGAAGAACAGTCTTAGGGAGGATTTCAGTTATGCAATAGGGACTACAAAATATTTACTAAATCCCCGTAAATACTCATCCCATTGCTTCAAACTTTACTCACTTCACGCTAGATAGATAAAAATTTGTTTAATCTCTATTGTATAACTAAAACCCCCCTAAAGTTGTTCTTTACTTCCCCCATCAACTATTCACTAGCAAAAACAAAAAAGTCTTCGCCAAAATTGTAAGAACTGGTTCCTGAGACAAACTCATGCCACAATATGTGTTTAACTAAAAAGTTAACAGGGAAAGGTTACCATATTGTCTGGACAGTGCCCATTTGTCACATTGCACCTCCCCCCGCCAGATATTTTCACCTGCCAACAATACCATAACAACAACAACAAAAGATAATAAGGAAAAAAGAAACAAAAAAGAAAACCGCAGTGTGTTAAATTTTAATAACCTTGGAGAGAGGCTTTCTCTTCTCAATAATGACCACACTGAGGTCGGGTGCCACCGTCTTGGCATGAATTGCTCCATACACACCAGCTGCTCCACCCCCAACAACCACCAGCGCCTCTTCCTGTAACAGCCCAGCAAAGTACAAAACACTCTTTAGTCACTGTTCGGTGGTGCCTTGGAAACTTAGTTAGTCACTGTTCGGTGGTGCCTTGGAAACTTAGTTAGTCAGAGAAACTGAGCCAAAGAACCAAGAACAGGAAAGAAGAAATGGCACATGCCTTTGTATTGGCTTGGCAAATGGCAGCATGTGTAGAGCACTTCCTCCTCCTTTCCCCGGGGATTAAAACAAGCCTTGTAGTGGTAGGCTTGCAAGAAGCATTGGTAGGAGCTCGTGAGGAAAACCCAAGATAGAGGGCGAAGCCTGAGGAGGAGGAGGAGGAGCACTTGGGTAACAAGCGTCTAGCTGCCATCGTGTCAGCTCTCATCGGAGACGCTCCGTTACTCTATTTATCGCGGTTGTAGATACGCTGGTGCGGACCCTGTTCTTGACCCTTCCATGCTCCTTCACTCTTAACCATTAGATCAAGAAAAAAAAAATATAAAACGGTTCAGATTAATTGATTATAATTATCAAACTGTTAGGAAAGGGTTAAAAAATATAAGCAAAAAAAAAAAGACAGCAAAATTAATAAATCGGTGGATAAATCAACTCGCAAAATAATATATCAGTACACCAAAAAGAGAGGGACAAAAATTACGGGGTAAAAGTTCACGCAATAAATTCATATGAGAATAAAACAATGATAGATTTTTTTTATCAAGGGGGTGTACCTTAAAGGTAATGGTAAACACAGTCCGACCAAATAGGAGATAAAAAGATATTATAAATATACTAAATAAACATTCATGATATTTAAAATAGGTGGTTAAAATCTAAAAAATGGGTTAAATTTATTTTTAATCTCTCATAAGTTTTGAATTTTATATTTTACCTCTCATAATTTTTTTTTACTAAAATAGTCTCTCATGATTATTTTTTGTAAGGTTTGTCCTTACCTTTATATTAAATCGTTAATTATTGTGACAATTACTTGAAGGTGTAAAGCAAGTGGAGTACAAGTGAGTTTATGTGCAAAAATGAAATAGGGAAATATGAAATATACAACACGACATGTAGCATAAGAGTATTCAAAAAACCTGACATTGACTATATGGAGATATATTCTCCCATGATGGATTTAATTTTATTTTATCAGTTAATAAAGAAATTAGATATGCGTCTATAAGCCTATTAATATGGCTTACTAGGTAGCAAAATTCAACAAAAATCCCTGAAGGATTTTAAATAGTTGAAGCATATAAAAATTCCCAGTTACATTTTTTCCATTAAGGCTTCAACGATCTTTATATGAATTAAAATAATCATGACGCATGTGTTACAATCATCTAAGTCAATACTTATTGAGATATGAGTATAAAAATGATCTCATTTACTCATGCATCTTCCTAAAAGAGTTTGTATCTAAATTGTTATAATCATAGTATAAGTTGTTGTTTAAACATCATTAGATCTCTAGAAGAGATTTCAAAATACGTAAATTATTTAAAGAAATATCTTGATGAGAGAAAATTTTGTCTTGGCTTACACATAGAATTTGACAAATGAAATATTTGTCTATCAATCAACTTATACCAATAGTATTTTGAAATAAATTTATATGGATTAGGCACATCCATCAAGTACCCCAATGGTTGTAAAACCACTTGGTGTAGATAAAGATCTATTTGGATAGAAATGGCGAAAAAAATTCCTCAATCTTAAAGTATCATATCTTAGTACTATTAGAGTACTAGAGTGTCTTGCTAATAATACACCACTAAATATAATTTTTTCTGTAAGCCAGTTAACAATTATTAGTTATTGTCTAACAATAATGCACTAGAATGGTGTTTAGTATTTATTGTGATATTTTCAAAGATTTACTTTATTCTTATGATTCAAAATCATACTTTATTGGCTATGTTTAGATGCAGGATTCGTTTTCTTCTTTACTTTTTGGCATAACTAAGATGTTTATTTATTTTTATTTATTTAGGTTCTTTATTTTTAAATTATGCAAAAATTATTGTAATACATTATGCGAGTCATGAATGTTTTTAGATAAAGGCAATCAATCAACATGTTCGAGTATCATGAAGAATGTTGTGACAAGTTGTTTTTTGTGTCACCATGGCCATAGGTTTCTGATGTCTATTGTGTTGTTTCACTCTTCCTTCATTGATAGCCAGAAATTGGAGGAGATAAAGGTTGTGTGGTTGTTACAGAAACTACTGTACTGCGTGTAATTATTTATTACAGTGGCCATTTGTACTTCATTTTATTAGATGAATGTACATAATTATCCTAGGAGGGGGTGAAATGTACATTGTTTTCCTTAGTATATGTTTTTTTTATCTCAGTGAGTTTTTCATTGATAAGATTTTTAACGAGACAGCTCGCACTATGAAGATGTTGTACTCCTTTTCATTCACTAAGCTTTTTTTCCAATGAATTTTTCTTAGTATGGTTTTAATTATGCATATCTCTTATGAACTTCCAAGGGGAGTATTATAAAATATTAATATATGTGGATATATTTATCCTAATTCAATAAGTATCTTATTAGATATATATATATATATATATATATTTATTTTGATATGATAAAGATTTGATTTGATATTATGCATTCTAGTCCTTAACCTATAAATAGACTTTTGGAAACTCATTGTATAAAATATCATTGAGATGATAATTAAGCTCCCGCTCTTTCTTCTCTATTCTGTCTCTCTTCTATCTTTATTACACCCTCGGTTCCTCAATATTAGTCATTTTAAATTAATGCACATGAATTAAGTAAGTTATTAAATTATCTTAATTTTACTAAAAAATAAAGTTATTTACTATATTATCCTTTGTATATTTCTCTATCTCCATTAATTATTCATTTTTTGACTAAATCTCTCTCCATTAAGGGTAAAATTAATATGCAATCATTAATTTTACATTAAAATATTAAAAAGGCTAATAATATATAATTATGTAATATTTTTAAAAGAGACTAATATTAAGGATATCAAGGGGTACTTTTTCTATTATTTTATAACTAATGAAACTAAGTAATTGCACGAGAATTTGTGTGGGAGCCGATTGATTCATTCTGTTTGCCAGCTGGTCTGTATAATTCCAGACATTCTTATGGTCATCTTTGCAATAATTACATTATGACTGATTCAAAAAATGTAGCCCATAGGAATACACACATATAATAAAATATTTAAATAATTATATTTAGACATAAAAATATATTACTAAAGTTTTAAATTATTCGAGTTATACATTATTTAGAGAATTTTGTTTTTTGAAAAATAAAGGGAAATAAATTTTAAAAACAAGAAATTAAGAAGGAAAAAAAACATATAGTTAAATTTTATAGAATATAAAAACAAACAAAAATACTCACTGCACGGTGAAGTTTGTAATTGATATTGGCTCTTAAGTTGAGAAAAGAAGCCAAAATGATTAAAATAACAAATGGGTAAGAGCTTAATAATAAAATCCAGTTAATTAAATATTTGAAGAAAATTCTCATGTACGACGCTAAAGAAGTATGACTAGAATTTGCCAAACGACCCATGATCCACCCCTCGTCCCTACCATATAGTTACAACATCTATAACAGTGGTCCATTTGTAGATTCTAATTTTAACTTTATCATTGTCACATTATTAATCAACTTAACATTCTATCATAAAAGACATCAAAAAATAAAGAGTACAACTCTTCACTTCATTAAAAAGAACCAATTTCAGTCTCCATGTGTTTTTAAATTAAAAAAAGAAAATAAATTTTAATATTTCTCAACATGTGAGATCAGTCCCTTTTTAAATTATGCCCGTACCTATTTGCTCCAATAAAAAAGAATTGTCCCTGCTGACCAATGCAAGGGATAAAGACCAATTTTAATACATTGCTGAGGGCTGGAAAGGCTGCCAACATCCATCCTGTATGTAATATTAAAATTATATCACGTCTATGTCTTTCCTCAGTTTATTGGTTCAGGATTAAATAAAAAATAAATTTGAAAGGATCAAATTTGATTGTGTTATTTGGTTTGATTTTATTTTAACAAAAACAAACCAATATGTTAGGAGTGGGAGTATGTTAGGCGGCCTGTTTCAATAAAGAAGCCAGATCCAAGTTATTACGAAAGCATGTTAAGTCTATTTATAAATATGTTTATATAGGTTTACTAAAAATATAAACTTATATTACTTTCATTAAGACTCAAACTAGAAAAATTCACCGTACCAAGGCAATGTCTTAGCCACTAGACTAACATAACTTTTTATAATATTTTATGCAATCATATTTATTAATATAATTTTATTATTTTAATTTTTCTTTTTAAACAAACCTTAAATTAAACTTGTAGGCTACGAGTTTTGATCTTCACGAACTTTGGAACGACTTGATTTAGAAATCAAATCAATCAAATACCTTACAATTAAAATGGAATGATTTCAAAATCGAATCAACTCTTATTTTAACTTTCCATGAAATTTATTTGTCAATTCATATTCCCATCTCTTTTCAATTAAATAATTTTTCATTTATAAATAAAATGATTTCCAAATTTTGAAAATGGACCCTATCAATTAGATTTTTTGTTAAGTATGATCTTTAACCATTAATTCTTTGATGCTTATGTCATGTATAGAGCATACCTCATTAATTAATGGTGAGATATCACATTTGACAATATATGACGAGAAATTTAATTGAGAGATCTAATTGAGAGATTCTATTTCAAATTTTAGTGACATTAATTATATTCCCAATTATGTATTGTGTGTTGAGAATAATTCCTGTTTAGTTGGTATTTGGATATTATTGGTCTTGTATGTTTCGGACATAGATATTGTAAGGTATTTGGATATTATTGGTTCTGTATGTTTCGGGCTTAAATCCAAAAAGATCATTGATTATTGTTGTTTTATTGATTGTGTAACAGGCTACAGTAACAGGCCGAGGTCATAGTAACAGGCTGTTGTAACAGGCCAGACAACAGATTTTTTTTTAATAATAAAAAATATACACAGGTAAGCTTATTAGGCTCCAGGCCAAGTCAGGTCTCCTAAGCAGGTCATGCTAAAAAAATAGTTTATGACAGTTAACAAGCTAGACTCAGGCCAAAAACTAACGAGACAGGCCTAACCTTGACCTATTCCCATCCCTATATATTGTTAAAATTTTTATTTTTATAACAATTAATAACAATGTAAAGTTTTATTGTGTTATATTCGTTATCCATGTGGCAACCAACACCCAAGAGGGAATAAATTGGGTGTATGAAAATTTAATCCAACCCTATGAAATTGTGTCATTTTATGCATTTAAACGTTACTTGCAGCGGAACAAATATAAAAAGATGAAATCATTAAGAATTACTCAATTATAACTCAGATAAATAGTCATAATAAATTAAAATTGTAGTGAAGTAGAGAGTAAACGAAGCGAAAAGCAAACTCAGATGTTTATCTTGGTTCAATTTTCCCCTATAGCCTACATCCAGTCCTCAAGCAATCCGCTTGAGTTTTTCCACTAGTTCCAATCCTTACAAGTATTTGGAAAACCTTTACAACACTTAAGTGCTTTCACTTCTTGCGATCCCTCACTGTTAAGTTCAAGCCACTTAAAAACAAAAGATTTCTGACGATTCACTTGAGGGATACCTTACCTTCTTACAATGATTCAGAATCACTTTCACAATAGAGGAAATTATACAAGTTGAAGAACTATGAAATTTTGCAAGTGATAACTCATTTTGGCCCAAAAATTTGATGAAAAATCATTAATAAAAATGAATGATTAACTGTAGTTTGTACTTGGATTTTCATACATGAAATGTTGCATAAAATAGGTCTTGAATCCGTGCACAATGATTGACTTTCGAAAAGACATGCCCCTTAATAAAAAGTCACTTCATTTTGGCATAATAAACACTTATAATCGATTACATGACCTTGTAATCAATTGCATGATTCAAAGTTCATGTGTAATCAATTACACACTGTTGTAATTGATTACATCATGTTCCAGAAGCATGTAATTGATTCCTAACAAGGTATCGATTACTTAGCCTTTGAAAACATATTTTACCATTTTTTTCACTTTATATCCTTGATTAAAAACCTTTGTGATGTTATATTCAAGTTATATGCTTCATGAAAAATTTGTTACCATAATATCTTTTAGCATGAAGTTTTTCAAAAGGTTTTTAAATAATTAAATCTAAACATGACCAATTAAAGTTATCAAGAGAAACTTTTAATAAAAGAACGCAAGTCTTAGAAATGATACAAAATGACCATTTAGACTTTGTTCTTTGAATATTGAAGGATCAAAGCCTTTGGGTTTGCCTTTGAAGTGTATTTGTCATTGCTCCTTTGAAGTATATTTGTCATTGCTTGAAGCTTCCTATGCCTTGATGCATAATTGCCATTTTGCTTGCAACCTTTTGACATCGTTTTTGGCATCTTCAAAACCTTTGAGATTATTTTTATACTTGGTCTCCTTCAAATATTCTCAATTTTTTGCATCATCATGTTCTACATGGAATAAGCAATTATGTTCTCGATCATTTCTTATTTGGGCATCATTAAGATACTTTCCTTTCTTCTTCAATGTTCGTCCTTTTATACTTGGATGAACTACATAAGATGACACACATGAAAACCGTAGTTAGTCCATATACTCTATTTTTCTAATAAGCATGGTTTCTAAGAATATAACACTTGAATGTGTTTCATGCATAAACTTGATCTCATAGAATTACACATTCTACTATATTCCATTGAGCAAATATAGAAATCTTTTGCATTGTATTTATCACCATCAAAATATATCACATTTAACTACTACAAGAAACCATATTTAATAATGATTGGGTAGATAAATTTCTAAACAATGTAAATAAATTAAAGGAGATAAAAAATGATTAGTTTATTACTAAAAATTTAAGTGCAAAGTTTAGATAGTTTATATATATATATATAGAGAGAGAGAGAGAGAGACAGAGAGAGAGAGAAAAAATTGATCACATGATCAAGTATGAGTGATTAAGGCTGTGTTCATGAGTTTGGTTTTGAAGGGAAATGGAGTGGAAGAAAAGGCTTATGAGAATTATGTCTTGTTCATGAGTTTTAATATTTTTTTTGGAGGGAAAGGCATTTAAGACTTTTATTGACCCCTCAAAATCCTCAAAAATCCTCAATTTACAGTTCCCCAATTTAAGAGATCTAAACCAAATTTTAATTGGATGTATCATTTTATTTTTATTAAAATTTCTATATATTAATTTTACCATTTAATTAAACATATTAACTATATTCAAGTATTATAATAAAAGATAAAATTGTATGCCACTAGGATTGATCTAATAGTAAAAAATTTGGGTATTATACATGAGGTCTTAGGTTATAAGTTCTCTGTCTCCTTCCTCAATTTTCAACTTGTAAACAAGGGTAAGATCAAATTAACCTTCTAAACCCTTTCATTCTCTTGTCTTTCCTTCCCCCTTGAATCCCTTGATGCCTTCTCTTTCATTTACCTCTAAACTCACGGACATACTAAACATTTGTAAATCCAAACTTAAATAAATAATAATTCATTTGATTTAATTTTATTATCAGTACTAATTAAATTTTTGAGGTTTTTTTGACCCAAACATATTTTACTAAACCATTCTACCATTAACTCAATTCTTATTAAAATTTCAGCACCCTACCTTACCCTATTAATCTCATTTTCTAATTCAAATTTTATAACATCACTCTTAACAAAATATTTTCTTAATTCAAAATTTAGATTTTCTAAAACCTGAAACAAACATCATTCATTTTTTTTAAACGAAAACTCCCTAAATTTTAATATACTTTATTCAAGATTACTATTATCTACTTAAAAAAAACTGTTTATTATAAAAAAAATTATTACCTAAATCTATTATAAATGTATATAAGTAAAAAACACATTACAATAATTCCATATAATACACGTGCTATACCAATAAAATAAACAGAGTACATGAACCAGTATCCTACCAATTTCTACTTGAAGGAGCGAACGTTTTGAATAGTTTATTAAGAAGTCCATAAATTCAAATGAATAATGTTACGATGTAAGAACTAATTGCCAAAAATTTTAACATGAAACAATGATGATAGTTTAATGAAATAAAATAGTATGACTCACTTATCAATCTAAAAGTTGCATGCCCCATCATTCTTAAAATTAAATTCTGACAAAATTTTGGCATTATAACATTTTTCAATTCAAATTCCCTTCATTAAAAAAGAAAAAAAACTGTAAATTAACTTTAGTTATAATTAATGGAGAGAACCTCGAGATTTGAGATTAACTTTTGTTAATTAATATTACCACAGATGCTACATTTACAATGAAATGTGGTCCACGTGAACAAACATTTTTAAAAGATGAACAAACATTATAGAAGTAATGAACACATGTTTTCACACGGGGAACCAAAAATAAAATGGAACCCGCATCGCATTAATTTGGGAAACGTAACTATCACACACTCTTTTTCCTCCCATTTACACTTTAAAACGTGTATACTCATGCTCTCTCATAAACAAATACTATAAAATAGATGAACAAACATTAAAGAATAAATAAACAAACATTATTAAACACAAAAAAATAAAACAAAATGAGACTCACCAATTAAATAGTGAAAAATAAATGTTACATTCTCTCTCTCCGCCCACTATCTCATAGACAAACATTACACCACAAATAAACAAACATTACAACACTCAGAAATAAATGTTATAAAACTCAAACAATTATAACACATATAAACAAATATTACACCACACATAAACACATATTATACCCCATAAAAACGAATAAGTTAACAAACATTACTTCACTTATAAACAAACATTATACCACACATAAACAAACATTTCAACATATCGGAATATTACACTACAATGAAAAAAATAATACAATACTAAAAAATAAGCATTACAACACTAATAAACAAACATTATAATATACCGAAACAAAAATTATACCACATATAAATAAACATTATACCACACAAACAAAAAAAAAATAAACATTACAATACACATAAACAAACATTACACTAAACCGGAACATTAAAAAAATAGAGAATAACTTAGTTTAGAGAAGAATGCCCTCATTCATGCTCCCCATAACGTTTTACCAAGAAGAAAACGAAGACAGACTGGAAACAAAAGCAAAAACAAAGAAAAGAAGTAAGAAACGGATAAAAAAGAACAAGAAAATAGAAACAAAAAAAAGAAGAAACAAACCAAAATGAAAAATAAATGGAGGTTGCATGTGAAAAAATTGAGGAAAAAATGAAGGGAGAGTGTGAGGTTGCAAGGTGAAAAAATGAAAAATAAGGAGAGGAGAGGTAATAGACGCATGAGTGAGGGAGGGTGGGAGAGAGAAAATTAATATTTAATGTAGATATATAGCAGGTAGACACTTTTTTATTTTACACATATAATTCTGTTATTATTATGTAATCTTATAATACATGTCCCCATGCCAGCTAATGCACAGGTATCCTTCTCGTACTGGAGGTCCTCCTTCTTATCTTTCAGATGACCAATGCTATGCCACTAATGTATTTGATCTCTCTGAGCCTCAAACCTATCGGAACGCGAGTACGCACCCTGAATGGTGTAAGGCCATGCAGACTGAGTTGCAAGCATTAGAGCATATTGGTACTTGGGAACTAACCTCTTTGCCTCCAGGAAAATCTTAAGTAAGATGCAAGCAGATTATAAAATAAAGACAAAGGATGATGGTTCCATTGCTGGCTATAAAGCACGTTTGGTGGCCAAAGGTTACACTCAAGAGTATGAATTAGATTATGAAGAGACCTTTGCTCGAATGACCATTGTACATACCATTATAGCGGTTGCTGCTCTTCGTTCTTGGGACTTGCATCAAACGGATATAAAAAATGCATTTCTTAATGGTAATCTTAAAGAAGTCTACATGGAACCTCCTCCGAGTCTTGTTCATCAACTAGGTGATGTGTGCCGTCTTCGTCATGCCCTTTATGACCTCAAACAAGCGCATCGTGCTTGGTTTGAAAATTTTCACTCCACCATCACTCAATTTGATTTTTTTCACAGAGAGAATGATTCTTCTCTTTTCATTCGCACCGCTACTCATAGATCTGTATTTCTTTTATTTTATGTTGATGATATGATTATTACAGAAAGTGAGCTCCGAAGCATCTTTACAACTAAGACATATCTTTCAAAGGCTTTTGAAATGACTGATTTGGGTTCCCTTAGCTATTTTCTTGGAATTGAAGTGAGTCGTAGCACTCAAAGCTATTTCGTTTCTCAAATCATATATGCTTCTGAGATCCTCATTATCTCTCATCTTTCTGATAGCAAGGTTTCTGATACTCTGCTTGCCCTAAATGTCAAGCTTCAACCAATTGATGGTGAACCATTATCGGATACTACGCTTTATCTTCAATTCGTTGGGATGCTTACTTACCATCACATGTCCTGACATTGCCTATGTTGTTCATGTGGTATCTCAATTCATGCATGCTCCTTTCATAGATCACTACACTATTGTTCTCTGTGTCATCTATTATCTTCGAGGTACTTTTCATCGAGGTCTAATTTTCTCCTCCTAGTTGTTACCTACTCTTTCTGCTTACTCTAATGTTGATTGGGCTAGTGATGTTACTAATCGGAAGTCTACAATTGGGTTTCTTATATTTATTGGTGATTCTCTAATTTTTTGGACACGTAAGAAATAATTTGTTGTATCCCGCTCTAGTGTAGAATCTAAATATCGAGCCCTTGCTAACATCACCTTTGAAGTTGTTTGGCTTCGTCGTCTTCTCCCTGAATTGGGAATTGGGAATTTGGAAAACTCAGCCCGCATTACTTCCCTGTGATAGTTAAAGTGCCATCCATGTATCTCATAATGATGTCTTTCACAAGCGGACCAAGCACATTGAATTTGACTGTCACCTTGTCTGACACCGTTTTCTAGATGGCACGATCACCATTCCTCATTTATCTACCAACAATCAATATGCTAACTTGCTCACAAAAGCCCATCCATTTTAGCACTTTTCTTTTTTATGTTCCCAACTTCAGTTGCTGCAAATACCAGCAACTAAAGTTTGAAAGGGGGGGGTTGCTAGCAATAATTTACTGTTGATTCTCTACTTTATTATTGTAACTATAATTGATACTCCTTGATTGTTGTATCTTTTATTTATAGATACTTCTTTGTGTATATATTCATAGTATTGTGATGAGCAAGGTATCTACAAAACTACACCTTTTCATATGTTATTGTTCCTCCTCCTGAATGGATGCAATCAAATAGTGATTCCACAAGAAAAACCTTTTTTTTTCAATGTATTCCATTGACTAAGTAATGACCTATTCACAAGCAATCTCCTTTCATTGTGATTTACCGGGTGAAACAAATGATACTTCCTAGAAACTCATTATCTCAAGTCATTCTTATTATTATAATTAATCCGTGTAAGCTGCTTGTAAGTTTCTTGATGGAAATTATAGGGTTGAATTCACCTCCAAAACTTGGAATCTTTGCCACCAATATTTTTCTTTTTCTATTTTCAATAGCACTTCCAATTAATTTGATCTCAGGGTAACTTCGCAGCAATTCATGCATGTGATTAAAGTTATGACCAAGAGAGAGAAAAAAAGAAAAAGACAAAACATATAGTATACTTAGTTCACACTACAATGCTGAAGTCTATAAATACATTCATTATGTATACCTTGTTGGGCACAAGCAATATTGAGTGTGATAGAAGAGGTTTAGGTGTTTTGTCGCAGGAGGGATGGCACCTACTCTGCTATGAACATCATAGTAACAGTAGGACCATCCCTCTTGTGACATGATACCTTTTAACTTCTAACAACAAAGTTTTAGTGCTCTCTCTTTTACATTCACTTCAAATTAATTATAGTAAGACTATGAGAGTATTGATGACCATCCATTATATGGTTCTTCGAAGCACTATTCTTTCTCTAGTTGTGGTTCTCATGCCAAGCAGAAATGATGGTACGTACCTTGGTGAATACTTGGTTAATTGTTCATTATATAAAAGGTATGGATAACAAATTCACTTCTCACTTTAGTGTTTCACATAAGCTGTAAAGTTGTTGCAATCGGATAATAATGCTAAACAAGTGCTGATATTTAATAGAGAAATGTCGGGGAGTCATGTATTTTACCCTAATCTATTCTACTAAGTTCTACAAATTCTATATATACACACTTGTCAAAATCTTAATTCTTAATTTCAGTTTCAGATTATGAGTAGAAAAATTAGTTAGATAATGTTTCTTCTATTTTTTTTTTTCATTTTTTTAACCTAGTAAATGTTCACTTTGGTCTCTAACTAAAAGTTGCATGTGAGTCATTGGTTCCTAAAATTAAGAAATTAAGAAATTACAAATTTTCAGTCCATAAAGTTATAAAGCATGGTCAAGTATTTACCTAAAATACAAATGATAATGAAATTAGTCTCTCAAATGCACTTCATTAGATTAAATTATTCCTTCAAACTTGAAACAATCTTTTTTTCTTCCAGGTACTATATTGACTTATCAAAGTTTAAATTATGAGGACGGATTTGATTAATTTGTATACAAAGACTAACATGATTTACTTTTTGCAATTTCATGAATTAAACATTTAATTTCTTAATTTTAGGATTTAAAATGACTGATACATATAATTTTAGAGATGAAAGTGACCATTCACTCATTTTAAATCAATAAGTGTTGGCAGAAAGGATCATGATCAATGTGAAGTAATAATATAGGAGTATGAATTTGGGTTAAAACATCGCTCATTACTTGCAAAAACTCTGCCCTGATCAGGTAACTCTGCCGGGGTCTGCCAAAAAATAATTCTTAGAATTTGATGCAGATTATAAAGGGATATATGACACAGTTTAATTTTTTGTGCACTGACAATGTAAAAAAAGGTTCAATACTATCATTCAATCATGTGCTACTGGATAGAAGACTTTTGAGTTAGTGAATACAAGACCAAACCACTTTTGCTTATATGGCAATGCATGATTAGACGACAATGTAAAAGTCCATGCATAGAAATTTAACTCTATATGATAACTCCATATATCATAAAATCCTTCAAAAGCTCTGTACCTTTTCATATAAGTTTGACTTTATTGGGGAGGCACCATTAGAAAGCAGCAACCTAATTACATCAACATGCTCACCTCTTGCAGCATGATGGAGAGGCTGCGAAAAAGTCACAAGACGATGATGAGGATGATGATGTAGGGAATATAATCAGAGTAATTCATAAAGACATGAATGAGAAATTTTCAAACACCGTGCATTAGTATAATAGTGCATTTGTTTCAGTTTATTTGGTCAAAAAATCACATTTTTAACTAAGAAATCAGTCTCTATACATTAGGAAAAATAATCTGAAACTTGAAAAAAAAAAATTGTTTTTGTAAGCAGAGCTCTCTTAGTTCTCTTGATGTTTTTTAACTAAGACATCAGTCTCTATGAAAATGCAGGAAAAAATAGCTTCTAAAAAAAAAGTGTTTTCAGCTTTTTGAACTCTATAACAAAAATTAACTATTTTAATCGCTTTTTTAAAAAACCAAATCAAATGCATCTTAAATTCAGCATAGGTAGCTAGACAAAATAAATACTCACAGTATCACCCTCAGAATCAACTGATTCTAGCATTCTTTTTATATGCTCTGTGTCACTAGCTCTGTTAAGTAGCAGTTGGACTATCTTTGTATACCCTGATACGGTCATCAAAAAGCAAATCAACGTCGCAAATAGTGCAAAATAATCATTTGACTTTAGGAGAATGCGAGTGGAGAAAATACCTCCTATACAAGCATCGTGCAAAGGAAGCACCCCGTCTTCATCTTTGGCATCTTTGGCCTCCAAGTTTGCTCCTCTTTCTAGAAGAAACTGCAATTTGTGAACCAGAGACCAATAATCCATTGCATCATGTTGCATATATATGAGCATACGAAAAGCAAGAACAAACGATGATTAATATTACCCGGATACTTTCCTAGTGGCCACATAAACAAGTCAAATGTAGAGCTGTATCCCCATCATCCAATGGCTCATCGATACTGCCGTTCAAGTTATCTGTATTTATGCAGCACAAGGGTAAGAAACAACAGAATACAAAAAGAAAAAATAAACCATAGAATAGTTATAATAAATAGCCTTTTTAAGTTCCCACCAAAAAAGATATCAATCTTCAAAGAATTTCAAAATTGGTGTAAAACACCAAAGTCATTCACGATGAATTTGGCCACGGACACATTGATTAATCACGGAGAGACAGCGAAAATACGGCCCAATTTGATCCCTAAGGAGCTGTGACAATCGGTTAACATGGTTCCAAATTGTGATCCACACAACAATTATGGTCACAGTATGATTATTCCACAGGGTAACACAACTACATTGTGAAATCAATTACAGCCACATCTTCCAAATTTTACGACTACATTGTGAAAGCAACCGCGACCGTGATTGCATTTTAAACCCATGATTGGTTGTATTAATCCTTCCTATAACTAATGTGACTAGTAAATGTATGGTTTTCAAGTGAGACATAACTAGAATCAATTCTGATTCTGAGTCGCTACCACAATGCAAATCAAACATGCTATACAATTCTGCGTTCTTTAAGGATCAAGGTGAAGTTTTTAAGCACCTTCATAGACAAAAATACATATATCAGACCAATCAAGGTGAAGTTTATTAGAACGAATTTGGAAGAGGTTCAGTCCTAAAATTTTTCCTCTATGTAACAACAACACAGACAAGGGACTCATCAGATTTCAGAGACCATAAAAAAGATAATAAAAAAATCAAAAATCAAAAAGTTCATCTAAATAAAATTAGAATCAGAATGAGACGCCATTTACCAAGTTCTCATAGTAAATAAACAAAGATTAAAATAATATTAATACATACATATATATATATATATATATATATATATATATATATATA
>QANU01049237.1:32388-53057 GCA_003254905.1 Nissolia schottii
TTTTTTTATAATTTTTAAATTAATTTCGGGTCGGGTCGGGTCGGGTATATGGCCAAATTTTAAAATTTCGGGTCGTGCCAAGTGGCATCCCATGTGGCGCGCCGCGTCAGCGACACATCAGCTCAGTCAACCCTCACCTCACCCCAGGGACTAAAACCTAATTTTACAATTTTTCAGGGACTAAAAATTTTATGCAGGGACTAAAATCAAACTTTCTAATTTTACAGGGACTAAAAACATAATTAACCCTTTTTATTTCTATGCACATCACAAAAAATCTAGTTTTTTGTAGTTGAGGAATTTTCAAAAAAAGGATGGGCTCCCCTATACGTTGGGCTCTCAATTTCTAAATTTTGATAACATGTCCCAAAAAAAACAGGTATATATAACTATATTATATATCTTAATAAAAGAAGAAGAAAAAAAGATACAACTATTAACGAGCTGGTCCATAAAATGAAGAAATCGTGAATCTTTATAGATTTATAATCCAATGGCTCAATAAATTAAACTTTTAACTCTGTGCCATATAATATGAAATAATGTGGAAAGAATGAATCAACAGTTGCATCCACTTTTAAGTGGAAAAAACAAAATTAGGAGCATGTCTATGTCTGAATATTTGTACACTTTTGATCCGATTCTGAATTGGCTTGCCATAATTAATACACACGCTTGTTTTTTTTCAGTCATGATTTGTATGTACACATGGGTGGTTTAGTAGTTCAAACATTTGATTTTTGATTTACTACTTTTGTTGACTGTTTGTAGTAATGTTGAAGGGTGTAACCTCCATCTTCTAATCCAAGTCTTTTCAAAGGACCACAAAGTTTTTATTTTTTTAGTAGTTAGTGTTTTTGAGTCGGCTTAGGTGTCTTCTCGAATTTCGTGGCTTTGTAGGGGAATGTTTGTAGTGTGCCATAACAAAAAGATTTTCATTTCTTTTATGTTTTAATTTTGATTTAATCTAATTGGATAGTTATTTTCTTTTATTTTTTGTTTTCTTTTTATTAGGGACAAGAAAAGGTCTCAGGGGTTATGATAACTCTCTAATTAGAGCTTTTTTTGCTTAGCGATTCATGTAATTTTTAGGCATTTTAGTTGCATAGTAGGTTGCATTTGCATGCATTCCTATAGAAATTCACTTAGGTTTCATAAACTAAAAATGTTAGGTAGAAATAGGGACTTTAAGGTGTTTTCCTATGCAAAATGACTATTGGAGAAAGCCATGAAGGATTGAGAAGATTTAGAACCAAGAAAAGCAAGACATATGAAGAATGGTGGCTCATGGAATGCTCCAGTGCAGTTGCAGAGTGCTCTAATACACAGTGAGGCAACTAAAATTATATCTCGTGAATTTACAAGGGCTACTTGAGCAACACTTCTACTTGCTTGAGTGGGCGGTCTTTGCTATAGAAAAAAAAATAAGAATTTTCAACCCTCACAACTTCTCTATAAATAGAACCAATAGCACTTCGCCCAAGAGAGAGCATAGTTGTGATTTGGAGATAACAGACAACCCTAGGAAAGCTAGATGACGCAAGGGGACACCATTGGTCCCCCTGATCAATTGAGAGTCCATCTATTATTTGTTCTCCAATGTATCTTCTCCTTATCATCTCTATGTTTATAATGCTTTCTTCTCCCATGAATTAAATCTCTTCTAGTTAGGGCATGGATGGAAGTTCACTATTGACTATGCTATAAGAATGACTATTTCTATCTAATTGAGTTATTTATCGATTTGCCGTTTTCTTTTCTATTACTATTGTAGTGTTTACATGCTTGATCACTATATAGATATTTAGTATCCAAGAATGAGATGAGAGAGAATGATTATGGGATAGGACTATGTTGGGCAAACCATAGGTTGAGTGAATCACCACGAGGGATTACTGAGATATCTATGTGGTCATGTATGGGGTTAGTAGACTAGGGCAAATTACCCTTAGAATAGGGTTTAGACCTCCTAAGAAATTAGTGTGGCCAACCTTGATTAAGAGGGTTACTTGACCTCAAGAGAGGCTTGTAACCACTAACTCAGACCATTAATCATTGGTAAAAATCATAATTGGATAAGATAGTAATTAGCAACATAGGCCGAATTAATGGAAGTCATTTGTCCTAACGCCTCTTCTCACTTGCATTCTTTCAAAAACTATATAATTTGTGTGTCAATTGTTTTTCTTTAATTTTCTCAATTAATTCTAAAAATTTTAAAAATGTCGCTCAAACAACTAAGAGTGTCTATGTTTACAAAATAACGTGCTTACTCAATCCTTGTAGGTACAACAATCCAAGTCCCAAAAAGACTCATTATTACTTGTTGTGACTAGTGTACTTGCTAGCATTAAGCACAACAACATAAATGCACAAATTTAAGCAAAAAAAAATGTGAAATATTTAATTATAGGAGAAAAAAATAGGTGCATAAATGATTAAATATAGCCATAAAAATAGAGGGAGTATGCATAAAAATAGGCATATAGCCATTTTTCCTATTAAAGGACGGAGTATAATATAGGCATAAAGATTAAGTCCAACCTGGTAGCTGCTGCATAAGAGGGTGCTACTACATTTAAGGAGCCCATGTGGAGGGAGTGTGTTGGGTTAAAAAAGTCTGAGCCAATGGGGGGTTGGGTAGCTGTGTGTGGATACTAGCTTGAGTAGGTACTGGTTTGGCGGCCCAGAAGTTTGTGTGGCGACCAAAAAAAAAAGAGACATATCTCAAGCAAGATGTGTGTATCTCACGCAAGATGCAAGCGAAAATGGTTGAGGCCCTACAGCGCCCAAAATGCGCTCCAGTACGCTGCTGCTGACCAAAACACCCTAATTTCGCGTTTTTAAACTAGGAGAGGGCCTATCCCAGCCCCTTGGCCATCCTTTCTCCTATAAATATAGCTTTCACCCTATTCTAACTCGCACAGAATCTAAAGCTCTTCTTCCCTACTAAAACAAGTTTCTGCTCAATTCTTTTCTCCCTCTTAGGTAGTAACCATTCCTTCTTTTAGAATGGCCTAGGGTAGTAGGCCTTGGCGTCGCTGCCATGCTGGTGGTAGGCCACGGTGGTCCATAGGATGCCGTGGTGATGCCCGAGCGTCGTGGCGATGCCATAACCGCTACCGTGAGGCCTACCAGTTAAAAGATTTATTTTATGGGTTTCTGATGGTGGTTTTGGTTGGTTTTTCAGGTGCCAATGCCATGCCGCTAAGAGCCCCCAATGCTAGCTTTCCCCTTTTCTGCGACATTCCAGGTGAGTGGCAGTCCCGATGGGTCGGTGGTCCATCAATAGAGTCAATTGTGCTATAACATGATGGGGATTTATTAGATATTTATACAGTTTATAACATGTTAGTAGCTAGTCAAATACTTAAGGCAAATATATGTATACATGCATGGTTATTAAACTTTTGAGTTAACTCGTAAACTCTTACGAGTTTACAATTTCACTACATAAAAGGAGTTAACACTCACGTAAACTCATTTTTGGTAAACTCGTACGAGGTTAAGTAAACTCTCGATTTTACCAGCGAGTTTGCGAGTTAAAATCTACCTACGAGTTTACGAGTTTACCTCAAGATATATAAATTTGGGTAACATTTTTAGATACTTAGTTGACTTTGTCAGTGTTAGACAATATCTATTGAGTTTACTGAGCCGATTTTACATATTTATCATAAATTAGCTATGTTTTATCAAACTATAAAGTCTTAATACATGTATAGAATAAAGTATGACATAACTAAGTGTCATGCATTAAGGTATATATTATGATATTTTTTTCATTGATTTTATTTTAAAGTTAACATTATTCAATGTCAATTATGAATACAAAATTTAATCATGTATAGTTCCTAATTACATTGCTTATAACATATATTTTTAACATATGTAAACTCTTACGAGTTTACAATTCGAGTTTGCTGAGCCTTCACGAGTTTACTTAAACTCTCGAGTTTGACAACCTTGTATACATGCTCAATAAATGCTATGTTATGTGTCTATGTGGCATGCCTATGTATGCTATGCCATGCTATGTTAGGACAGAAACCTAAAACCCTTAGGCATGATACCCTAAGAGATGCTAGGTTAGGCTTTTACATAAGACTTAAAATAAAGACTCTGGTTAAGGCATGGACCTTAACAAGGGGCAGGTTCTTGCTAAGGCAAGACTTGGTACTTAAGATGTCCGTTTGTGACGAACCTCTCTTACCTGGAGTCTTGTCCTAAGTACGGGACCTTAGTCCTTGAGTCAGACTAATAAACAAAGATTAGTTGAATAGGATACACTTGTCATAATCAGTAGCCTTAGGTCTTAACAACTTGGGTAATCAAAGCCAGTTCCCTAAAAGATTTCACGAACAGTAGATTCTAGGGTAGATGACCTAGAAAAGTACGAGGTCCTATGATCTTGTAACCCAGACCCAGTAGTAGTTAGGTATGAGCGCCAGACTCCTCAGTTATGGCATGCATGCCTTATCAAACACTAGAGCATCAGGCTCCTCAGACTTATGGTATGCGTTCCCCTCACAGATATCCAGCTTGAGTTCGTACCGAAACCACCCGAATTTATCCTGGTGAAGTAAGGTCGAGTTGTGACTCCCTTGAATAGTGCCTCTCCACTAAGGACGTGGGCATACATACATTGACTAGTTCTGTTTTTCAGTAGCTATCTCAGTTTACTTCAGTTATTTAGTGCCTTGAGATATTCAGCATGTACAGTTAATTTAGTTCCTTTTAGATATCTGTTATGTGATATGCTTGTTGTTAGATATGTTCTTTCAATATATGTGTGTGTGTGTGTGTGTGTGTATGTATGTATGTATATGCATTGTCTGTAGTACTTGTTATTTGAGTAGTACCAAGGTACTCACCACTAAGTTGACAACGCACCCCTTTGTCAAACCATTTTCAAATTCAGCTAAGGCTAGCGAGGACGGTCCCCTCGTTCAGTAAAGCGAGGATTCTAGATATTTGTGGTAAGCTCTGTTTCGCAGTAGGGACTACCGAGTAGGTCATTTATGCTCCAAACGCCTAGGCAAGGTCCATAGTAGTTTAATGAACTTTATTTCATACATTATTATTTTGTAAACTCATTTATATATCAGTTCAGTTTTATGTAAATTGTGAAGAAGACCCTCTTTCTGACCCCTGATGGCTAGGTTTTGATGAAGACAAGAACAGCAACAAAAAGCAAGAAAAAGGCAAAGACACAACCGAAGAACTGCTAAGCTCAACCGGTCAACATATTGAAGGTCCAAGTGTTTTTACCTTAGAAGTCTAATAGTTAGCACTTGTTTATGATAGTATGGTTAATGGCTCATAAGGTTTTCAATCTAACAAGTCTAACACTTTTGTTGAAACCCTAAACTCATTTGGCAACACTTTTCTAGGGTTTGCAACACTTGGAAATCATTTTTACATGAGTAATCGATTACTCACTTAATGTAATCGATTACCATCAACACAAATTTGAAAATATGTCATATTCTATGTGTGTAATCGATTACCAACATAAGAAATTCGAAAATATGACATTTTTCATAGGTGTAATCGATTACCCATTTGTGTTAATCGATTACCACCTTATGAACTTTCAAAATTGGTAATTGTTGCATGTGTAATCGATTACACACACGTGATAATTGATTACCAGCACTTGAATTTTGAAAATTGGTAACTGTTATGAGTGTAATCTATTACCATAGTTGGTTAATCGATTACATGCACGAACTGGTGTGTTTTTTCATGAAATAATGTGTTGTTTGGCATTTGGAAGCCATGACAATGGTTCATGAAGAGGCACCTATGCCTATATCAGTGCCAAACTCGTGCAAACTCACACAGCACTCCAGAACTCAATTATTACTTTCATATTCACAAAGTTCTGATCAAATTTCAATGGTGTTTCAATCCAAATCTTAAGAAAGCCCTTTGAGCCTTAACTGTTATATCATTTGTGCTTTCTATTCAGGATTATCCAACCCTGAGTTTTAGGATTGGCAAAGCCATTGTATTACTTCTTCATACAACTGTGATTGTTGTTATACACCGTAGTGTTCGGTGTGGTTTTGTTTATCACCGTAGTGTTCGGTATGGTTGTTCTGATATTCACCGTAGTGTTCAATGAAGGTTCTGTGTAACCATGGGAACGGGTATGTTCTCTTGAAGTTTTCGGTGTAAGTGCCTCGGTTGTGAGGTTGTACACAACACAAGTTTACATAGTGGAAAAATCCCTGAATTAGAACAGGGGACTAGACGTAGCCTTCGGTGGTTGAAGGTGAACCAGGATAAATCTCTGGTGTGATCTTTCTTATCCTCACACTCTTTACATTTAGCAATTTACAATTTTCGCTGCTTTAACATTAACATCTGTTCGGTTAATTGGTGGGTCTTGATCATAATTTGGGAATTAGGGTTTCATACCATTCACCATCTTTCAAATAACCAAAATCCGTCAAAAACAAGAGAAACCTAATTCACCCCCCTCTTAGGTTGCTATCTAAAGTTACATTTGGTATCAGAGCGCAAGTTTAGCAAATTTACTCCTAAAGATCCATAAGATGGCATCCTTAAGACCTATGTTGAGTGAAGAGTTAAATGTGAATAGGCCTCCATGTTTTAATGAGGATCATTAGGATTTCTGGAAAATCAAAATGATGATCTTCATCAAAACACAGGATTGGAAAACTATTGAAGAAGGTCCGTTTGTGCCTATGTTCACAAATGAAAATGGTAGCGAACCAAAACCCACGAGTACTTCGAGTAACGAAGAGAAAAAGAAAGTACAATATGATCTTAAAGCCATGAATTACCTAACCTCAGCCCTTGGTATGGATGAATTCTTTAGAATTTCCTCATGCAAATCAGCCAAAGAAATTTGGGATACTCTAGAAGCCACTCACGAGGGTACAGATGAAATTAAGAGATCCAAATTAAACACTCTTTCCCAAGAATATGACTTGTTTAGGATGCTTCCAGGAGAAAAAATCCTTGACATGCAAAAACGATTTACTCATCTTATTAATCATCTGTCTGCTCTTGGAAAAAGTTATTCATGTGCAGATTTGAACTTGAAAGTGCTAAGATCATTAACTCGGATATGGCAACTTAAGGTGACGGCGATCTCAGAAAAGAAAAGCCTATCCAAGATGACTCTAGCAACACTATTTGGAAAACTGCAGGAGCATGAATTGGAGTTGAACATCCTAGATCAACATGAGCAACATGAGAAGAAACACAGGTCCATCTCTCTAAAAGCCAAAATAGAGTCTGACAAAGATGATTATGATGGAGATTCAGAGGAAGATGAAGGTGATAATATGAATCTTTTGTTTAAAAATCTTGGAAAGTTTTTCAAGAAAAAGGGAATACGGATTTGTCAATCAAAAAGATTCATAAAGAAAAATGACTCACCTTCTCCACAAAAATTCACATGCCTTGAATGTGGGAAACCTGGTCACATCAAGATCGATTGTTCAAATATTCAAAGAAAGAAGAACGACATCAAAGTTAGATTAGACAACAAGAACAAAAAGGGCAAGAAAGTATATGTGGCGTGGGAAGATAATGACATAATTTCTTCATCAGAATCTGAAGATGAAAAAGCACATATAGCGTTTATGACTACACACAACTCTGACAATGATGATGAAGAGGTTAGTACTGATAAACTTTCTTATGAGGATTTACAAACTGCCTTTGAATGTTTACATGAAATATGTTTGAATTTTTCGAAAGTTTATGCTAAAAAGGAAGAATTAAACTTGATTAGATCTATGATAGATAATCAAGTTGCTTGTACTAAGTGTTCTTCTTTGGAATCTAAAGTAGATAGTTTACAAAAAATAGTATGCAAGTTTGAAAAAGGTAAGCATGGATTAGATGATATCTCAAGCATGCAAAGAGATACTAAGGATAAAATTGGATTGAGGTATACTCCTCAAAAGAATCAAAAAGTCGTTAAGAAAACGCTTTTTGTAAAAATTAGTAATCCACAACCCAATATGCATGTAAAAAGAAATTCATCACAATCTAGACCTAAACACCATGTTATTGGAAATCATCATATGTCAAGAAAAGGTAATTATTATGTGCCTACATCAAAGTTTTATCTTAAGCCAAATAATTACTATGCTTCTAGTTCAAAAAGGTATGTACCAAGAAATAATTATTTGATTCTTGAAAGAAGGAACATATGTAGTTATTGTTGCTTGGAAGGACACACCGCAAATACATGTTATATTAAAAGGAGTGGTGTTCCAAGTGGACAACTCAAGTGGGTTGTGAAAGGATCTAACCGACAAGGACCCAAAGCACATTGGGTACCCTACCCCCACTTTTAATCTGTTTTGTAGGTATGCATGAGAACAGCAAATGACTTATGGTATCTTGACAATGGTTGTTCCTCACACATGACTGGTGACAACAAAGTTCTTCTTGATTCCAAGGAACAAAGGAAAAGATATGACATACATAACAATGAGAGAGGCAAAATAATTGGCATTGGAAGAATAGGTACGCCTCCTTAAACTACTATTGAGAATGTGTTATATGTTGAAGGCCAAGGTCAAAGCTTGCTTAATATTAGTCAATTATGTGACAAAAGGCTTTATGGTTGGATTTGAAGATGATATTTGTATGATTAAGGATAAGAAAACCAAAGAAGTTAAGTTTTCAGGCTTAATAAGGTTTTCATGATATCTTTAGAAAACACATGTCTTGTTTTATATACACTATTGTTTCCTATACCACTGTTTTGGATATTGTAGCTGTGGTCTTTTTTCTTATTTTTGATGATGTCAAAAAGGGGGAGAAAGATCTTGTTGGGCATTGCTTGGTTTGATTTAAACAGGGGGAGCAAATGCTGAGAAACTAAGAAAGGCCAGTTCGTCCAAAACACAGGGGGGCACTAAGACAAAGTACTTCAACTTTCAAGATGGTTTTGTCATCATCAAAAAGGGGGAGAATGTGGAGAAGACCCTCTCTCTCTGACCTCTGATGGTTGGGTTTTGATGAAAAGAAGAACATCAACAAAAAGCAAGCAAAAGGCAAAGACACAACCGAAGAACTGTTAAGCTCAACCGGTCAACATATTGAAGGTTCAAGTGTTTTTACCTTAGAAGTCTAATAGTTAGCATTTGTTTATGATAGTATGGTTAATAGCTTATAAGGTTTTCATTCTAACAAGTCTAACACTTTTGTTAAAACCCTAAACTCATTTGGCAACACTTTTCTAGGGTTTGCAACACTTGGAAATCATTTTTACATGAGTAATCGATCACTCACTTAATGTAATCGATTACCATCAACACAAATTTGAAAATATGTCATTTTCTATGTGTGTAATCGATTACACACTTATGGTAATCGATTACCAACATAAGAAATTCAAAAATATGGTATTTTTCATAGGTGTAATCGATTACCCATTTGTGTTAATAGATTACCACCTTATGAACTTTCAAAATTGGTAATTGTTGCATGTGTAATCGATTACACACACGTGGTAATTGATTACCAGCACTTGAATTTTAAAAATTGGTAACTGTTATGAGTGTAATCTATTACCATAGTTGGTTAATCGATTACATGCACGAACTGGTGTGTTTTTTCATGAAATAATGTGTTGTTTGGCATTTGGAAGCCATGACAATGGTTCATGAAGAGGCACCTATGCCTATATAAGTGTCAAACTCGTGCAAACTCACACAACACTCCAGAACTCAATTATTACTTTCATATTTACAAAGTTCTGATCAAATTTCAATGGTGTTTCAATCCAAATCTTAAGAAAGCCCTTTGAGCCTTAACTATTATATCATTTGTGCTTTCTGTTCAGGATTATCCAACCCTGAGTTTTAGGATTGGCAAAGCCATTGTATTACTTCTTCATACAACTGTGATTGTTGTTAATCACCGTAGTGTTGGGTGTGGTTTTGTTAATCACCATAGTGTTCGGTGAAGGTTCTGTGTAACCAGGGGAACGGGTGTGTTCTCTTGAAGTTGTCGGTGTAAGTGCCTCGGTTGTGAGGTTGTACACAACACAAGTTTACATAGTGAAAAAATCCCTGAATCAGAACAGGGGACTGGACGTAGCCTTCGGTGGTTGAAGGTAAACCAGGATAAATCTCTGGTGTGATCTTTCTTATCCTTACACTCTTTACATTCGGCAATCTACAATTTTCACTGCTTTAACATTAACATCTGTTCGGTTAATTGCTGGGTCTTGATCATAATTTGGGAATTAGGATTTCATACCATTCACCATCTTTCAAAGAACCAAAATCCGTCAAAAACAAGAGAAACCTAATTCACCCCCTCTTAGGTTGCTATCTAAAGTTACATAAACAACTATTCAGTTAGTTATTAATAAATCGGCCAGTATTTGTTTACCTTGTGCATTTATTACATGTCTAGTATGCCATGCTAGTGCTACTGCCCTAAGTGCTATCACGTCCTAAGTTGGGGCGTAACAATTTAGGGTGCCAACCTGGTGCAGGGGTTGGCTTAGAGGTTGCCAGGGACTTGGTGCTAAAGTTTTGCTAGGTACTCGACACCTGCACTAATTTATTGCGGGTGCCGGGGAGGGGAGGCGTCTAGCGGTTCTTAGGTAGTAGGATGCAAGGTCATGTATTGGGGATATGGGGTTGAGTAGCATATGTCAAGGGGTCAGCTAGCCATGAGGTTGATTTGTTAAGGGTCATTTTGCCATTCTGTTGGTGCCAAGAGACCAGTTTGCCATGGGTTGATCTATTTTGCGTGCACGCATATACTTGTGCCTGAGTAAAGGAGGTCGTGGTACCCTAGGGAGATTTGAGAAAGAGAAAGTGCATGAGAGTGTTGAGGGAATCTCCACTTAGGAAAATTTTCCTTTTTCCTCTTTGACGTTTCTTTTTTTTCTTTTTGCGTCCATTGAATTCATTTGACTTAGATTGTGATGATTAGTGGTTTGTTTTTCTCCTTACTTGTAGGGAGGATGGTTCTAAAGGTGTCTGATTTGGATGCCCTTTTGAAGAAACAGGGGATTGGCGCAAATTCTTTGACTCGTTACCACCCCTGCCATTTTCTAGCTTCCCGCAGTTGAGTTTGCTACCTCTACTAGTACAAGAATCCTCCAAACTCTTATCGTTTAGGAAACTCTTGTGGTTAAGTCTGGCAAGAGCTCTTCAAATTCGGAGGATTTGGCACGTCTTCAAGGTCCATTCCTCACAAGGGAAGAGGAAGACGAGTGAGCTGGGAGACTCGAGTAGCCCTCTTCTATTGGCTTATATGTTGCACGAGTTCTTTAGTTTCTATGTGAACTTTGTGTTGCCTTTGGATGAATGCTATGCTACAAGTTTAATTCTTGTATTTTTGCGTCTTTTGCATATGTTATATATATTTTTTCCATCGTTTATTCCTGAATTGTATGAGCAACTCAATTGTAGGTCGATTTTGTTCATGTTTGTTGCAAGTTGCAACGTAAGAGCAACAACTTGGAGCTCTTGGCCCTTTGATGCTAGAAGTCAAGTATTGGAGCTCCTCCCACCTGCCAGATTTGACCAGCGTCGATCGTTACACTTCTAGTGGTGGCTGGTTATTGATTACACCCAAGCTTGCTTCCAAGCTTGTTTCTTGGGTATAATTTTTGTTACGATGGTTTTTTGGTGAGGTTATGACCCCTTTGGGAAGGTAATCCTTGGCCGTGTATATGCATACACAAGTAGTAGATAAAAATGGAAATTTTACTAATGAGCCAGATGTGTATTAGTCAATATTCAGGCCTATTAAAAACCTCCCCAAGTAAGAATCCCTTGAGGACAAACCCTGGAGTATGAAAAGAGGACCTTCCTGTCCAAGCTTTTGTAGTGATGAGCTCAAATGTAGAGTTTTTGAAAGTTGATTGCACTCTAGGATCGCGGTACCTTTACTCCTCTCATTGCCTTCAGCTTGTGGGTTACTTTTCCTAGAACTTTTTCCATTTGATAGGGCCCCTCCCAATTTTGGGCTAACTTCCCCTGTCCAAGTCTTGGCTAATATTAGATGCCAAGGTTTACCACCACGACCTCAAACTTGGTTTTGGAGTTCTCTCTTGTGTCCTACCTCTAAGCTTGCCTGATAACATCTTCTTGATAGGAGCTGGTCAAATTTCACTGTGAATGAATCCTCCTTTCTTGAGGGAAATTTCATGGTCAAGTGGAGGGTAAACACTAAAGTTCCTAGCTTGTTGAGTGTCTTCTAGCCGATAATAGCATTGTATGCTGATGGTTAGTCGACCACTAGGAATTGGCCTTCTCAATCCAGGTGTTTGGTCAAGTCCTAAAGGTGATGTGTTAGGTGGTATATCTGTCTAGATTTATCTGCTATCATGTGAAGATAATACGCTCTAACTTGTGGACTTTCAGATCGAATGGGTCTAACCCCAATTTGTTGAAAGCGTCACAGAAAATGATGTCTACCGAGCCTCCCTGGTTGACGAGAACTCTCTTTACTTCTACATTGACCATGATGACCGAGATGACCATCACGTTATCATGGTAGGGTGCAACTCCTTTGCCATTCTCATCAGTGAAGCTGATCAGTGACATTGGAGAACCTTCTTGGGGCCTAATTTCCAGAGGACACATGCATAACCTCTTTAAGGTGCTTCTTCCTTGTAGTTCTAAACTCTCCACCACTCGCAAACCTGCTTGAGGTGCTGTTGTCTGTTCTAAGGGCGTTATCACTCTCAGTGCATCATCATCATTCGGGGAATCAGGTTCCACATTCCTCTAGAGTTTCTTCTTTCCATCTCAGAGTGAGGGGACCTTCGCCTTTTAGGCTTCTTATGCCTACTCTTCACGTATTGTGCCATGAAGTTGTTCCTCTATAAGCTCCTTTACGTCTTCCCTAAGGTCGATTCAATTGTCTGTTTTGTGCCAACAACTTTGGTGGAAGTCACACTACGAGAGGTTCTTCCTTTTGGGTTATTCCTCCAAGGTTTGGGTAGTAGGAGTTGGACAAGATTGGTATTGAGAACTTCTTTCAAGATTTGTGATGGGGTGTTTTCGTCAGCTTGGTCGAATTTCAGAACTTTTTTGACTTTGGAGGCTGACCTTCCATTTGCGGTTTCTCTTGGTTTGGTTTGCTGGAGAGTCGGGCGTCTTTCTTCTGTAGGGCTCTTCTTCCTTCCTCCATGTTAATATGTACATCCGCCCTTCGGTTGAACTCCTCAATGATTTTTAGCTCTCACCCAAGGACTTCATATGAGAATGGAGTCCCTGGGCAGACTTTGTAACATAGAGTCGTCAGCCTTTGCTCGCTCATGATGCGAGTTACTAGGTTCGCTTCTTTGTTGAAGTGCTAAGTAGTTGTACAATGACTTATTGTCCATTTGGTTAATGCTTAAGAGACCAAGGGCCGTTTTGAGTTTTCTCTTGCTTATTTTGAACTGGAGCACAAACTTTTGGAGGAGGTCCTCAAAGCTGGTTATTGACCTTTTTGGCAAAGAGAACAACTACTTCTCGGCCGGACTAGTGAGTATGAATGTAAACACTCTACAGAGCACAACATTAGGTGGCTTCATTAACTAGGTCTTGGACTTGAAAGATGTGAGGTGCTCTTGCGGATTTGCGGTTCCATCATAGGCCTTGGCAATTTGAGGGATCATGAAATTTTTGGATGGATTAATGCAGAAAATTTCATCAAATAAGGGGCTATCATTCACGATGGTCTCTATGTTCAGTGGGCATCCCCTTATGCCCTGGGATGAGTTAGAATAAGTGGATCTGTCAGAGTCTGAGGTGTCAGACCACTTGGGAGAATCCCTATGTCGGCTAGGACGGTTAGAATAAGTGGATCTATCGGGTTGGAACTGGGGATTGTTGTCAGGGTGGGCTTCGTTGTTGACACTTCGGAGTAGGGGTCCTGGGCATATCCTACGTAATGGAGTTAGGGATGGAGACCTCTTCCTATTCCAGCAATGTGGTGGGGTTGGTGACCTCTCCAACACTCATGACATAGGGTAGTCCAAGCGTTGGGGAGAGTCAGGTCCATTATCTACTCTTATTTAGATCGCGGTCCTTCCGCTTCTTTCTTTAAGGCATGTCCCTCTGCTCAAGGGTTTTGAAATGCTGGTTCTGTCAGTCGATAAAGTCTCAGCGCTGGAGGATGACGTATTGGGGGTCTGCCTCATTCTGAGAGTCTGGGATGGCTACCCAGGATAGGACATGGCGGCCATTGGGCTCTTGGCGGTCCACACAAGATGGGGATAGGACTTGTTGTTGGCGTTGGTTCCTATCCCCATCTTAAGGCATTCCTAGTCGATGTAGTTCGTAGGGATGGTTCGTAGGGGCGTTGTTCACTTCCATTTGAGCACCTGAAGAGACAATAGTTTAACACTTATTAGATAGTGCCAATTCCCCATAGACGGTGCTGATGTTCCAAAGTAATTTGAGTAGCAAATGAAGTTACCTGAACATGGTAGTAAATGTATGAGGAGACGCCTTGATGGAAGCTTCAACGCTAGATTCCTAGTGTGATTGGAGGTGACAGGGTGTATCTGAAAAGACACTGTGACGCTCAAGCAAGCACAAGGATTTTGATGTGTATTTGAGAGTGGGAATAAGTGATACCTGATGACCTAGGTCATATACTTTTATAGGTGAGCTAGGTCGGTTAGTTTGAGATAGAACGCGAAAAATTCAAAATGTGATTTCTCCCTTGTCTCAGAGGTTTATCCTACCCTACTTATCTAAGAGTTGGTTACATGGTCTATTAGGAATGTTGATGAGGGTACGTCACTCTTACCTTGGCCAAGTTAGGCCATGTTGGGTCCTGGGTCTTGGGCCTTCAGCCTTAAGCACGCCTAATGTGTTGTTCTCCCTTGGTCCTGTGTTGTGACCCCACATGAGCGCTCGGAGCTCTCCTTTTGGGCTAATGAGTGCAGGTGAGTGAGGTGAACTCCAACTTCTCCTTAATAGCCAGATTTAGCTTTTTGCGCTCATGACATTAGCCGTAACAATAAACATATCGATTTCTGATTTGAAAATATGCTTAAATTAAAAATGACAAACTTGAATCTCCTCATCCAGATAGACAATGAGATATTTAATAGTTATTTAACAATAACAAAATATAATTGAAAAGTATAAGTGCAATATGATTGGTCACTTGTCTGTCTAACATGGTTATCATAATTTTTTTGTATAAACCGATTACGTTTCATTAGCTATGAAAATGACGTCAATCTGTGAGACACTAGGACGAGAAAAACTGGTGTATCATTATTATATTGAATTGTCGTACAGCATCATTAATTTCCAGTTGAAAACTTCATAATCTAATCTCACCCCCATTCGAAAATAAAAAAAGTTGATTGAAAAATTAAAATTTTGGAGTTTTTCACAAAAAGTTTTCGATTATTCGTAAACTTCGATTGTGAATAATCGACCACTTTTAAAATCTAATTTTTATTGTAAATAATTGTTTATTTAGAAATATAAAAAATGTGGAGGCCATTAATTATATTTAAGCTAAGCACCAAAAATAATATTTTAGTTTTGCTAACAAGTTGGCCAAATTTTTTTTTTTAAAAAAAATAATCTTAAAAGTTGCAATTCATTCAATATATTAAAAACTTTAAAATTTTAATTTTTCAATCAACTTTTTTTATTCTTTAACAAGTAATTTTAACATACTTTTTAGTTTGTTCCTCTTTTATTATCTGTATTAAGTGAAAAGAGTATTAAGTAAGAGAGAAAACAAATCTCATTAAAGAAGTAAGGATAATTTTGTATATACATAAAAATTTTCAAAGTCAACATATATGTAATCAACTTTTTACAATTATATACACATTTAAAACTAGACTGTTATTAAAAGTTGAGCAAACACAACCCTACGTATAATTAGCACTAAAAAATAAAACTACATATAATTTTTAATAATACATGTGTTTTGTATTTAATTAAAGTCAACTAACACGAGGTTAGTTCAGTGATTAGCAAATTGATATCAAAAGGCGTATTCATAATGGCCTGAATTAAAAAAAAGTTGTGTCAGGAGGAGTAATTATAATATCCAAGTAATAATAAATCCAGATACCATTACAACGAAAAAAAAATTAATTAAAGTCGTAAACTTGTCTAGGTCTATATATAAACGCTGCCACCAAATAGCACCTAACCCACCCAAGTTGATCATTAGTAGTACCTGGTCTTTCAATTGGGAATTTAACGGATGCCTGCCATGGGGGATGCACAAGAGTCAGAGACCTCATGTCCCCTATAAATATGCCAAATTCTTTGAACAATAAAACACAAACATCATGCATGAGTACTTGCACACAGAAAGGATTGCAAAAGAAATGTGTATATAAGGGACTTCTGTCGTGGGAGAGATGACACCTTTTGCTGTTTAATTTATAGCAGTAGTTGTCATTTCTTCTCGACTGAAGTCTCTTGCACTTTCTGCAATACAATTCAAAGTCCATATTAGGCTGCAGTCGGCTACCATTTCCTAATTTAAGTTTTCTGAGAAAGAAAGCCTTGAACCAAGGTAAGAATTTTCTAACAATTTCCTTGTTTTATTTTTCAAAAGAAATTGAGTTGAGGGGAATGCTCATACACCATTTCATGATTTAGGCATGCGTTCAAGTTCAATGAGTGTTTAACAAAACCTATTCATGTTTTTACAGGAAATTAGATTTGGGATTATATGCAGAGGGGAGTGCTTAACTGCACGATTACTGTGCGAATAATCATAACTGTACGTTTTAATGACCGCTTGATGATGGCATGTCAGGTTTCTTGCAAGTTTCTCGAGCTATATAGCATCTTTCTATTTGCGTGCGGTGGCCCAATAACTAACACTGTGATACTATCTTAAAAATTAAGTACATCTAACTTTAAAACCTTGCTAGGGTAAGGAAAGGATTATATTAGTCATATAAAGCTATCAATATCATATCCCTTATCAACCTTATATCCATGCTTGTTAAACTCTCGAGTTAACTCGTAACTGTTACGAGTTTACGATTTTACTACACAAAACGAGTTAGCACTTATGTAAACTCTTTTTTGGTAAACTCATACTAGTTTAAGTAAACTCTCGATTCTACTAGCGAGTTTACGAGTTAAAATCTCAGTATGAGTTTACAAGTTTACCTCAAAATGTTACACATTTTATACTTTGTAAGATACTTACCTAACATTGTTTATATTAGATAATATATATTGAGTTTATTTAGCTAATTTCATATATTTATTATAATTGAGCTATGTTTTATTGAACTATAAAATAATACAGATACTGAATAAAATATGACATAACTACTAAGTGTCATGCATTAAGGCGTATTTTATGATATTTCTTTCATTAATTTAATTTAAAGTTAACATTATTTAATTTCAATTATAAATACAATATTTAATCAAGTTTAGTTTCTAATTGTATTACTTATAACATATTTTTTTACGTTTGTAAACTCATATAAGTTTACGAGTTGAGTTTGCTGGGACTCTACGAGTTTACTTAAACTCTCGAATTTGACAACCTTAATCATATCTCTTATCAATATGCGACTCTAATGATTTTATTTTCTGTGAAATTGGTCCCGAGTTTCCATTATCAATGTCAGAAAACTCGTTCTTGTTATAAATATACTGGTTATTAGTTCATATATTCAATCTACGGCGTCTGTTTCCTGTGGCTGTGGATGTAGGTCATCTATTCATATTGGCTAGTTGATGTTAATATATTTTCTCTCATTTTCTTCTACCCTTCCTTCACTTTCAATCTCATAATAGTGAGGGTGAGCCTGCAGAATAATTGAACAAAGCTTCCCCCATGACACGAGCTAGAAATAATAGTAATCGTGGTTGTCTAGTGATATTGCTTAATTTCTCGGAACCTCATAATGAACTGAAAGTGATTTTCTATCTTCCATTTGATGAATTCATTGAAAAATGATAAAAACGAGAAATATTTGCATGATGTTGATTACATTTAATTTATAATTTAAAAACATTATAAATCATTGATTATTTTTTTTTAATATATTTTTGAATAATACAAACTAAAAGTAAAAGTTGATAATATTTTAAAACTATACATAAAATGTAATCTAAGACCATATAAGTCCTTCTTCAAGATAACTGTTTCAAAGTATGCACCTCGTCCACTCTCTGGATCCTGGAGCTTCAAGGTCTCTAATGAGGTCTCTGAATTCGCGTTGTGGTGGGTACCTGCAAACACTCCAACGCTCAAGTAAGCAAGGGGTTTAAGAGAGTTTAGTAAGTGATAATCAGATGATCTTTCATACCTGGGGTATGGGTTATTATATAGTTGGAGAAGTTGAGGTTTTTTCGCGTGTCGCGGTGGTGGGAGAATATCTCGTGTCTGCGTGTTGCGGTGGGAGGAGAGGATCTCGGAGCCGTTGAGCCCGAGAAGGTGTGAGCAGAGGATCTTGGAACCGTTCAAGGGCTCGCGAGTGGCCTGGCGAATTGGGCCGGTCCGCGAACTTTGGATCTGGATCTTGGAGGTGGCTTAGGATGGGCCTTTATGACCTAGTCCGTAACAATATGATATGTGTGAGTTTTTAGGAAGATGACGATTAATTAATCTTCCAAATGACGTGCTAGTGTTTCATGTAAATCCAAAACTAACAAATAATGATCAATTTGCCAAGATTCTTAAGGTTGTGTTTTTCTTATCGCAACTTCCAGTCAAAGGTTGCCATCATATAGTAAGAAAATGGTTATTTCAAATTGTTACAGACCAGCTTTGATGACCCAAGTCCGACTCAGTAATGCCCAATGACATGAGCCCAATCCAATTATACAATTATATGAATCTCGCCTGAAAGATGGCATAAATATCTTAGCCCACAAGAGAACCCCGAACAAGCAGATTTCGCATAAGGTGTAATCAGCATGGTGTTGAAGTCCAATAAAAGGCCATCATGAATTATATAGTCTAACTATCCCAACATAAAGTTCATGATGAGAGCATGTGTATTACTAATCAACCAACAATCGGATTCTAACTAGATTCTTACATTATTCTCTTACTTATTTCTTACATACACTAACTTGATCGTCAAAATGGTCTTGCAGGTACCACCCCCAACGTGACAAGACTATAATTGTGTAAAATCACCATCCAAGGCTTGGTCAGAGGACAACATCTTAAGTCTGTCATATCTCGTCCCGTCCCAAGTTACCTGACGAGATATTTCAGAACATTGGTGTCATCTGTGGGAACGATTTAAGTCTTCTACTCATTTTTGTTCTTTGAGAGAGCTATGGTTAATAGAACCATTCACATTCCTGAAGATCATACGAGGTGCTCAGGACCTAGTCGAGTCAATCGACGATCCATACCACCAAACAAATTGACTGTGACTGATTTTAAGACTAATTTGAATGTGCACCTCTCTGGAGATCTGATCAGCGACCTATGATCCATCATCGAGTTACAGAGGCTTCTCGTCAGGAACAGGCGAATGATGCAACATAACAAGTTATTGTGGAGGCATTGCAAGATATTCAAAATCTTCTATAATAACAACAACAATGGTTAAAGGTATTAAAATTGAACCACACCCTACATGAGAAATCAAAATTTCATCATATAGGGTACACTCAAAGTCCGATACTAAAAACCTGAATGACAATTGATCTCCGAAACCATTTGAATTTACAAAGGGAGAGATGCCGCTAAAATTGAAATTAAAATTTTGTTGAAGGACTGACATAGAGATTGTCGCCTATCTCTTTATCAAATAATTTAAAAGCCTAGTCAACCAATAAAAATGCAGTATGGGTTAACTCGGGTCATCTTACAACACTACCTAAAACATGCAAATTACTGTTAAACTCTTACCGTCGAAAATAACAAATAAAACTGATGGTAACGACTTTTAGGTTGAACCGGAGCAATTTTGACCACAATTACCATCGGAACAAATTTTTCATCGATAACAACGCGAGTAATAGTTGGCGCCAAGTGGCGTGTGATAAGGCGAACATGCCATTTAATTAGTGCCATTTTCGTCAGAAATATTCGACGGTAACAAGTTCAAAATATGTACAAACACATGTTTCCCCCACGCTTATAACATTCGACTAGTTACAGGCAAAAATATATGACAGTAACAACTTCAAAATACGAAGGGATGCAAGTGTTCCCCATGCACGTAATGTTCGACTAATTACCGTCAAAAATATCCTAGGGTAACAACCTCAAAGTATGAGGGGACACATGTTTTCCCATGCTTGTAACATTCAAGTAGTTACCGTCGTAAATATCTGACGGTAACAACTTCGAAATATGTACAGATGCACGTTTTCCCCACGCTTGTAACCTTCGACTAGTTACCGTCAAAAATATTTGACGGTAACATTCTCGAAATATGTGCATACACATTTTTTTCCCATGTTTGTAACAGTCGACAGCTTACCGTCGAATTTATCTGCGGTAATAACAAAGCACCACAACCTCACAGAAGCTATATATAAAGCTTTGTCCCTCCCTCCCTCCCATTGTATCTCTTCATCCCTCTCTACCACCACTCTCTGTCCTCCTCTTTCTCTCCCTCTCCACCACGACCACCGCCCTCCTCTTTCTTTCCCTCTCCGTTGTTACCGTCACCGTCGCCACCACTGCTACCCACTACTAGAAACAATTCAGGATAGTTTTTTTTTTTT
>QANU01049237.1:69458-87757 GCA_003254905.1 Nissolia schottii
AAATTGTATTCCTTGACTCACATGTATCCTTGAATTCGATGAAGGATTGTGTGTCATTATCAAACTCATCAGTATCATCCTGGTCAAACTTGTCATGTTTATTAATGTGATAGGATTGTTCTTGATCTACGATCGGTTTAAGCTTTGAAGATTTTGCATTCATAGCATTCGCACTGAGTTCCGTGATCATAGGAGTAGGAGGAACAAGCAATTCTTCTTCACTACGACGTAGTCCAGAACTTGGGTTGGGTTTTGCATCGATCCAATTTTCACTAGCATGAGTGATGACATTGGAACTGCTACAAGATCCTCTATTCATAATTCGGATATCATCATGGTGATGTTCATTGCTAACAGATTTGCCTAGCAATGCGCACAATCTAGAATCTAAAAGGTTTGCCTCTCTAGTGTTTGCCCTGAAATTAGTCAAAGATACGTACATGAAATGATTGCAGAAACAACCGCATAGAGAATACATAGGAGAGGAATAATGCATCAAAAAAGCTATACCCTGACTTGTATGTATCATTGAATTCGATAAACGACTGCGTGTCATTATCAAATTCATCATGTTCGTTGCTGTAGGATTTAAGCTTCAAAGATCTTGCATCCATATCATGTGCACTGAGCTCGGCGACAGTAGGAGGGACATGCAACAATTCTTCATCATGAGGAAGTCAAAAACCAAAGTTAGGTTTTGCATCGATGAAATTTGTACTAACATGAGATGTAACTGCTGCAAAGATTTGCCTTGTATTGTTTTTGGAATGAAATTAGTGACGAAGTCCAATCCTCCATCATTGAATTGTTGGAGCACTGGAATCGGTTTTCGATTGTTAGTATCGCCACTAAGATGAGTGATGGCACTACTGCAAAAAGAGTTGTTAACCCAAATAACGTTACTTTTGATAAAAGCGTCGGAGTCATAATAAGCTACATTACCATTAATCAAAGGAAATTCATAATTAAGTGTAAGGGCTTCACTAGTGGTAGGAATCATGTGGTATTGAGGCGGCGGCGGCGGTTGGAATTGTTGCTTAAAATAAGCAATCAAGCTTCGCACATAGTTCAGCTCTTCAGTTGCCCTAAACACTTCATTCTGGTAACCGAGCATAACCCCGTAACTCCCATCAACTGGATATTTTGAACGCATTTCGGACTCGAAAATAATGCACTTCATGGTCTCGTCCCTCTCGTCATCTTTTACGAGGTTCAGTATCTTCAACATGTTTGAGACACCGAACAAGCGATGAGCCTTGCTAAATGTTTTGGGTTTGTCAGCCGGGAAATACGGAGCTAGAGCGCATTCCTTAGAGCATCTTCTTCTTTGGTATTTGCACGCGGCACAAGCCTTATTTGATCCTCCCTTCATCGTCATGTATGACGCCCTAGCTAGTGGCACGCAGTAATGATTCAAGATTAATTTGGTATAAGTTGTAGCATTTGTATTTAGTGTTTAATTCAAACGTGCTTTAGAAAAGATGCTGTGTTATCATCAAATAACAGAATGATAAGAACCAACGTGTCTTGGACTGTTTCACTGCTGACTGTGAATTTGAAAGTTATAATAGAATTGAAAATTTGAAAATAAATTTAGATTTTTGTTTTTTTGTGTAGGTAAATAGATTTGGAGTTTACTTCTATTACCTTCATTTATAGTGTTAAGCAATAAAAATCAAGATAGTTGTTAATAAAGTCAATAGAAATTAAGTATACGTAACAACCAAACATGATACTGCGACTTCTATATCTATTAGTTGACAAATTTAAAATGTTTAATTTTATCTGTCTCACAAATTTTATAAAAATTGATATATAATTATTTTTACACATAAACTTAATCCAGTTTTCTCATATATATATATATATATATATATATATATATTCTTTTATTATACAAGTAATTTTTATGTAGTGACAATGTAATTTTTTTTTATATAATTATCCAATTAAATCCTCTAATTTAATGACTTTTGAAATAATGTTTAATTAAGAGAATCAACAATGTTTATTAATATGTCAAGATTTGATTAGATGCTGTGTAAATTTTTTTTATATTTTTGTGCATATAAATTAAACTATTTTAATATTATGGGCGGGACTATTAACACCACACTCACTTTTGCCTATTCACACTCCTCACTTAATCTATTTTCTTTAATTTTCTACAGGACAAAATTTAGATTAAGTTTCTTTCCTTCATTGCATTCATTCCTCAAATCATATAATGACATGTGAACATTTTGTTTTCAAAAAAGTAATCTAAAATTAAAAGTCTACGCTCATTTCAAGAAAATGTATGTGTGTCTATGATTTGAAGAACAAATGTAATGGAGATAAAGAACTTGATCTACGTTTCATCCTTTTTTAAATTACCCTCAGCCTAACTCCTTGTTATGTGAGTGCCAGTTGTCACTCTATTTTACTTATTGTCACTCTCTCTCAACAAATTTTTTTTTTCAATTCTTAGCAAATCTATTTACTCTTTCTTAAGTTTCATAGTTAAGTTTCATAATTTACAAATATGCTTAGGGTAAGCCGTCATCATCCTAGGTGTGAGTTGACATCAAGTCAACTTAATGCTACTTTTGAAGACACTCATACTACTTCTAAAGACACTCATACAAGATCAACCACTCATACTACGTTTAATGAGAAGTTAGAAGCTGCATTGGGTTGTAATGAAGAGTTAGATGCTGAAAAATCTCATACAAGATCAACCAAACACATAAAGTGGACCATCAAAGTGATTGGTATGCGATTTACTACTTATTATTTTTCATTTATGCATTAGCCATTAAAGTGATTGGAATGTCATTTATGATGCTTAAACTAAGCCTTGTTTTGGGTTTAGATGGGCAAGGCATTAAAAGACAAACAAATTTTTTTGTGAACGATGTGATTGGACTTCCATGGGGGAAACGGATAGTGACTAAATGGAACACTCTTAGTCAGCCAATTGTACACTCTGGTGGCCTTTTGGAGGATATTGGGGATATGTTACTGGCTTTCACAACTTCCCGATCATCTATAAGAATTGGAAAAAAGTTCCTGAATGGTACAAGATAAATGTCTATGATAATATCAAGGTATGAACTATCACCAAGTTTTATTCTTTCAATCTGTTATATAGCTTGTTTTGCTGGTAATATCAAGAAAAATGTTGTTTTGCTTTGCTGGTACAAGAAAAATGTCTATGATAATATTTTTATGTGTTTTCTTTGAAGGAAAAATTTATGAATGATGATGATTTGAAGAAAAAATATATCATTTCAAAAATTGGTAAGAAGTGGAAGGATAATTGTTAGTCTTGGCAACCAATACCCAAGAGGGGGGTGAATTGAGTATTTTAGAAATTATTCCAATTTCAACAAATATTTCATTTTCATGCAATTAACGTTACTACGCAGCGGAATATAATAATTAAAGATGTAATATAAGCATGCTCAATTATGTTTGTAATAAAACAATAAGATCAATAGAGCAACTTATAAACAATTATCAACAGACACAATTTTCAAATATGCAAGACAATAAAATAAGTTTGCAATAAATAAAGAGATAGAGTTAGAGAAATTACAAACAGTGATTTATCCTGGTTCGACCACCCTTGTGATCTACGTCCAGTCCCCAAGCGTCTTGCTTAAGATTTCTCCACTATCATCAAGCTTCTAACTAGGTGCTTGACAAACCTTTACATCCAAGAGCACTCCTCACACTTAGGATCCCCCACCTTTGTGTAGAAGCCTCAAGAACCAAACCTTAGGGATACCACATCCTAAGCAACTAGAGGGATACCTCACACTCTTTACAAGAATATGATTTGTGTGTGTTTGAAACTCTCTTAAAGAGTGGATAATACAAATTGAAGCTCTATAGGAATATTGATAATATCTCTCTTTTGCTCTTAAGATGATAGAAAATATTAATCCATTGATGGTATGAAGTATGAGGATGATGGGAATCAAAGGCTTGGCTAGAAATGAGAGTTTAATGGGTATTTATAGGGTTTCTAAGTGTACTAGCCGTTTATAGCCGTTACCCATTATTTTAATCAATTTTATCCATTGAAAAACTAGCCGTTTTTGGCTTCAGGACTCGAGTCATTCGAATGACTCTTGAGGGGTCATTCGAATGATAGCCGTTATCTAGCCGTTGTGTTTCTCTGATGACAGAGTCATTCGAATGACTCAACAAAATGATTTGCTCTACAAATTTGTAGATCTTTCTCTTAGCTTTGAGTAGCAATTTGAACCACCTCAATCGGAGTTCTGTAGCCCAAGAAATCATCATTTTACTAACTACTATGCAAGTCACTTTGCTGAGCGCGCCACTCGTCCATTTTCTTATCTTTCTTGATTCCTAAGTTTGTCTAATTCATTTTACGTCCTGGAATCAATTAAGATCATTTAAGAGCATCATCCTAAGAGTTTAGAGAGAGATATATATCAATTTTCCTTTGACAAGAATACCTTAAGTCCTAAGAAACTATTTCCCTTTTTACCGTTTGCTTGGACTTGGTATTCTTCATGAATCCTATCTTCGGCATTACCATGTTCTTCATGGAATTGACATTTCATGCTTCGCCTTTTGACTTTGGGCATCATATGAATGTTCCTTCTTGTTCCATCTTGTTCTTGATGCCTTGGACTTTCCTATACACAAGATAATTCACTAGAAAGTATAGTTAGTCCAATGTGTTCCAATATCTTCATATGCATATATAGATTAATCAATGCATCATACATATACAATTAGGCAAAGATCAAATTATATTAATCAAATAATATTCTTTGCCTAGCATGCATGCATTGTAACACTATAGCACTTGATATTCATGCATATACACATATAGACACAAATATATCCAATAGTTAATCCATCAAGCACATATAGAGAGTTATTGGATATGTTCTCAAAAGGATGTTTCTCATATATCATTGTATGATGTGTAAGCTATATGATTACCATCAAGTTCAATCATACAATATCAAATGTATTCTATTTAGCATATAACATCCTTTTGCATTCTAATTGTCATTATCTATTTGTTGTGTACTTTTTGTTATCATCAAGATATAGAACAACAAGGGAAACCTAGTTCTACAAATATAAGCATATATAATGAGCATAGACAATTAGATCATATTGTATTTATCATCATCAAAACATATTGTATTAAACAATTGGAATAACTAGGGAAATCTAGTTCCACAATAATAAATGTAGGATTTATTAGAGTTGTTATAGATGCGACCTTAGTTGGGAAAAGAATGTAAATTTGCACCCGGATGGAATTCCTAAAGAACATTAGGCCTCCTTTCTTGAATATAAGTTGAGTGAAGAAGCTAAGGTAATAACCATACCAAGTCAATTCATTAACTTAGCTATGTTTAACATTTGTTAACTTTTGTATATGTTAATGTGCAAAAAATAAATGCAAAGAATACTACCAATCGGCAAAAGCAATCAATCCCTAATACTCTTGGCTCAAAGACAATTGCTAGGAAGAAACATGAACTTGTAAATATAATTTATTCTTTGAATGTTAAGCGTTATTGATGTTTCACAAGCTTATTTACTATTGATTGGCGAATTCTAATGGTTGTTATGTCTATGTTTTCTGTTATATGTTAGGAAATTGAAATGGGGAGAGAATTTACCAGAGGACAAATGTATCATATTGCTCATAAGAAAAAAGATGGATCATTTGTAAAATGAGGATGCTCAAAAGAAGAGTGTAAGTCTTAAATATGATTGATGTGTAATCTTTCTCTTTACTATAAATGAAATGCAAAAGACACACACACATATATGTAGCATTATAAATGAATTGTTTTTAGTATAATGTTCATCTTAATAGCAGGAGACCTTTCGTTTCCTCTCTCTTTTCTATGTCACATGATTGCAAACATGGAGTTAATATATATCTTGTTGATTTTAAATAACTTCTAAGTCATAGCAACAAATGTTATGTAGGAAGATTTAGAAAAAGGAGATTGCTAAGGGCTCTTTTGAAAATAATGCATTTATTAAAGTCTTTGGGAAAAAGCACCTAGGATATGTTCAAGGTATGGGGTTTGGTGTTTGCCCATCTCAGGTGTATGGGTCATCCTCTCACAGACCAGGAGCTAGTAGTGGTCCATTAAGAGTTGAACATGCATGATAGCTTGAAGTTGAAAGTGCAATTACTACATGAGCAAGTGATGTTTTTTGTGTGATAAAGTTAAAGTATTATAGTGCTATATTAGGTGTCAACTCTTGATGTGAAGAGATGTCTAAACATATATCACATATACAAATATGATTTCTTATTGTTGTTGTCAGATATTTACTATTGGATTTCATTTTAATTTTAGGCTATTGACTTAGACTCACCAACAGGAGCAAGACCTCGTCTTCTACTAACCATGACCCTCAAAATCATGGACCATCATCATCTCATCCATAGTCCTTGATGTTAGGCTCTCGAAGATAGATTTTATATTATTATTAGTGCTTGCTCAATTCCTTGTCTAATCTTGACTTAACCTAACTCATCCGCATGTTTGTTAAGATATTTAAGTTGGATTTCAATTTGTTATTAAAGTTTTGGTATTTTGTGTTGGTAAGTAAATATAACTTATATTTTGCTTAGATGTTACCAACAAGTGTGATTTTGATAATTGGTTTATTGACTTTAGGACAACTAGCTAACTTGTTAAGTTTATTACTCTTACGATCTAATTATCTTGTAGGATTAAATAAGTAACAATATAGTTTCTTTATAGGAAGAGAAATGAAGTAAAAGAAATAAAATAGAATCTAAAAGCTAAAAATTGAAGATTTTAAAGTATCACAAATGAGAAATCAAATAAATGTAAGAGAAGTTGGTAATATTAGCTCTAAATACAAAAAAAAAAATTGAAACTTAAATGTAGCAGCGGTTCAAAACCATCACTAATACTTTATAAAAAAGTATAATTTAAATATAACAGCAGTTAGGAACCGCCGCTAATACTTTATTAAAAAATATAAGTTAAATATAACGGCGGTTAGGAAGCGCCGCGAAATATTCAGCAGTTATCCCAGCGGTCGGTGAAAACTGTCGCAAGATGGTTTACCGACGCACAGAATTACAGCGGACGGTCAACTGGTGCAAAATACATTTAGCAACGGTTTGAACCGCCGCAAAATACCATTTTCAACTGCTGCAAAATTAACTTTTTGTTGTAGTGTTTAAGGAGACAAAATTATCGTTGAGCTCAAAAGTAAAGGGTCCCATGAAAATTATGTAACAAAGGAAAATTATATTTTACCTGAAAATTGTGTGCATGAAAGTGAAACTTCAAATCACTAAGAGTTTTTGGGATGAATTTTTTATAAGATGTAATCTGAATCGTTTGATGTGATCTGAATTTTTAGGGATGAATTGTTTGTTTAATTAGGTATATATAATTCTTAAACTCCTTTCTTTGACGTCAGAGATTAGAAAAAGGAATGGGGAAAATTAATGACAAATTAAGAAAAGGGAAAATTATAGATGGCCAGTAACCATAAACATCCAAAATGGAAATAAATTGCTAATATATTTGAAGTAGACAGATAAAATTTTATATGAATTTGTTAAAGTCCAAAATGGAAAATTAAGGTTAATAAAACAAATAGAAAATTAAGGATGCAGGAAATTGTAGAGTTTGAAACTTCAGGTTTTATATAATAAAGGATTTAAGTATGTTGACCTATACAATGGTAAAGAGGCTTTGTCACTAGAGAACTAGGTCATTTAATTAAATAGTCTTTTTATTTGGTTTGAGTTTGGGTCAAATTTTAAATAGGAACTAGGCATAACTATTAGCAAGTTAGGCCACAAGCACATGTACAACCACCTAGCATGTTCTCACCCCTATTTAAAACCGATCAAAGCAGCTAAAGTTTAGATTGAATTGGATTTTATTTTACCTTTTTTCATTGAATTTTTCAAATCTAAATTAAACTGGTCAAATCCAAACAACATAAAAAAATTGATCCAATCCAAATGACTATAAACTATATTATTTGGATTGCATCACGAACGCTATAATTCCTATAAAATACAAACCGATCAAATCCAATTGACTATTGTACTCAAAATTAATTCAAGTTAAATCGTGAACACTCGTAGCCATTCTCATTTGATTTTTACCCTTTTATTTCATTAAAGATATAATCATATCGCATGAATAATAAATGCCAATTCATTACAAGGAAAGCTAAGCATGGAATAGGACTTATGAGATAATGGCTGCCAAAAAAGGCGTGCTTTTTGCTTGGGAGATGAGTTGCATGAAGGTTTTTCCTAGAAAGTGACTCATTGGATACAATTATCAGAATAAATGATGGTTTGTCCGATTTCTCCCACAATTGTTCTATTTTGACAAATATCTTCTCTTGTCTTATGCACTCTAGTTGCCCAAATTTAATGACGATCATATTCGGCGATTTTGTGATGAAGTTGATATGCTATTGTTAATTTTGCTTTATACCACGATGATGTACCTTGGATTAGGGACCCTTTATACTTTTGGTCCATTTCTTAAACTCTGATTTAATTCCTCAACAAATCCACATTTCATTTTATGTATAGTGTGTCTCGTGCTAAATAGCATGCCTGATTTATCGAATAGAAATCGTAATGCATTTTGTTATTTGTAGGACACGGTTCACATAACATACTTCATACAAAACAGTATTTCTAAAGAAAAAAAAAGTTATATTTTTTATGATTTAATTAAACAACAATGCGATCTTATGTAAAAGTCTAAATTAATTGGTCCAGTCAGATCATTGAGAGGCTAATTTGGTCTCTAATAAAAAAGTATCTCCATTAGTCGTTGTTATTTTCTTCAAACGCAGATCGAGTCAGTCATTTCGTATTTATCCACACTTCATATGTGTAGCCAAACCTATTTTTAGAAGAGTTCTGCTACACGTACACCAAAAATCATACACCATACATACACCTCGTATTTATATACATAAAGTTTGTGTTTTAACTCATGTAATGTTTGTACACTTAATTAAGTATAGTTGAGAGTATCATTTACAAGTTTGTAATGTTTGTGCACTCGTGAGAATAAAGTTTGTGCATTATTAATGGTGTATGTATGGGTGTATGAAATTGGGTGCACATGTAGTATTTTTGTTACTTAGAAATATAGTTAGGCTTAGTTTGATAAGACTTTCTAAAAGTCGTTGAGCTATTCGGCCACTCTAAAATTGTTCTTGAAAAGTCACCGTAGTAGTGTTTGGTAAAATAATCTAAAAGTCACTCTCAATAAGTAAGAGCCACAATAATGGTGTTTGATAATGTTGCTCATAAAATATCAAAATGTACTATAAAAAGATATAAATATTAAAAAAAATAAGTTATATTTTCACTTTTCATTAATTAATAAATGACAATATTGAACTTTTATGAAAAATTTAAGATTATATGATTCTTTTTAAGTATTTGAAAACCAAAGTCACCTCTAAAACGTTCGTCTCTCACAAGTTGGGAGCAAAAGTTGGACAACTTTTTTTGTTTACCAAATACAAAAAAAATTCTCATGCTTTTTGAGAGTATGAGCAACTCATCAAAAAGCTTTACCAAACAAAGCCTTAAACACATTAAAGAGTTCTTTGATGTATTTAATTATATTTTTAAAAATGTGTTTAACTACACTTATAAACGTATATAAGCACTGAAAGACTAACTTAGCTCAAGTTTGAACATGATAGGAGCTAACAAAGTTTTTTTTTTAAGGATAAAATTAGTCCATGGTAGTTTGACCAATTTGAACCTCTAGTATGATGAATAATTAATAAGACAAATATAGATCATTTGTTAAAATGGATTAACGGATAGGTCCCACTTAGATGGGTATGGCGAATTTCCCACTTTTCATTTACCACTTAAAAATAGGATGACTCTGCCTAAGATGTATAGAGTCGTTAAGCCTCCGGCCAAGCATGACCTATATTTAACCACTTGATACATCACATTTATTCCTCTTCACTTGATACCCTCAACGATCACCAACCACCATTGAACGGTCTCTCCACACCCACCTGATCTTAATTAATTTATCTATAATAGATTATAATCAGCAAAACAGATCTTAGTTGTGCTAGAGAGGTGACATTCTTCTTGTAACAACTTTTGCACCATTTTAGATACGACCCATTCATAATTGCTGCTCTAAATTAGACGTGAGCGGGTTCTATAACGCGCAATTAACACGTCATATACATACAAACACGCCCTTTTCCACCCTAAATTAATATTACGACCTTCTTCGATCCTTCCCCTCTATTGCATTGCATCCATATTCTTTGCATCGCATTCTTGCCCTTTTCTGGTGATCATCGTCCCAATTTGTTCAAAGGGGGGGCCATGGAGTTCTTCCAAAAGGCCAAGGTGGTGCGCCTGAGGAGCCACCATGACAAATACATTTTGGCCGATGATGATCAAGAAACCGTGAAACAAGACCGCAATGGTACCTACAAGAATGCTAAATGGACCGTGGAGATTGTCGAGAATGCCAACGCGATAAGGTGTGCGTTCGGATGAGAATGAATCTTTTTGTGATATTTTCACATGATGTAATAATGTGATTTTTCTTACCATTAATTTTAGGAGTTGATGATAAAAGATCAAACATAATAATATTTACATGAAAATTCTACACGAGAATATGATTTTTGCATTTAGATTAATGTATTTTAAAATTAAAAGAATTTACAATTAAAAGTTTGTTTGGTGGAGACAACTTTAAAAGAAAGAAGCAAAAAAGGAAAAAATCCTAAAATAATCTATTGGCAACGATGTTTCAGGTTGAAGAGTTGTTATGGGAAATACTTGACAGCCTCCAACATGCCATTCATGTTGAAGAGCACTGCCAAGAAGGTGCTGCAAACACAACCCAAGAGGTTGGATTCCTCCGTGGAATGGGAACCCATTAGAGAAGGAGTGCAGGTGAGGCTGAAGACACGTTATGGCCAATACCTGCGTGGCAATGGAGGCCTGCCACCTTGGAGGAACAGCATCACCCATGATGTCCCACACGGACACAGGACCGCAACAGCCAATTGGATCCTGTGGGATGTAGATATCGTGGAGCTTCGCCCGCAGTCACAAGCTCCCAAACCAAGGCCAAGGCCCACACCTATCATCCCACCCAATCGTTCTCCTTCTCCTTCTCCTTCTCCTTCTCATTCTCATTCTCCTTCACCTTCACCTTGTCCTCTTTCACCAGATCCTGAGTCCTATGTCAAAATTGATCTCCTGTCTCCCAACACACCTGAGGTTCGTGCCATGGAAAAATTTAAGCTTCACATTCGTAAGAAACTCAATTACAAAAGGTTTAAATATTAATAGTTTGATCGACTATAAATATATTTTACAGTGTAGCTACGGCATCGCACGATTCACGTAGTCAACCCACCTAGTGGATAATAGTTGTTTGTTGTTGTATTCAATTAAAATTTAACGACTAATTATTGGGAACAGTGGGGTTAGGGGTTAGCCCTGGATTCATGCCATAAGAGTACTAGAATTATTATTAGAGCATATTATATATAGAACAGGGATTGATTCTCTCTATCTTTTATTGGAGAGAACATGATGATGGTCTTATGCCATGAAAGAGAGAGGAATTAAGACTCACTATGAACTTACCATGTCCACTGGTCTTGCAGTGAAGTATGTATTCATTATTATGAAATATGTATATACAAATATTTTGATTGATGAACATGTTGTGCATGGATGTTTTGCTAACATGTTTAGGCTTTCGTGTTTCGGCCAGAAGCTCTTCTGTAAATTCCCCTTAACTTCCCTGCAAAACCCTATAGGTACCACAAAACCCTGTCCTAAACAATGTAAAATAAGCTTATTACGGATCTGATTTACTTTTAAACAGTTTTTTACTTAACTTCTTGTGTTTATAAGAAATTTGAGAAGAGATTTCACAGAGGAAAAACAAAAAATTCAAGAAATGTAGGAATTAGCTACGTCAATTTTTAAACAATAAGGATAATAGGAAAGTGGTTCTTTCCATACACAATTATATCAACTTGGCAAATTCAAGGTAGGAAAAATATGAACGATGTGCTAAGAATCCTAGTGATTCAATTCCTAGATCATTCAAGTATAACATGCAACCAATTAATACAAAAAAAAATTATTAAAAAAAAATGCAACTGGATTTCAAATCAGTTAAGGGGGATGAATTATAAATTACCCCTGTTTATATTAAGCTGGTCATTTTCTTCTTTTCTCACATGTAGCTAGGAGAATCAGACGAGCTCCCGTCACCAGCGAAAGAGGGGAGGACTATATTTTATGATGTGGGTGATGAAAATGGTGAAGTTATTGATACAAGTAAAGAGGCATTTTTCGTCTTCAAAGGAAATAACGTGGAGGAATTGAAGACAAAATTGGAGGAGGAAACAGGGCTCAATGATATTCTCGTGTGTTGCTGCAACCCACTCACTGCGAAACTCTATCCCCTTCATTTACATCTACCTCCCAACAAAAGTGATATGCATGTTGTGGTGGTTCCTTCCTCGTTCAAAGGTATGCTATTTTTTCTTCTAACGGTTTCTTCCATGCTACCATCATTTCCGTGTTCAACAATATTTCTTGAACATGGATAGTTAGCAACCATAAAATCCTATATGAGATGGTGTTGATTGGTTGTCTTAGTGTTCATAAACTGGCACTTTTCATGCTAAACTCAGAAAAGAGAAGAAGTAAACAGTAAAATAGAAAACTAACCTTCTAACAACTTTAGGACCTGTTTCTTTCTTTCTTTCTTGGCTTTCTGTTTTCAATTTTAATTACAAAACCAGCGCATTGTTTTCATTATGTTTCTTTTTGTCAGGATTTTGCGAATAAAATGATAAAAGGAGAATATTACTTTCCGCGTTTGTTTCTATTTAAAAAGTAATAAAAATAAGGTGTCAATTTTGTAATTAAAACTGAAAACAGGAAGTCAAAACAAAAAAATAAAAATAAAAACCAGACATGCACTCGCAACTCACAAATGCTCCTAAATTCTGAAAGTGTACAATTTTCGTCCAGCTCAAGATTTCATTTGATTCTAACAATGGTCCTCTTGTCTGATTAAAGCCACAACAGGAGGTCACGTTTCTTCTCTTAGCCGTTGAATGTTCCAAGAGTTGTGTATCTGCACATATGCTGAACTAGAACCGCAAGTACAAAGCAACTAACCAGACATTCAAAACATAAGGCAACAAAACCGATCAACAAGAAGTGAATTTTTCCAAGGTTTTCAAAGTTGCTAAAGGATTCTCCCATTTCAGATGTAATGCAAGATGATAATTTCTTTTCCTCTATGCTTGTTAATAGGAATTCTGTGTTCCTCTTGCGAAAACTATTTATTGGCTTGGAATAGCCAGGATGAAGTTACAATTTATCTAGAGACTTAAGAAAATGAAAATAAGAGAGAGAAAAAAATGTGTTGTGCCTGTTACAGTAGTATTCCTGACAATTTAACCCGGTTAGATAGTTTACTATTCTTACATGCAATAAACTTTTGGCTTAAAATTACACTTTCACTTCAAGAATTTCACACAACTACTAAGATGTTTCTACAGCATAAAGATACACCTCCATTGCGTATTTTGTTCCAAACTGATTTGCGAAAGAAAGGAATATTGTGCTAAACAAGCATATTGTCATTTCATACTCATTAAATAACAAGACGATTTTGCCAAAGTAAAAAGCCGTAGGGAGGCGCAAATTTGCGAAAGAGCTACCATCGGCTTTCAAGGATGAACTAAATTTAATTTTGAATAAACAAATCTTCAATAAAGGATATGGCTAACTCAATTGTTTCTTCCCTTCCTTTGGGCTTGTGAATATGATAAAGTCTTAAACAGGTCGACTCAAGAGTAGCGTAACAAAGACATTATACCTAGAGATATTAAAATAGGGGGCCTTCCCCTGATAAGCCTTACTCTCAATCGGCTTAAAAGGACTTGGGACCCAAAAAGCTCACAGGGCTCAAAAGCCCCACAAGATCTAAGCTCATAGGGCTTATCCTAAGTAAATTTAAATTTGCGAATATAACATTCACTATATATATAACATGAATTTAAATTGCTAACGATTGCTTAGGGCGAAGGCATTCATACATACATACATAACATTCACTGTAACGGTACCCGTGTTTATATATTTGAATTTCACACAATTATTAGTTTACAACCAAATGACACTAGCAATGGTATGTGACTGAAATCAACTAATCCAAGCTCGAGTACTATTTGTGTGTAAGCTAGATCCATGTGATAAATTTTAATGTTTACTTTCTGTTTGTAGCATGTATTCTCTTTCTGCTATATTAATTTTCATCTCTAAATTTGGGATATATTAATGTAAAATATTAGTTGCTGGCCCACTTTGGAGCATGTTGTTCATTATTAAAATGAGCTCAGGAAGAATAAAGATATTGGGACTGGGATGGAGGTTACCAAAACAAACAAGAATAGAGGGAAGTGTGAAGTGACATATTTAGGATCTTTTCCTCTTTCTAGGATGTGGTGAATGGTGATGCATATGCACTTGGGCATTGAGTGATCACATTCACATATGCAAGAAATATAACCATTCATTTTGGAGAAATTCTTGTGTAGGCACAAGACTATCATTCTTGGACGCACACACAATAAAAGGGGTTCAATCATCTTTATTGTGTGTACCACCAAATATTTTTGGTTTCTACCAAATGAGACTCAACTTTTATTGTGTGTATCAAAAGATGACATGTTAGTCTTGTGCCCATGCAAGAATTTCACTTAGTGTAATAATAGAGGTAACATGTGTATTAATGAGTCATCATCGATACGACACATCTGAGTTTGCTAAATGTTCACTCATCGGGTTGGCTCATTTTAGGTTGAACTAAATTATGTCATATTTAATTGGACTAACTTTTATTTTTACTCTACGTTTTTAGCCCAATCCATATATTTTTTTGGGTGATTTGCGACATTTCATTTTGACAACTCTAAACCGATGATCTTTAGCATTCCTTTTCACATTATAATATTCAATTTTTTTTAATTATACCTTATCTTATTTTTACTCATATTACACTTTTTTCTCTTCATAAAAATAAGAGGAATGTTATATTCTCGTAATAAAAAAAGGTTAATTATTATCTTGACAACCATAAAAATGACACTTGACAATTTTTGGAGAGGTTAACGGAGAAAAAAAGAAGAAGAAGATGAATTTATTTTTAAGTGTCATTGTTAAATTTGTTAAGAGAATAATTATGTCTATTTGCAAGGAGGATATAATTTTTTTTTTTGAAAATAATAACATATTTTCTGTTGTAAAAAAAAAAAAAGACAACTTTTAGTATTTAGTAAAATTGCTATTAAAATCTAAAATTATTATAATAGACACAATCAAAGGTTATATTAGTTTTTTTAAAAAATGTGTCTGTCAGTTTTATTTTGGAAAAAAATATGAAAGAAAAGAAGTCTATGCTTAATTATATTTGATAATTTTAAATTTAACCTTCCAATTTCTTTCATTTCTTTTCATTTCTCTCCAAAATAATATTCACAAACGCAACTTCATGTTTCGAAATCACAAACCAATTCTAAATATCATCAAAACTTTCAAAAGCAAATGTAACTTTGAGAAGTTGCAGGCAAAAGAATATTCCATTCATTCACTTTTTGTTGTGATTTTTGACAAAAAATAAGGTTTTAAAAAATATTTAATTAACATTAGGATAAAGAAAATATAGATTTTATAGATAAAATTAATCTTAAACAACAGATATTATAGTTATTAAGTGTTATAAGAAGTATGAGAAATAATAAAAGTATAACAATAAAAAATTCATTTAATATTTTTTTTAATCCAATTAAATAATAATTAATCTTAAATAATTTTTGTTCGAAAAAATAACATTATAGAAAATGAGCAAAGGAAGTATAATCAAACTCAAAATCATCTGAAAACAAAATATATCCACATTAAAATGGAATAAAATATGCAATCATGATAGACGAATAGAATACACAAACAAATAACAGGGGCTCACCACCACCAGCGGCGGCTTCGTTCACCTGCGATTTGAATGAGAGCTGAGTTGCAACTTCGCAAAACCCTAAATAATAAACAAGATTTCTGGGAAGACGACGAGAGAGACAGAGCAAGTCGCAACGCACGGTTCCACTCCTCACTGCGAATCCCGTTGGATCCAACAACAATGTCGATGTTATCAATGACAAGGTTAAGATGTGCTTCTCTCATCTCATTGTTTCCTCTTAATGTTCTTCCCTTCCCTTCAAATTTAAGGCTATTTTCTCGTTCTCTGCCCCCATCACACGTTGATTACATTGACGATGCCGTTGCTTCCTTCATTCGCATGCTATGCATGCGTCTTAAGCCACCCATCATTGAATTTAACAAGATTTTAGGTTCCCTTGCGAAGATGAAGCATTACCCCATTGCTATTTCCCTCTCTAAACACCTGCAACTCAATGGAATCGCTCCAGACATCGTTACTTTAAGCATCTTGATCAATTGTTACTGCCACATGGGTCACGTGGCTCTCGCATTCTCTGTATTGGCAAAGATTCTCAAAATGGGTTATCAACCAAATACCGTAACCTTAACTGCGCTTATGNACATATGTACATTCAGTATACTTATTGATGGTCTATGCAAGTGGGGAAAACTTAAGAATGCGCTAGAGGTTTTTGAGGATCTTTTGATTAAAGGATGGCGACCTAATGTTTACACATACACTATTATGATCAATGGGTTTTGTAAGAAGGGCTTTCTTGATGAAGCATTGGCTTTGAAGTCTACAATGGAAGATGATGGTTGCATCCCTGACGCCGTAACTTTTGAAATAATTATTTGTGCTCTTCTTGAAAACTATGAAAATGATAAGGCCGAGAAACTTCTTCATGAAATGATCGCTAGAGGCTTGTTGAAAAGACAAAAGAAGGGGAAATACCTCAGTTCCAATTGAGATTCATTTTTGTTGCTGTTGAATTTGTTGACCGAAAGATGAATTGTGTTTCTGTTGGATCAGAGGATTTGAGCAATGCAATAATGGCAACCCTACCACATGCCAGTGATGTTCAGGTTGTCTCCTTTTTCATTCAATAAATTTTGAACTTGTGTTATTAGCTGCCTTTTGAGTCTTGCATTGGCTGTATCCTTCTTTCTTGAGCAATCCCAATTTGCTTTTTCATTCTGAGGTGGATTTTCCCATTGTGAGATGTGGTAAGTGTATAAGATAGATAGTATCTGAAGTTCTGAGTTCTTGATTGGTGTTATATAGATCATATATTGTCTCATTTATCATGCAACAAACTAAACTAAATTGAAGAGCTTGTTACAAATTATTTTACCTTCGACCTATTTCAGTTCTTATCCTGAAAATTAAAAAAGTTGACAAATAAGTGGTTCCATAGTATAGGCCCCTTTTAAATCAATTTTTTTTAAAAAATAGTTTGTTTGCTGTTTTCAGATGTTTAACTTGGTTTTCTTTAATGACGAGCATCGCACTAATTCTTTGATTGTTGACATCTTCTATGAACAAGTGTGTGTTGTTAGGATGAGTCTACCTGAAATTATTGTAGAAGTATTTAAACTACAGGGTTCATGATTCATTCTGCTGCTATTTGGTTTTCATTTCTTCTTTCGGAAAGACCATCCTGATAAACACTACCTCTTTTCCTTTTATCTTTTCAATCAAATCAGTGCCTAAGTAGCTGTCTATTAAAGTAGCCTTCTAACCTTCCCAAACATTAAGTCATATTATGCTAGTCATTTGATGATTTCCTTGCATAAGAAACTATACCAATTAAATTGAATTTAATAACACATTAACACTTGATGTTTTTCTTTACAGAATATGTTGTGTATGAAGCTATTTTTAAGATTTCAGCTAATACGCTTCAATAGTTCAATTAAACTCAGTGTTGTATGCTACTCGGTTGTATACATGTATTCATGCGACCAATAGGTTCTCCTTGTTCTTTGATGCTGAAGCAATTTTCATATAACAATGCGAAGTTTGTTTGTTTTTTTTTTTTTTTTAATGTTTAAGTTTCATACCTTATGTTTTCTTCTTCTTCTTCTTTTGGGTTTATTGAAGGAAAAACATCTAGATGGTTTTTGTTTACACATGGGGCAATCACGTTCGGTCTCGAGATATAGCAGAGTTTCAAAAGACTAGATAAGGTGTGTCTTTTTCTGGCACTGAGTTCATCGTGATGAGGAAAATGTTAGT
>QANU01049415.1:0-11128 GCA_003254905.1 Nissolia schottii
CAAATCGGTGCTTTAACATAAATATATTTAATAAGGTTAATTAAGTTTTTAATCCATGAAAAAGTTTGGTTTTAGTCCCTCATGATAAGTTTTAGTCCCTGAAAAATGTGAAAATTTGATTTTGGTCCCTGTAGACGGTTGATGATGGACGGTGATGTAGAAATGATCCCTGATGACGGGTTAATTGATATGTCATCACCGTCCATCACCAACCGTCCACAGGGACCAAAATTAAATTTTCACATTTTTTAGAGACTAAAACTTATCATGAGAGACTAAAACCAAACTTTTTCATATTACAGGGACTAAAAACTTAATTAATCCTATTTAATATTACATTGATAAACTATATTTTATAACAAGTCAAAGTCCGCAAATTTGTGCTGCCGTAGATCATCATTACAAGACAAGCGTAGAGGATATTGCGTCTCACTTTTTATTTGTGTTGATAAATATATTTAATACTAGTTTCATAAAAATATATTTTATAAAATGTCAAAGTCAACATATTTTTAGGGCATAAGACTCTCGTAATAAGAAAAATATAAAATATACCGTGTCTCAATTTTTTTGACATATTTAAAAGAGAAATGAACTAAAAACATAACATCATTAATAATAATTTTTAATTAAAAAATAGTTGGAGATTAAATTGTAGTACTAAAAGTGTAAAGTAATAGGTATAAAAGTTAACCAATTTTATTTATTAAAAATAAAAATACTACATGTACACCAAATTTTATACACACATACATACACCATTAATATGCACAAACTTTATTCTCATGAGTGCACAAACATTACAAACTTATAGATGATATTCATAATTATACTTAATTAAGTGCACAAACATTACATGCATTAAAACACAAACTTTATGTATATAAGTGTAAGGTGTATGTATGATGTATATTTTTTGGTGGACGTGTAGCAGGACTCTTTTTGATTTGGTGACGTTGCTGTGAAATGACAGTATTCTGAATTTTTATAACATAGAGAATAAAATGTATAAACTTTATATGGGCGTATGTGCAAACATTAAGTGGGCATATGTGCAAACATTATCACAGGTCAATGGTTTTGTCTTTGTTGAGTAAGAGGATGTGCATTTTGGCACATTTTCAACCTTTCAACAATTAATGCATAAATATTATAAATATTTTAACACAATTTTTTACATATTGCCATAATAAACATTAGATGATGTGATATAAGCATTATGTGTTTGTTACAAATGCATAAAAATGCAGAATTTGATGTATTGCAGAGTTGTGCAAACTTTATATGGGTATATGTGCAAACAATAAATGGGCGTATGTGCAAACATTATCACAGGTCACAGGTTTTGCTTTGTTGTGTAAGAGGATGTGCATTTTAGCACATTTTCAACTTTTCAACAATTAATGCATAAATATTATAAATATTTTGATACAATTTTTTACATATTGCCATAATAAACATTAGATGATGTGATATAAGCATTATGTGTTTGTNTATAAGCATTATGTGTTTGTCACAAATACATGAAAATACAGAATTTGATGTATTGCAGAATTGTGCAAACTTTAAATGGGCATATGTGCAAACATTAAATGGGCGTATGTGCAAACATTATCACAGGTCACAGGTCACAGCATAAGTCACATATATCTTGTTCTTTTCCTTCCTTCTGTCAATTAAGCTTTGATTTTTTTTGAATTTCTTTCTTTTTTAGTTAAAAGATGATAACAAGCAGCAACATCTTCAATCACTCATCTCTCTAACAATTCTTAGATCTTGCGCATGAGATCGCAGAGAACGACGAGGTCGAAGAGAACGAAGAGGGTGAAGAGAGCAGAGAGCAATGAATAGTGAAAATTTTTGAGAAAGAGGATGAAGATAAGAAACGTCGGTTCACGCGTGTTGGTGAGAGTGGGAGAAAAAGTGGATGAAATGGTTATTTTGGGGGGTCAGTGTATTTTAATACGGGTATATGTATGGTATATGATATATGGGTATACATGTAGCATGACTGTTTATTTATATATAAGCAATTACATGACAACACAAAACTTCTTTTTTAAAATACAAATTAATTTCAAATAGTTATGGTCAATATCTATGAAATCAGTTGCTTAAGTTTCGATTTTAAACCTGCCCCAACAGTTAGCTATAAAGCAGTAAGGCATTTATCTGAATTTAGAAATTTGCCCATATCATTGTGTGTGGCACATAAATTCTCATAACTGTTATGATAGTAGTTAACAATTTAACATGATAATAATAAGGTTTTATTAGGGAACTACTATCAATTTTTTTATTTTACATTTTTTAATTATTTTATAATATTTGTGTAAAATAAAAAGTAGACAATTATTTTAAAATAGATGAAGTATTTGTTGTGTAATTTTCTTGAATGTTCAATAGTAATATTTTCCTCCTGGATTTCTTTCAAGTTTTGTTGCAGGTATACAAATTCTCTTTCAAATATCAACGTAGAATTGGTTAAGATAATGACTAATATTGATCACGTAACCAATGATTCTTGTGTTAAGCAAGAATACAAAAGATGTATTTTTATACATTATTTATGTATGTTGTCCAATTTTATTGTTTAAGTAGTAATATTAATCTCACAAATTTTTTTTGGCGAGACCCAACATTTTGATCCTTGAGAATAAAAAAATATATTTTACAATATATAAATGAAGTAATTTGTAATAGTATAACAATACTGATACAAATATATATACATTAATTTCTTTTATTATTTGTCAAGACAAATTATTAACATTAGCAAATGATAATTATTTTAAAAATTAAAAAAATCATACGTTGTATTAAAATTTAAAAGTAAAAAATTACTTCATTAAAATTTTATTGAACTAATTATTAGAACAAAAAATTTAAAATTTGCATTAAATTTATTTTTTAAATAACTAAATAAAATTGAATATTTTTAATAAATATAATGTCATTAATATTAACATATGTATTCAAAAATTAAATAATTTTAATAATTAAAATAAAAACCAAATTCAAGAAATTATAGATAATAATTAATAAATATTTTGTATAATGAGTATTATAGTAAAATTTTATATTCATTTTAGTTAATAAAGTATTTTGGATAAAATTGTATGTTTTAAAAATAGAGGTGATGAATGGAGTTTAATATTAAAAATATCTCTTAGGGTTGTCAAACAGGCAAACTTGATCCATTTAGGGCCAACTCATTTAACTTGCAGGTTAAACGGATTAAGTTCTAACGAATTTTTTTACTATTCGCGAGTCGATTTTCATATGTTTAGTCTGTCTATTTAATGTTGATAAATTGATTAATTTACGAGTTATGTCAATGTTAACACTAAATGAGTTGAACCTTAACGGACTTTTGCTATTTATATGCCTAATTTTATACCTTTAGTTCATCTATTTAATTGAATAAATCACTCCCGAATTGGGAAATTTTGACATCCCTAATCTCTAGAGGGATGGGTCTCTTACTCTTTCTTTTTCACTAACAACGGGGCAAAAAAAGAGCCCGGCAAACACAGTTACACCCCATTATTATTATAAGGAAAACAGTGTCAATCCGATAAACAAATAGATAAGACAAGAAATTAGGCAGGGAGTAAAATAAATGAAAGCTTGGAGATATTTTCGCCATACAATTCGCACATGAATTCACTTCCCAATAAATATGTCTGACATAAACATTAGTCCCAAGCCATTGCCGTTTTCACCCAAAGTCTCTCCCTTGAATGAATAATAGAGAGCATCGAAATATAAAGGATAAAAGAAAACGGACGTAGTGAATCTTATAAAAACTGAAACTAAATATTTTAACCAAAAAATAAAATAAACCAGAAATGCAAATTATGATATTATTATGCATAATTAAACAATACATGACATCACATGTATGAAAACAGAAAAGGCTTAACACATACAAGTTGTAGTTGGCTTGAATTAGCCCATATACCTTTATTTATTTATTGGTGTGTTTCTCTAAATATTTATTATATCATAAAATTTTGTTGCTGCCTTGCTGCCGATACACCAAGTTATTTGTAAAATTCCATCACTCCCAAAGCAGAGAAAGCCCTACAAGCAACATTGAATTTGGAAAATCCAGAGAGCTTGCACAAGTTCTCATATTGTTTATGAGTTCTTTCCCTTCCACCGACTGTGATAAACATCATATTGTCAAGAGTGGAAACAAGCTGGGATCCTTCACTTGGTTCTGGCTCTTCTGGCAATATGAACTCCACAACAATCACTTTTCCATTTCGTGGCAATGCTTTGTGACAATTGCTTAACAATTTCAAGCATTTTTCATCTGACCAATTGTGGCACACAGCCTATAATAATGCCACAAAGGGCAGAGAAAAAGACAGTGTTTAGCACCATTATAATATTATTATGGCGTTTCTTCGATATCCTTCTAGTCTGGCTAGATACCCTCTCCTCTTATTTTTTTAATTTTCAACAATCTTTAAAATTGAACTCATTGAATTTTCATTTCATGATCTAATGTATTATGTAAACGATTTAGTATGATAAATTAATATTTTTCAATATAATATTTGTGGAGAAATGTATCAAAGAATCAAATAATTTTTAAATATCTAAATTTGTTATAAATTCGCTTAATAATTTAACTAGTAAAAAATTTATCAAAATTAAATAAAATATGAAATAATAATAAATTTTGACAAATGTGATATTAAAAATTATCGAAAAATAAAAAAATTAGCAGAAAAGAGTATTTATGCGATAAAGTATTTGGAGAACCCACCTTATAATATTGAGATTAAATAAATATCTATTAAAGTCTCCGTAAGTCAGTTAGATATTTAATATACTAACCTTAAGTATTATGGCATCACCCTGTGGAACACTTGCAAACATATCTCCTCCAATATGCTCAATCCCTTAATTAACAACATTCGGTATCATATGCTGATTAATATATAGTTTTGATTAAGTATAAAAAAAAAAATTGAAGTATGCTAATAACATAAGATCAATTAGGCTACCTGGAATGGTTGGTGCATTTTCAATTACTTGGGGCAGGTCAAAATTAATTCCATTGATTGAAGTGTACTTGGAGATTATCATTTTGAGATTTTCTCCATTTCCACCTCCCACGTCAACCAATGTTGAGAGTACCTCAAACCCAGTGTATATTTCCAGTATTCTTTTCATCTCTGTTGCACACACATCAGCCATTGACTTGTTAAAGATTTGGTTCATTTTTGGATCCTTTTCCATGTACTGGTACTTGGTTATACCATGCACTTTATTGAATAGGTCAATGTCAGCACCAACCACTGCTTCCTTGAAGTTCAGCCTATAGGAAGAGATTGAGGCCATCAGAGCAATGTAATTAACATTATATCTTTCAATATTGAGACTTAAATATATTTTTAATTCTTATAAATATGATTAATTTTGTTTTTAGTCTCTCTAAGACCTTTTCTTTGATTTTTTTTTCCTTTCCATCTTTTTGGACTGTCAAAAATACTTATAAGGACCCAATATAAAGCGAAGCTATTTATAAGTGATAATGGAATATATGTTTTCAAATATTTATAAGGATCAAAAATAAAATTTTCAATATTTTTAAGGACTAAATGCATATTTTAAAATATTTATAAGACCAATATTTAGAATGAAATTAAAAACAAAAATAGAGAGAAAAAAGGGATAAAAAGTATATTTAAACCTAATATATATCCATACTGAAAATTCAAGAAATTCTAGTCTTAGTTTTTTTTTAAAAAAAAAAGAAAAAAAGAAAAGAATAGGAGCAAAGTGAAGGTAATATAATATAAACGAGGAAAATGAGCACTTGTGAAGGTGATATAATATAAAAGTGGATAGGAAGAGCCGACTATATGCTTTAAAGTTTACATACGATTTGTAGACTTAATGTCTTAAACTTAATTTCTTAATTACTTAGATTATTGCTAAAGGTTTCTCTGACTATTTAAGCTTGACCTAATTTGATGGTCTATATTCTTTTTTTATCCCAAGGAATTTGATGACTTATATTCCTCTAATGATTTTTAATTTTAATGTAAAGAGAAATAACTGAATGATAATTATTTGTTAAATTTTAAGACAATTATACTCATGAAAATGTAATAGTGGACCATGTTCACAAAATTGATTTTTTTTTTACCTATTTATGAGTTTGGAAAAGTTTATTTTTCAAAATGTGGGCAACACAAATTAATTACGTATGTATGGGATTTTGGGGTTGAAATCGGTTACTGTTCACTCGATTTCAACCCCAAAATACTTTTTTTTTTTAAAAAGTCTGAAATCGGTTACTGTTCACCTGATTTCAGTTACTTTTTTCTTTTTTTTCTCGCCTCTGAAATCGGCCAACCGCGTACCAATTTCAGAACCGTCGACCATACATTCATAATTTTCTACATTGTCCCATGTACCTGAATTTTAACTCATTTAAACCCATATAAATGTATTTAAACACCCCCCCCCCCCACAAACACACACACACAATTCGCTCCTACCACCTACGAACCGCATAGCAGTTCACACGTATCAATTCGCAGTACGATTGCGATTTGGGAACTCTCCGAAATGCGTTTTGGATGGCTGAGAGAAAGGTGTCGTCAGAGAAATCCTCAAACCAGAAAAAGAAACAATAATAGAGAAAGACTTGAGACAAAACATGAACATGAAATAAAACATGATTGGTTGTCCATGGCTTTGAGACTAACAGCATGCACTAAAGAGAGGAAGCTGCTACTAGAAGAAGAAATGCGTAATCAGAGGGAAAGAAGAAGAGAGGCAGGCAATTGCTAAGCCTACTAGTTAGTGTAAAACGACTACGTAGAAAAATTCTAATGGGCCTAGTGGTCTTTCCAACCTCACAATTTTATATTTAATATGGGTTGATTAAATGGGCTTGGAAAAAAAAAAGGAGATATGTTTATTTTTAACTCATGTATCAAGAAAAAAGAACGAGTTGATGATTTTATTAAGAGAAATTTTTTAAATTATACTTAATTTATGATGTTTTAATTAATTTGTATAAAACTATATTAATTAATATATTAGAGCATATCAAAGCGTACCGTCTATATATACCTTCAGTGTACCACATATTTAATAAGGTAACGAACTGCATACTTGAACCCGTACAGCAGAGTATTATAAACCTGATGACTATGGGTGAACCTATACTGTGTGTGAGAGAAGTAACAAAAATATTTAGTTCTTTTCATATGTTCAAATAGTACAACTCAAACTAGGCCTAACAATTTTACCTACCCTTGACGGGGCGGAAATGGGGGAAGTTTTTTCCCCGCAAGTAATGGAATGAATATTTTCAATATCTGCTTACTAAACAAGGTGGAGGTGGGGTGACTTCCCCCCATATCCATGGGTACCCTATATATAAAATGTCTAAATTAATTTTAATTATATAAATTAAACTTTTTTTATCTAAAACCTTAGGATAATATGGGAATATTAGTAAAGAAAAATTAATTTTAGTTGGGATGTGTTCAAAAAATTTAAATGTTGGATTTCTAAATTCTCTTATTTGTATCATGTATTTGTTAATTGACCGATTAACTTGACTAGTGTAGTTACTTTTTGCAAAGTCTTGTACCTACATGCTTTCATAATTCATTCTTAAGTGACGAATATATATTACTATATAACTAATTTTACACAAGCTTAAATTTTTATTAGACATTGATTACGATGTACTCTAACATATCATTTGGTTAATGTTTATAGATTAATATTTTAGCATATTTACTATCTTTAATGTATATATGTGTTGCATCTTAAGTTCATAGATTTTAATTCAAAAAAAATTGTCAAAAAAAATTATAAATAAACATTTCATAATTTCTAAAAAAATTTCATTCTATAATGGGTACCCATGAATATCAATAGGTATCCATATAGATATGGGGCGAGGATGAAAACAGAATACGGGAGATGGGGGACGAGGGACTACCACCCGCCCCATTGCCATTCCTAACTCAAACCCACGTCTTTGTAAATTATAAATGTGTTTGGGCAAAGTTATTTGGAATGATAGTGATTAATTATAGCATTATTCTGTATTATCTAGTAAAATGATCACTTACCAAACCGGTAACAAAGCCGGATAACAAATAAATGAAGTGAATGAAGCCAAGTAGCCCCTGCTTTCATCGCCGGGGACCAAGTACTTGGCAACTTGTGAGAGCCCATAAACTCTCTCGCCATCACGCGCGCCACAAGTAAGGATACCGTAACTGGCAAGCAACCGCAGCATGCGCTCGAGCCGGTCAGGCAGGTCGGGGTGCTGACCTGGGAGCTTAGAAGCAATCTCAAGAGGTGACATCAGCGTCCCCTTCGCCATGATCTCAAACAAGTTGAGCTCAATGGCCGCATTGAGGACCGCAGGATACACCAAATTGGTGCTCAGCAGCATTGCCGAGAGGCAAGCACTGTCCTCCTCCATAATTTAATTCTCAATTTTTTTTTATTTTTTTATTTTTGTTCTTCTTTGATTGCTTTGTTGCTTATTAGCGCTGATCATAGTGTTACACTTTTATAGGAAAAACTTGCGTGCTAGTTTGTTTAACATGTCGTGGTTGGGGATTGGAATTATGTACTACCTACTGATTCTTGACTTATTTATTTCCGTGGGTCGATTTGATGATTTTGAACAGGGGATCATAGTATACAAACAATACCAAGGAAGGGGTCTTGGTTTTATTTGGACATTCCTTTTCCATTTAATTGGTTTGTGCCCATGGTCTTATATTACTTGCCTACTTTTCTAAATTCAAGTTAAACTATACATGGTTATATTGTAGTATATTATAGAAATGTATTATAAATATTTTTTATTAATATTTTTATAATAACGAGTTTATTAGTCGAGCTTACAATTTGAATTTATCCATGCTTTACGAGTTTAGGTAAATTCACGAGTTTGACAACCTTAAAAGTATATACTTATTGGAAGAAAATAGAACTAAAGCATATTTACAAATATTAATTGGATAAATTATAATAGTTTAATTTTTATACATTGTTATTTGATCAAATTTTATCACATTACTGTACGTACAATGAAAGTATGTAACGTGAGTATTTTGATTTGAAGTATTGAATGACTTCAATGAAAGCAAATGACTACATCATGCACATGTTCTGCAAAAGACATGACTTATTAAGTTAAAGTCATGATCAATTATTGTTGAGGAAAATCAATGCTATGCATTGCCGTGTTTGTTTCGAAAACTTGTTAATCAAGATATTAAAGGAGGTGTTATTGTATCATGGTGAAGTAGCGTCATCAATTCAATAACAATCGCGTTTGAGGACAAATTTATCTCTAAAGATAAAGAAGGGATTTGTGCTTTAAAATCGCAATAACCAAGTTCTTAATCATCTTTTACGTAATATTTTCCTAACACGAGTTATACAAATCATTGTGGAAAGTGTTACTCCTTCCATTTTGAATTCTTCGTCTCAAGTATACAATAATACAAAGGTTCATCATGTAGTGTTTAAATTATTTTAATTATTAAGACAAAACATAAGTATATTTAATTGAAATGCTATTGAAGTTGGTCCCTGACAATTTTTCAGTTAGGCAAATTGGTCCTAACAGAAAAAAAAAATCATCCCGTAATTTCTCATATTTAAAAAATTGGACAACAAATTTTCCATGTAATAACCTCACTCAGTAGGCTTACATAGCCTGTGAGTAGGATGCCTAGTTGGACGGAGCACTTTTGATCAATGAATTAAAAACCATTTTAAGAGTAATACCTAAAATTGGTCATTTGAAAATTTGAAATTAGTTAAATTATTTTTCTTAAAACTTTTCGTCCAAATTTGTTTAAGTTAAATTTAAAAGTAAGATACATTAGTCTCTTGATTAAAATACTTACTAGAGACCTTTTATGTGATATTAACGAGGTGACGCGTACTGTTAAATTTGTCTCACCCCTCCCAAAACACGTGTTTCACTCACTTGCCATACACACAATATTTCGTCACTAATAATTCTCCCTTAGCGCAGGTAGAATTTCATCCATTGCAATTGAAAGAAAAAAAAAAAAACCCTAATCTCAAGTTGGTTTAACAGTGGAGTGGGACAAATTTAATAGTGACGCATCACTTTGATAATATTCTTATAAGTGGTTTATGTTAGACATATTGATCAAGAGATTAACATGTCATACTTTTAAATATGATTGTTTTTTTTTTTTTAAAAAAGAAATAATTTGACCAACTTAAAATTTTAAGGATACTAATTTAGGGGTATAACTCACTTTTCAATTATAAATTAATTTTTTTTACAATTTAATGTTCCAAAAAAAAATTTATGATTGAACCATATTTTAAAGGTACACCTTAAACAAAAACAATTGAGCTACCCAACCGGGCCACCATCGTACCATCACCCAAGCCAATTCCCATGTTGGGAAGAGCATATTGGTAGTGGGTCAAACACCAAAAACTAACTCAACCATGTTTAACCACATCAATTTTTATTTTGACAACAGCACCTTCTCAAAAAAATTAAAATCATAGAAAAAAAAGCATCAAATACAACTTCTGTCCATACTCACACACAATAATAAAACACAGCTATCATATGTTGATACAAGCGTAGTTTTTGTTATTATTTTTTTTTTATGCATCTGATACAAGCATACTTTAATACCTATACGACCAATGCACCCTTAAATCAGTAATCAAATTTTCACAAAACATTTTCTTTAATCCAAAATCCAAAGGCATAGGTATCAAAGCACAGGATAATTGAAATTAACATTTTATTTATGAAATTCCATGATTCCCATGACTGAGAACGCACGACAAGCAACTTGAAACCTCGAAAATCCAGAAAGCTTGCACAAAGCCTCATATTCCTCTTCAGTTCTCTCTTTCCCACCCACTGCTAAAAGCATCATGTTGTCAAAATTCGATAAAACCTTTGATGCATACGACTCTGATACTTGTGGCGGCATTATGAGTTCCACAACAATCACCTTTCCATTTTCTCGCAGTGCATTGTGGCAGTTCTTCAGGATACTTAAACATTGTTCATCTGACCAACTGTGTAATATAAACTACATGGATAATGTAA
>QANU01049415.1:11153-22581 GCA_003254905.1 Nissolia schottii
CCCCCCCCCCCCCCCCAAAAATGAAAAAATTAAGATCCATCTGAGAACCAATCATTATGAATTTTGAAATCACCGAGTTGAAGTGTTTTCTAACCTTTAGAATTATGGCATCACCTTGTGGTACGCTAACGTACATATCTCCTTCAACATGTTGTATCCCTGCATTTAATTTTATACGAGGGTTCTAAATTATTAATGGTGGCAACTTGTAAGCAAATGACTTGAGTAGTTTTAATTTGGTGGCTAAGATACAGAGATGAGTAAGTATATATGTATGCCATCTTTACAAAGCTTTATCAATCAAATATTGGTGAAGGCTTAAATGAACCTTGCCAATAATTTTAATGCTTGAATTAAAAATAGAATATACCATGAATAAATATGTTGTAAGCTGTCAAGTTGTAAGATAACGTGATTTACGATTCAAATTATGAACTTGTTACCATTTGTATTATTTCAAGCATATTAAAATAGAAATTTGTTTAAAATTTTATAATATTTTTTCACACATCTCTCTCAAATTTCATCTCATCTGGCGGTGAGAAGAACTAGACAAGGATGATGAACACCAAGCCTCACCTCTTGACCCTTCCCCTCCAACCAACACATATAAAGCTTGGTATGATGCTAAACCATATGTGCATCATCTTAAAAGTATTTGGATGTGTATGCTACTATCAGGTGTCTCGACAGAACAGAGGCAAACTTGACAACAAAGCTGAAAAAGGATTCTTCCTTAGCTATAACAATGTAACCAAAGGCTATAGAATATTTTGTTTACAACTGTTACGGATTGGACCCCAAACGACCATTCCACCCTCAAGGACTCCATCCTCGGGTTTAATTAAGAGAAAATCCCAGACCCAAAGAAGAATCCCCGGACCAAGAGGGCAGTCGGACATCACAGAGGAATCCCTGGTACATAGAGAAAAATCTAGAATCACGAGCACCATCCTATGACCCTGGGTGAACCCATCCCCATGTATAAAAATGACCAACCCTCTAGTTATTACCTAGAACCCATCTTTTCGATCCTAATTTACTTGTGTAGAGAATTACTTGAGTGTCGGAGTGCTGTAGGTACCCTCGCCACCGCACCGGAGACACACCAAGGAGTATTGGAATCCATAATTGTCAGAGGAATCTCGGTACATTGGCGCCGTTTGTAGGGACTACAGCATCCCACATTACGGATTACATCACTCCTTCCTTGTCTCAATGCCACCAAAGCTCACAAGGAAGACTTACTATGTTGTTACGTCGATGGAGAGTTGGGGGGTAGCCTTAGTTGGAAGCTCTGCCTTACCCACCAATCAACCCAACAATCCAACGCCCGAGGAAATACCACCATAAGACCAAGCCCCGCCAACTAGCCAAAACCCACACGTAGAGGAAGAGGTGCTTCTACCGCCTCTACCAGACTTGGCGGCAGTAGTCCAGGATCAAGTCGCCAAAATACTTAAACTGGAAGCAGCCCTTTTCCATCTCCAACAAGCTTAGGATCAATGGTGGAAGCAAGCAAAAATCCATGCAACAGCAAAAAAAATCGGAAAGAGAGAGAACACGAGCGGAAAAAAGTCCTCAGGTAGGAAGATGACAGACAACATCACCTCGATGGTCTTAACCTTGAGGATGGGAGCCAAAACACAGAGACTGTGTAGGAAGAAGTGTTGGAGTCTGGATTTAAACCCTCCGCAAACAACACAATGCGCACGACAGACAAAAGTTAACCATTGATAAGAAAAGCCAAAGGGAAGGAAAACTATTGTTTCGTGGATAACATTTTGGACATGGTCCCCATGTACGGTTTCTGTCTGCCGACTGACATGGAATCGTATGATAGAACAATAGATCCTCAGTTCCTTCTCCACGTTTGGGCACAGGATGGTTTTGGATGGAGCTACGAATGCCACCCAGTGCAAAACCTTTCTGGCCGGTAACTCTTCAGAAAGGAGCCCTCAGTTGGTTCAATGCGCTTCCGCCTAAGTGCATCCATTGTTTCGATGATTTGCTGAGCATTTCTTGGCTAGCTTCACAACAAGAAGGACAAAACCTAAGATGGTTGTAAGCCTCTTAGGGATAATACAGAAAAATGTTGAATTTTCCTGCAATTACTTAGATCATTTTTATGGAGAATGTGAGTAGGTTGAAGATTTACAACCCAAAGCAATGTTGATGGGCCTAGCAAATGGCCTAAAGAAAGGAACCCCTTTCTCCAAGAATCTCACCAAAAGGCCTCCACGAAGCCTCATCAAAATACAAGAGAGAGCTAAGGAGTACTTGTACCAAGAAGAAGGAATGAAAGTAGTAAAGGGCAACCCATCAAGGGACCCTAATGACGAACCCATAAGGTGTAATGGGAGCCCTCCCCCCCCCCCCCGAGATCAACTGCGTACCCTTAAAGAAGGGCGATACAACACTTACACACCCCTCACAGTCTCCCTCACTCAGCTCTACAGAGAAATACAATATATTGAATGTTTTCCAAAACCTACACCAATACGTCTGAGGCCAGGGACAAACACCACTTTATTCTGTCATTTCCACGACTTCTATGGCCATTACACGTAGGAGTGCGTCGATTTGAAGGACGAGATGGAGGAGTGGGTACGAAGAAGGAGGCTAGAATGCTACATCTTGCCAGAAAAGAAGAGACGAACTGACGATCGGGATCATGATTGGCGGAACTCATCTTGAGACAACTGAAGATGACGTAATCCTTCAGAAGATAGAGATGAAAGAAACCCAAGAAGACTTGACACCACAAGAATTATAAACATTATAACACGAGGTTTGCAAGAGGGGGATAACAAAATTTGCCCGGAAAAGACTCCTCTAGGAAGTACTCCACTTGGACATGAATAACGGAAACAAGGTCCGCAGAGTAAGCCACTTCCTAGACATCACATTCACAAGGGAAGACTATTATGAAACAACCCCCTCTCATGATGACCCCATGGTCATCTCAGCAACTTTGGTAAATGCGAAAGTTAGGAGGATCCTCCTCAATCAAGGTAGCTCCACAGATATAATTTTTCATAGCTGCTTTGACCAGTTGGGGGCTAAAAAACTCAAATTTGGAGCATTATCTAGAAGACTTGGTCAGTTATTCATTGGAGAAATAGTAACACCTAATGGCTACATTTCCCTCAACCTAACCCTCAGACCAAAACCAAGGTCCCGTACCAAAAAATTTAAATTCCTAGTAGTGGACAAACCCTCTGCGTACAATATCATCTTGGGCAGCCCCACCCTCAACAAGATAAGTGCAATTGTCTCTACGGCAGCCTTAATAATGAAATTTAGTCATTTTTTGTCATAAATTAACACATTTTAGGATTATTTAGATTTTATTGTTTTTATCTTTCTTTTTTTTAATTTTTACTTAAATTGCAATTAAATAATTGCCAAGGCGATAAATATTTGGAAGAGGAAGAAATTAGACTAGATTTGAATAAGTTTGAAGTAAGATATGATGCAAAAAAGATAAAAACAGGAGAAAATATGACAAGATTGAGTTCTAGTTGTGGTGCAATTGTGCCCAATCAATGTCATAGCGTTGGAGAACGCAAAGCCTAGGGCTATAGCGTTGCAACCAATGTCACTACACCTATTTATTTGCATCCTGATCAGATTTGATGGGACTTTTGCTAACTCACAAGAGAGCTGGTAAGGTTTCAAAGGAGGTAGTCCTAAGGGGCTAATCAAGGTTAAATTGTCGTCACCAAGGTGCTATGCGAGAGCTCCACAACCCATACTCGTCGTTTATCATCGATTGTCGTCTATGGTTTATTCTCTAATGTTTCTCTTCTCCTTTCTCGTGTTTCTTCTCTTCCTCTATGTAATAAGTCCTTTGATAGGGCAATGATATAACCTCTTTTGACTGATTAATTATAATTGATTAATTGGATATTAATTTAATTGTTCTAACTCAAGAGAGGGATTGTAAGAGTCTAAGAAGCATCGACACAGACATGGAACACGACACAGGACATCGCGACACACCAACTTCAAACTTTTTGGTGTTTGTTTCCAAAATACCAAAGAAGAGAATTAATGTTGACAACTTGTAAACAAATGGCTGAAGTAATTTATTTTTGGTGGCTAAGATAAAAAAGATGACTAAGTACTAGCTATACTCTTGTCAACTCGTATGAAGAAATCAAGTACTTTTACACTATCCTAACCATAAGTTTCATAGGTGGTGCGCATTATGGTCAAGATACAGATTAGTCAACAAAACAAATACCAACTCATGGAATTCATTAGACTTGCCAACAAATGATATCTAGAAGCTGCGTATGAGGTAGCATGGGGCTAGGCTAGTCGTATTTGCTTAGTTTTTAGGCATACAAACCATCAGGCCTTTTTCTTAACCTTAAAGCATAGTATTTTAGTTGTATTTTATTTTAGCCACTGCCCTGCACAAAGTATGTATGTCATTTTTACAAAGTTTTACCAACTAAATATTGTGCATTTCTCATATCAATTATTTATTGTAAATTCTTCGTTTTCTTTCCTTCTTTCTTAATATTTTGATCCAACATAAAACATTTTATAATGAGGAGAGCAAGAAAATAAAGGGAAAGCCATATACCTGGATATCTTGGCGCTTTTTCAATAACTTGGGGCAAATCAAAATTAACACCCTTAATTGAAGGGTACTTGGAGATTATCATGTGAAGACTCTGTCCCGTGCCTCCTCCCACATCAACTAATGTTGATACTCCTTCAAATCCTCTATACACTTCAAGAATCTTATTCATCTCAAATGTGGAACGGCCCGTCATTGATTTGTTGAAAATTTCATTAAATATTAAATCTTTACTAGTGTATTGGAACAAATGCATTCCATGAACCTTCTTGAATAGATTACTGTCCACATCAACAATTGCATCCTTAAAATTCATCCTAGAAACAAATACCACAACAAAGGAGAAATTAACTCTTCTTCAAAGGGAAGAATGTTAATACCTTTTTTTTTTCTAAAAAAAAAAACACCAACATTTCGTGAGATTATTATCCCATAAACTATGAACACTAACACACAAAGATATTTATCAGACACATGTGTCCCACTTGTTTAAAAGTATCAAACAAAAAATTCATGATTAGTCATGTCTGAATATGTCTAGAAGTTTTTGAGTTGTGCCTAAGCTATATCTAAATAAAATTCTTTTAATATTAAATAATTGGCAATAGTATGAATTAATAAAAAATTAGTAAGTATTGACATAAGAAAATTATCTAGGATACTACATATATTTTGAAATGAGTTTAAAAATATTAAAAATTAATAGTTTGACATTAATGAAAATAGCAGAAACTTTTGAAAATACTTGATGTAAATTTTTGAAGTTAATGTGTCTCATGTCATGTGACGTGATTGTGTTGGTGCTTGGTAGCATTTTTGTATAGATCGATGTGTCAAGATTCCGTTGTATAACATGAATTGTTTGTTGAATTATTTACATGTGATATCACTTTCAAAAAAAGGTAAAGGGCACTTACAAAACTTGTACAGTTGCGGGATGTGTAAAAAGTGATGACATTGAAGCTATGTTGCCGGTATTTTCAATTGGGGCAAAGTGTATCCCAACAGGGGAGAGGCCATAAACAGTCTCACTGATACCAGTACCCTCCTCAGAGTTGCGGGTTAAACAATTGAGAAGCGAGTAGCTGGCCAGGAATCGCAGCATTCGATCGAGCCTGTTCGCCAACTCAGGGTGCTGGGTAGTGGGGAGCTTAGAAGCAATCTCAGAAGCTGACATGAACGAGCCTTGTGGAGTTGCCTTTGCAATTATCTCAAACAAGTTGAGCTCAATAGCAGCCTTGATGATTGCGGGCAACAATTGGATGTTGCAGAGTGCGAAAGCATGGAGGAAACCCTCATCATCCTCTTCTGCTCTTGTTGCATCACATCCACAACAGCAGGAAGCCATGTTCGCAATAGTCAACTTACCATTCTGCTAGTTTTTGTTTTATAAATATTATGATTCTAGTCTGAGGGCCAACTCATGTCACATCACATCAAATGGCCTTTCTATTTAAATATTGCAAAGTGAAAAAACAAAAATTTTACATTGTTTGACGACTAGTTCTATTTTTGTCAGCATCAATGAATGCTTCAGAATGCTTATTATAGAATATTACAAAATTACAAGTGGGGCGACGGTTGTGCTTTGTGCGGATTTAAATTTATTATCTGTAAGTTTAGCGTTATGTGACAATTGGTGCGTTTCCCTAAATACTTACTATATCATAAAATTTATTTGCTGCTAATATATCAACTTATTTGTAAAATTCCATCACTCCCAAATTAAAGCAGAGAAAGCACAAGAAGCAACATGGAATTTCGAAAACCCAGAGAGTTTGCACAAGTTCTCATATTGTTCAAGAGTTCTTTCCCTTGAAGACTGCAGGAAATACCAGAAGCATTGCTGAGAGGCAAGCACTCTCCTCCTCATCACCCATATATATTTGATTGTTAATTGTTACTTAATTCTTGTATCATGCATTGCCGTTTTATGACCAAAATTGTTCTCAGACATGCTCCACTAGTTTGTTTAAAGTCATAGTTTGGGGCGTGGGGGACTTTTTAATCCACTGATGACTTTTCTGGTTTGATTTGAAGGCGGAATCTATCCAAGTAAACAAATTAACAAGAAGCTGGCTATCAATTTTAAAGTATTATTACTAGATACTTAGCAATTGTATGTGTTATCCACCGATTCTCATCTTATTAAAATTTATCACGTAAGTAAAAATAGTTGGTTCTCTCATTTATTACCTAAAAAGGTCGTGTATATAAAATGATTTGATTGAATTACTTCACTGCAATTATAAACTCTTATTAATATGTGCATGTGATTTCTTGGATCCCTCAATGATGCTTGCTTAAGTTGCCATTGTTGAGTTTTGCATCTTATCATTACATGTAAATATCTCACATTATCAAACTCTTGGCTCACCGTTTTTTTTTCCTCTTAATGTATTGTGTGTGTTTGAGAGTTATTAAAATTCAATAGAGTGAGGAAATTTGTTAACATTGCTAATCAATGTATTTATGGAGGTTTCTTTGTATCATGGTGAAATAAGTAAATATCTCTTTAAAGATAACGAAAATAGCAAAGCGATTCGTGCCTTAAAATCGCAACAACCAAGTTGTTGGTAATCTTTTACCGACTATATTTTCTAACACGAGTTTATATAAATCATTCATTCCACAACAATCACTATTCTATTTTGTGGCAGTGCAATGTGATAGTTCTTCAGGAGACTAAAGCATTGTTCATCTGACAAGTTGTGTAATATATGCTAATATCATATTTTTTTTTTCATTTTCATTTGGTTTATGCCTGTTCACTTTGAGTTATTCGCGTGTATTAAAGAAATGTTTGTAAACTTTTTAAATAAGAAAAAATTGATAATACTTTACAAATTTGTCACTGTTTGATATATTTATTATCTTTTATTTATGATAATTTTCTCTCATCTACTATTTACATTTAATAAGTGTATGTTAGGAAAATAAACTATTAATGTTTTCTAGATTAAGAAAATGAATAGCTATTTGTAGAAATATAAAAATAGAAAGGTGGGCAGTTGTTTGATAACAAAATGAGTATTTATAAATATAGATTGAATAAATAAATGATTAGTGGTTTTAATCCAGTATCCCATTAAAATTTAGATAATTATTCTTGCACACCTAGCTATTGTACACCTATTACATACTTAGGCTATTTTTGCAAACTTAAATTTTGTTGACTCAGCACATTCTACCATAACCACTCACGTGACTCAAATATAACAATTTCCGCACATTCTCTCTCAATTTGGATCTGGAGATTTTGTTTTTTCATTTTTGTTTTTTTGTTTTCACTAATCACAGTAGTTATGTCTAAGCATATAAAAATGCAGACACAATCTTGCCAAAGTAAAAGACCTAACATTTTTGTTGTTTGAGACACAACCAGTTTAAATAAATAGACACAACCTTTTCGTGAACTCAGACCTAACCGTTTATATATATATATATATATATATATATATATAAACAGACCTAACCTTTTTGTTGTTTGAAACAGAATCAGTTTAAATAAAGAGACACAACCTTTTCGTGAACTCTAATCTAACCTTATTAAACAATATGACATAACCGTTATATATATATATATATACACACACACACATACACACACACAACAGAGGAAAGTATTTGATGGACTTTGAAGATAAAGATAAACAGAGAGAACAGATGAAGAAATAATTAGGTTGCAAGAGCTCTTGAAGGAGAAAAGTCGTGAGAGAGAGCACGAAATGTGAAAGGTGAGAGAGATGATTCCGCATGTGCCGTGGGTAGTTATTGCCGAGGTATGCACCAGGTGTGCAATAATCTGGTGTACAATAATCACGGCTCTTAAAATTTAGGGAAATTATTTTTGTACACCTAGCCATTGCACACCTAGGTTATATTTACAAAGTCACATTTACTGACTCAGCACAGTCTTAATTGTCTTACCATAATCACTCACGCGTCTCAAATGTAACAATTTTTGAGATAACCGCAAATCAAATAACCGTTCCACATATTCGTTAGCAAATTTTTTGGCACTGGAGATTTTTTTTTGTTTTTGTTTTTTGCTCATTTTCTCGCAATTTTTTTGCTTTGTTTTTGGATTTGGTGATTTGTTCTCTAAGTTCAAAATGGTTGTATCTAAGCATATAACAAACAAAAACATAACCATGATAAATAACAAGACACAACCTTTTATGATACTTAGACACAATCCTATGGTGAAAATAGACACAACCTTACCAAAGTAAAAGACCTAACCTTTTTGTTGTTTGAGCACAACCAGTTTAAATAAACATACACAACTTTTTCATGAACACAAACCCAACCTTATTAAATAACATGACCTAACCATTATATATATAGAAACCTTACAAAGATGGACACAACCATATTATATAGACAGACCTATCTTTTATGTTCAACTGACTCAACCATTTCATGCATCTAAAAAACATGATCGAAGCAAAGAGAGAGAAAAAAGTAGAACATTTGAAGGTTGTGATCACAAGCAAAACTAACTAGCAAATGCAGACATAACCATGATAAATAACGTGACACAACATTTTATTATACTTAGACACAACCATTTGGTGAAAACAGACACAACCTTACCAAAATCAAAGGCCTAACCTTTTTGTTGTCTGAGACACATGCAGTTTAAATAAACAGACACAACCTTTTCATGAACTCAAACATAACCTAACTGTTCTCTCTCTCTCTCTCTCTCTCTCTCTCTCTATATATATATATATATATATATATATATATATATATTTATAAACCTTACAAAGATGGACACAACTACATTATATACATAGACCTATCTTTTATGTTACACAGACACAACCATTACATGCATCTCAAAAACATGATCGAAGCAAAGAGAGAAAAAAAAAGTAGAACATAAAATGGTTGTGATTGCAAGCAAAAATATTAACAAAACGAGAGGAAAATGTGGGTTGATGGAATGGTTGGATAATGTAGTAACAGAGGAAACATGAAGATGAATTAGTAATGAAGAAGAATCAAGAGGAAAACGAGAGGGTCGTGATTGTAGGAGGAACAAATGGTTACGTTGCGTGTGTGAGAAACTGATTAAATGCAGGAGCATGAGGCATGCACACAATGGGTGAGAATGAGAGACCTTTTTCATGTTTTTTTTAGGTTACTCAATAGTGAGCCTTATTTACTTACATTGGGGGCGCAACTACCAGGTGTGTAAAAATCAAGACTCTAAAATTTAAGAAAATTGGTACCTTATGATTATTTTTTGTTGAGAATCAACCATCAATCTCCCTAGCTTAAATCACTTGGATTGATTTAAAAAAAGTACTCATTTGGATTGATTTAAAAAAAGTATTTATCTTAGTTATAATTTTTAAATATAATTTTTTTAAGAGGTTTAGTTTACAATTATTATGTGGCTTTATTACACCACACATTTTTCTACTTTTTTTTTTAAAATAGAAGTTTTCAAACTTAAAAAAATAAAAGTGATATTTTATATTATTTAAAAAAATATTTTTTAAATTAAATTCTAACACTTGTTATTTTTTTTAAAATGATTTTTTTAAAAATAAAAAAAATTTAAAAATCAATCCAAACCGGGCAATTGATACTCGGGTAAATAAACTTGAGTATAGAAAGAAGTGTTAATTAATTATTTAAACTAATTGAAGTAAAAAAAATGTTAAGGGTCAAAGATACCATAATAACCCTCATGTTTAGAACCATCACATGATACTCCAATTTTTATCACTCATAATTACAAAATTGCCACCGCACATACTCAGGATTTTTTCTAAAAATTGCAAAAAGAAAGTCTCTGTTTTTTTCTTTTTGCAAAGAAGTCCCGGCTAAAAACTCTCAGTTTCCCTTCTGCCTCCCACCCTTTCCCTACCACCACTGTCATCCATGGCAGGTCTGATTCGAGCGGAGGACGATGAATTGGTTGGCAGTTCGCGTTCTCTCTGTTGGCTTTGATGGGTCATAGATTGAGAGTGGGGAGGGGTGACTTGCATTAAGCATGGATATGCTGCTGCTGGTTTATATATGGGGCGGGGTGACTCGTCGCCTTTCAACTTCGGTTGTGAGCTTTAAGTCCAACCACGTTAAATATTTTGTCCCATTTGTTTATTACGCTTTCGTTCGTGTATTTGTGCATTTTGGGACCGCCACATTTCTTAACAAGTTTTTGATTTGTTTTTCTTTTTATATTAGCTTAATTCATGCTAATGGGTACTCTTTTTCCTTTCTAAGTTTTTGTCTCACTAAAATTTTTTTAAGAAAATTTTAATGAGATTATATATATATATATGTGTGTGTGTGTCCCTTATTGTTTCGGTGGTTGTGGTGTCATTGTTATATTTTAAGCAATTTATTTAACTTAAAGTAACTCTCTAATTGGATAAAATAAGATTAAAAAAAGATTACTTTATTGTAATGCTCTTCGCTCTCCTAAGGACTTGAAGTCCCCAATAATTGAATACGAAACTTTTAGCTATTTTACTTTTAATATATATCACTCCAACCATTTGTTCTTAACTTTTGAATAAATGATTTGTAATAAACACAAATTTAAATGACATTAATATATTGTGTGTAACATTGACATCACCAGACCACGTTAAGAACAAGTATATCTATCAATAATTATATTTTAAAGAATACAAGTAGTTGCACCATACATAGCCAGCTAAGTATTGAAGATAGTTTGTGTGCTTAATTACAAGCTTCAACATTTAAATCAAAGAATAAACCTTAAACCATTATTTTATTGTATTTTTTTTAAAAAAATAAGTGATTAGCCAAAATATACCTAAACATATATATATATATATATATATA